>CM054120.1:136509465-136901356 GCA_028673005.1 Tanypteryx hageni | reverse complement strand
ATATTGGTTCGGTGGCTTCCAAATCCAGCATTATCTCAGAGCTGTAGTAGATCCTAAGATCCTCGTGGGGCCAGGAGCGTGAAGGTCAAATTTGACTCTCACTGCAGTGAAATTTTTAATCGCATTTAAATGAAGTAAATGGCTTTGGGAAGTAACTATTAGCTAAAGAATGAATGAAAATGACTTATTACGACGAATCATATTTTTGTTCAATCCTATGGATTTTTTGGAAATCATAACTCGGATTAAAAATGTGTATCATGCAAATCGAATGTATTTTCTTATATGAAACGGGGAGAGTATTTGCGCTGAAAATGCCCTGATTAGAATTTCATTTCTCCTTTTTCCCTGGATTCCTACATATTATATGTGTGCACGCACTCACCACATGTATCACTAAAATCATCATAGCGCCGAAATAAAAAGACAGATACATTACACTACCTCCTTATGGGTCAATGATTTCAAAACAGGGTGCCGCAGTACGTTTGGGTACTGCAGCCGGATGTTGGCTGACGCAAAAAAACGTTGATATACAAACCAACCGTTTGTAAATATTGATAAGTAATCAGGGAAATGATATATCCTTTATTTATTTATTTATTTCTTACTACGGCGAGGTTGAGGCCATATGGCCCCTTCTTCCACCTAACCATTATGATACACAATATGATAAATATAAATGTACAGAATTCAATACAAATCAATATAGAGAAATGAAAATCATTTCAAGGTATTCATAAATAATAATAAAAATAAGAATAGTACAGCACAAATGTACACAAAGTAAAATAATAAAAATCATCATCACTGCTCTGTTTGCTGATGAATATAGTGATGTGCTGATATTTAAATGAAGGATAGAAGGAAAAATACAGAGGAAAGTATTACATTTTTATGAGGACCTAATGCTGGCTAAGTATTTAGCACAATGATTCTTAAATTGGTTAATACCATTGACAGAGTAAAAGTGAAAGGGGAGAGAGTTCCAAAGATTGCAGGCGGTAACGGTGAAGGATTTATTATAGAAACTGCTACGACGAGTGGGAATAAGTAATTTGGATGATCCTCGGGTGTTCAGGGAGAGGCCAGAATAAGGGGTTTGAAGTTGCAGCTTAGGTATTTAGGCGAGGAAGAGGTGAGGATACTTCTTAGTTGCGTTAGGATATGCATCTTCCTACGTTCTTCCAAGAACAGCCAGCCCAATTCTTTGAATGCGTTTGTTATATGGCAACTTTTGCTCATATTAAAAATGTATCTAACACAAGAGTTATGAGTCCTCTGGAGCTTTAGTAACAAATCTTGTTTTAGATCTTTTATAAATTTAAGATGGTTATAGAGGTACCTACAAATGGGTGCATTCAAACGTCGTGTAATTTGCATTTATACATATAAAAACCTCGTATTCAATCCTGGGATACAGCGAAATTATCTTCGAAAATGTGCCGCGCCTACAATTTTTTTGGGAGTTACTGCTGTAGGTGAGTCAACAATCATAGAATTTAACAACTTTATTCCGAAGCTTCGCCATGCGACAGTATGCCTTCCTTTCGAGATGCTCAGTTAAGCGGCAAGACCCGATTCTCTTTCCAACTTAACTAAAATGCCAACTGCGCTAGGCGCTGCAAATTAACCGGTGTGGGAATACAGAAAAAAAATATCTCTACTCTCGAGTGAAAACGCGCGAAGCCTTTCCCACGCGCCTCCTTCCAACTCCTTAAATGCCATCACTTTATGTTTGTCCCCGTTCCTTGGTCTCCATCGTTCCCGCCTCGCCTTCGTTCTCTTTTATCCCGCTCCCCAAGCACCTCGCCGTCTCCTCCGTCTGTTCCCGGCTATAACACCTCCTAGCGCGCCCACGCGAATTTTCTACCAATTACTGGGCCGCGTTCCATCTCCTGGACAACTCTGATTTTGTTTGAACCATTTTCGTCGGTGTACATATTGCGAAACAGCTTTGTCAAACCTTGTTTTCGCGTTATATCGTCTTTGGATACGGATGTTATTTTTTCGAAGTCTATAATTGCTCTTCCGGGGGAGGGGGAATTCTAGAAACGGAGTTTATACCCCTCCGCAATGCTTGGACGCTTTGAAGCAGCGGTTCCCAGCTTTATTTCAATGTATTTCTATTTTAGGCAGTTCCCAGAGACCTTTCCAAACGCAAAAATTCCCCGGTACAGCCCTTTATGCCAGTGATTGTTTTGCTTTTGGTTATGGACATAACGAAACGCTATGTAGACAGACGGAGCGAAAACTTGCGTAGCGTTAGCCTCGCTATTTGTAGCCCTTTTTATTTTTGAAATTTGTTTTGATTTGAAATCCCCCGGACATAGGTTGGGAAACACTCCAACTTGAATCCTTTTAAGTAAATTATATCGTTCAAAAGAGAATTATCGAGCTCACGTTATGGCTAAAATCAAATTGACGTACCATGTTTCTCTTTTGGGCGCATTAATGCTGGAAAAACCGGGTTCGCTTTTAGGAAAAATAATCAGCCGTCATCTATCTAAAACAGGTGACTGCTGCTTTGTGTCTGAAAATACGCTTTTGGTTTGCTCGTCTGTTTTACAACATTGGAAATGAAATTGTTTACCAGATAATAACTAATGTAGGAGTACTGTTTCGTGTGTTAAGTAAACGGTTCCACTTTCACAATTCAGGTACCTATTGCGTTAATTATTGTCAAAAGAGCGTTTTGGCCATTGTGTCATGCTTGGAAACGCTTGATATGTTGTTAAATCTATAAATAGATCCAGAGATTATTTTTCGTAATATTTACAAAATCTTTATTAATAAAAGTCTTACTCTGTGCCAAACGCTGACGTCATCAATGGCACTTTTTAACGCGTTTTTAACTACCTTCCCGATTGGATGGAAGGTTGAAATTTCGCAGGAATGTTTCGATTCAGATATAAAAATTAAATGACGAAAAAATGCGAAAAAAGACCTGGGTTTGACTCCATGGGGGCGATTTTTATTGCCCGTAAGATAACACGTAAAAAGCGACTTTATAAAGTGCAGGCCTTCATTCTTTTGGAAATTAAAATTAGGAAGAATTGACGTACGATCTTCGAATTTAAACTATGTTTTTGGAAAATTAATGAAGTTTCTTATTCTATTCATTTTTTTTCGCCTACCGTTCGAAATCTCTCATATTAAACATTTAAATCACATTGCTAAATGTTTATTTATATTTACATAATTTTACTGGGTGAATCAGCATAGGAATTTCATTTACGATTCCATAGGAGGATGATTACAGAGGACTTAGTTTAGAAACCCGGATTTTCCTGAAGCACTTCTCTTATATTTGGTGGTTTAATTTCCCGTGTCGAGATCTAGCCGAGGCAAAGGAATTCTAAGCCAATAATTGATCCTCCCAAAGATTTGTTCTCAGGCTGCATTATTGTGCGTGAAAGGAGCAAAAATTGTACAATTTAACGCCGTCAGATGCATTTATGTGCGTGCATGGTGCAAAAAGTTGGAATTTAACGCCATCACGAGCACCGAATTGAAAGGGAAAAACCGACCGACGGGCTGTGTTTTTGCGACTTGATTAGATATCAGTGATGGAGCAGTGCACAAAATTCTTCACCCGGACAACGGCTGACATTCTTCGAGCGATTTTATAAATTAAAAGTTACATCGAAGCACGTGATGTTATGTGGCGGTAATAGTGACTAAACTAAAATATCCACATTTTCCAGCTGCTCCAAATTCTGATGGCAATGTTTATTGATCTCGTGTAACTCGTTGGGTGGGAGTGAGGGGTTTTACTTGCGGTTTAGATATTTAGGTCGATAGAGGCAGATGCGCGTGAAAGATAGCGTCTGTTTTTCTCTCTCCACGGCGCATCGATGTTTCATTGACATCATGCGACCTCGGATAGACTTCATTCCGCATTTAATGCCAAACAAATATCGATTAGATTAATTTGAGCGTCTCTTTAGCGTAATTTTTTATTCTTTACTTGTTATACGCCGTTGTTAATGTTTAAGAGAAAAATGATATGCTGTTGAGATGTACAGGAAATTAATCTGAACTAATCCTCGAAATAAGTATCGTAATAACTTGGAGCATATTTTATACTTTCGGCTTATTTAAATAGTAGCTAATGACCTTCTGGCGACATTTACTCATAAATTCGTCGACGTGATTTGGCTATTAGTCAATACAAAGCGAATTAGAAGAAAGTAATAATCACGAAGAGGTCAACAGTATTATTCCCGTATAATTAGTATTTAATTAACGCAATTACAATTAACGATTATTTATTATTGATTGTTGTAGAAGAATGCTAAGGTTTTCTCTCGTTTTGCGTTGGATATTAGCAAATTCTACAAAGCTAAGTCTCAGCTTAAAGATACAATAAAGGGAGGATTTTATCCAAAATTAGCCCACAAAATCGTTTATTAGCTAGAAATAAATGGAGTTTCGATTAAAACGGAATAAATTATAAGACATTTTTCCGCTTAAATATTTATACCACCTGCTTCGCAGTTAAAACTGCATCTACAAGCAGTTTACAATGCACGGTATTGGACATGTATAGGCTTATGACCAAGGGGAAGGGAAGAGGTTAGGGGGAGGGTTGAGAGGTTGTCTTATTGGATATACGGTGTACGGGGTTCAGATCATTGAAAAATTAGCCATAAAATTATCTAAAAATGTAGTTTGGGACGTAGGTATGGAATATTTAATTATTAATTGTTACTCATTTAATTTGTACAAAGGAGAGAATATTTTCCGAGGAATAAAATACTTTTACCATTTATTCTGTTATAATAATATCTTCCCTCAAACTAAGCCTTCGTCAGCTTAATTAGGATTAATTCTTTTTCATACATACTCTAATGAATGCCAGCATCTGCCAACCGAACATTCGGATGTTTGTGGTTAGGAGTTTTCCTTGTTTGGAACGTTATCCATGGCGTTTCAGTGCTTGGCTGTCTCTGGAAACTTACCATTGATACTTGTACATATTTATCTTTTTTACTCCTCTCAAGTCAAAATTAATTAGATGGATCGGATGCATGCGTCTGATTGGATTTAAAACTTTCTCGTGACATACTGCCGAGGTAATTGTGTGCAACTTAAAATTCTATTCGTAATTTGGAATAATGATGAGGGTAATTCATGGTTTAAATCAGGATTTTGAATGATAAAAATCGATCCTGCTCTTTTAGTTGAACTTTAATTATACTTGTGAAGAATTCATTAACAAAGTATGGAACTCCCACTTATCCATTAGCTACCTTCCACAATGTTGATATTACTTCAATGGGAACAATATTTGCATGCACTGTGTATGCCAAAACCGACGATTAATATATTTTTCTCGGTTTTTACCTTTATAGGTCTGATTGAATACTTTTCTTTTGAGGAAGCAATTATTAATAACATGCTAGTTAAACCGCCTTTTCCTCTTCCTGGTGACGCATTTGCTTCGAACAAATGATTGTTTCGACTGACAATTGTTTGCAGCGTAACCAAGCTACATCGGCCGTGTCATTTAAATTGGAAATTCAAATATATTCAATGGACCAAAAATTTCTGCCGACTTTTGTTGTTTTGGAAATTAACATTAGAAAAAACTTTTAGGAAAATTAGTCTATTAATCTTTTTCAGCATACCGTTCGAAATTTCTCATGTTAAACATTTAAATCACATATTTTGGGAAAATATCGGCTTTTAAACGGCATGTTGCCTTGCCGACCAAGTCATTGTTAAACTTCTAGAATCAATTGTTGTATCAACCCGCATACGGCTAATATATACGAGTGCATAGATTACCTTTTAATTATCGTAGGATTTTCGCGAAAATACGTAATCCTAATGGGACTGGGATTTAGTTTGGATTCTTTTGCTTATCTAAACGACTATATAGATGTAGAGTAAGAGAGAGGGGGATATGGGGAGGGAGATAGGAAGGAAGGGACATAGAATGGAAAGTACACAGAGAGTAAAGGAGGTATAGAATTAGAAAGGTACGGGAGGAAAGAGATAAAGGAGACAGAGAAAAAGAGGGAGGGCTATGGATTGTGACAGGAGGGAATGAGAGAGGGGGGAGGGGGGAGAAAAGAGAGGGAGGGAGAGATAGAGGGAGGGAGAGATAGATTGAGGGAGAGATGGAGGGAGGGAGAGAGAGGGAGGGAGATAGATAGATAGATAGATAATCGTCTTTATTCGGGCGAAATTTAGACCATAAGGTCCATTCTTACATTTAACCCTTCGTCAATATAAAAAAATATAAAAAAAAATGGTAAAGTAAGATATATATATATATACAATATGCATAACATAAACAGTATATACCTAAATCATACAGAGTAAAAAAAAATATATATATATATATATATAAAATTGAAGGCAGATTAGAGATTGTGGGGAAAACCTAGGTAAAACAGGCATGTCCTCCCTAGTAAAACCCACGCAGGAAAACACCCACTGAGAAGGGGGGTGTGAAAAACCTGCGAAAACCCTAGATAGTGTACATATAATGATATAGTAATACAACATTAAATAGAAAGGAGTATGTACAGTAAGTCTTCGTATATACAGCATCGTTGTATACCGTCATAAACACTATAACATAGTAGACACTAGACAAAGAAAAGGTAACAGTCGAAGGAGGCGTACACTTTGCGAACTCGATAACCTGCAAAAAAAATAATTAATGTTAATTAAGTAAGGAAGAGTGAAGGAAGCCGTCTTGCAATTGGTAAGAAGAAAATGTTAAAGCTGACCTGAATTTTGGGCAGAGAACAGCAATTTAAAGTATTTATGTTTGAATATGTGGAGAGATGTTGCGTTTTGGAGGTCAGTAGGTAGGGCGTTCCAAAGTCTACAAGCTGTAACATGGAAGGATTTATTATAAATTTCCGTCCTGTGATGTGGGATCTGGAAGAGATTGGTGCCCCTAGTGTTGGCGTTGTGTACAGAGTTCATTTGGGAAAATTTGGAGTTCAGATACTGCGGGTTTTGAAGAGTTATAATTCGGTAAAATAACGAGAGGAGGTGAAGACGTCTACGAGCTTCAGTGCGAAGCCAGCCTAACGTATATAGAGGTTGAGTGACATGGTCTCTCTTTTGGAGATCACAAATGAATCTTACGCAGGAATTTTGTGCACGCTTCAATTTTAGAGATAGCTCGTTAGATAGATCTTGATAGACCGTATCGCAGTAATCAAGGTGAGGAAGGACAAGAGCGGTGATAAGTCGCTTGCGAAGGGAGAAATGGGTAATGCTTTTAATTCTTTTAAGTGAGTGAAGTGAACTGTTAACAGTATTACATACTTTAGTTATATGATCAGTCCAGGTCAATGTGTCATTGAATACTAACCCGAGATTGGTTGCAGTTTTTTGGAAACGAATGACAGAGTTATTGAGCAGAATTGGGGGAAGTTCTGAGAAGTTTAGTGACGAGAGAAGTTTGGGATACCCAATAATAATAGACTGACTTTTTAAAGGATTAATTTTGAGGAAATTTACATTGCTCCATTTGGATAAAGAAGTGAGGTCATGGTTCATTTTATCAATGATAAGATGGAGATCAATAGAGCGAGAGTGCATATAGATTTGGAGATCATCAGCATAAAGGTGGTATTTACAGTGAGCAAGCTGAGAAGACATATCATTAATGTACAGAGAGAAGAGCAGTGGCCCGAGGGTGGAACCTTGTGGTACGCCACGTGACACTTTAATCCATCTTGAGGAATGATTGTCAGTTACGACCTTTTGATAGCGATCATTCAGGTAAGAACTAATTAAGTTTAGGGAATCTGAGGAGAAGTTCATGAGGCGCAGTTTGGTTAGAAGTATGTTTACATCTACAGAGTCAAAAGCTTTACTAAAGTCAAGAAGAGTCATAATAGTGACTTCTCTTTTGTCCATTGCTAATCTGATATCGTCAGTGATTTTGAGGAGTGCTGTGGTAGTGCTGTGTGATTTTCGGAATCCTGATTGTAGAGAATCGAGGATATTATTACTAATTAGAAAATATGTGATTTGTTCATGTAAAACCTTTTCAAATGCCTTTGATAATACAGGAAGTAAACTGATGGGCCGAAAGTCGGTTATGTCAGAAGTAAGACTTTTCTTAGGTATGGGACGGACTATGGCGAGTTTCCATTGCGATGGGAATTTGTTTTGCATAAGCGACCAATTGAATATATGAGTGATGACGGGTAGCACTAGATGAATAATCTTATGAAGGAAAACTATTGGAATTTCGTCAGCACCTTGTGCTCTGGACTTGATTTTACGTAAACAATTAAGTACTTCCTGCTGAGTTACAGGAGAAAATTGGAATGGTGGTGATGCTGTGGTGGGAGGAGTGTGTTGAAGTAGGTGGTGTATGTGATTCTGTTTTATTTCGTTGTCATCAGGAGTTGGGGGAGTGGTGAATAGAGTGTTAAGTGTATCAAGGCAAATATGAGGAGGAAGTTGTGTATCCTTAGATTTTCCAATACCAAATAATTTTAAGTTACTCCATAGAGCAGATTGTGAAGAATTTGGACGGGACAGTGAATGAATGTACCGAGTTTTAGAGTTTCTGATAAGTTGCTTAGTTTTATTTCTTAGTTTTTTAAATTGGTTGAATGAGATCTGTGTTTTTGTATTTTTGAAAATGCGGAAGGCATTGTCACGTCTCTTCATTATCAGTTTGATGTCTGTTGTGAGCCATGGTGCATGGGGCTTAGAGACTCTTTTAGTCTTTAGTGGAGCGTGAGTGTTGATTAATGACTGTGCAAAATTGTTGAAAGTCTCAACCTTGTCGTTAATGTCGTCCATGTACTCAATAGAATACCAAGGCATGGCAGACGCGTCAGCAATTAACTTCTCATTGTTGATGTTTTTGAAGTCCCTATAGGTGATATATTTCGGCTTGTGAGTTGGGCTCCTTATTGAATATGCAATGTATATTATGTCATGTGCGGAGATTCCCGGAGCAGAGAGTTGGCCATGCGCGAGAACCTTGTCAGGATTGGCGGTAACGGCTAAATCAATTAGGGTAGAGGAAGTAGGAGTATGGTGAGTTGCATTTAGCGGTAGAATACTAAGGCCTAGAGAGTTGAAGGAGTTACATAAATATGTCGAATCAGGGTTTGGTGCGAGTATATTGGCATTAAAATCGCCAGTAATTATTAAATGATTGTAATCGTTAATGTGATTAGAGATGACTTCATCAATATCGGATAAATGGCCAATTTTGGGTGGACGGTAGACAATACCGAAAAGTATTTTCTGTGAATAGATTTTCAATTCAAGAAAGAGAAATTCTGGTCTTTTGCTGTAATTACATTCGCTACTTTCAATAAATTTAGTTGAAATATCGTTTCTTACATATATTCCGACACCGCCGCCGCCTTTGCCAACGCGATCGTTGCGGTAAAGTTTAAAACCGTCAATGTTAACAGTAGACGAAGACACAGATGGTTTCAACCAGGTCTCAGCAATAGCGATGATGTGTACTTTATTGTTAGGTAGTATATCACGGAGTTCTTCGATATGTGCTGTTAGGCTTTGAGCATTTAAATATAAGATCTGGAGGGAGCGTGGAAAGGGCTTAAACTGTTCAGATAGAATGGCCTTTGTATTGGAATTGCAATATGAGGATAAGCTTTTATTAGTGATAGGGAGAAGATTAGAAGATGCGGAACCAGGAGATACGTATGGGTAGAATTCAGAGGCATTTGGGTCTAAGGAAGGACGCGGTTGAGTTAGGGAAGGAATGAAATCAGGAGCATGTGGGTTAAAGTAGGTACGGATTGTGGCTGGATGTATAGCAGGTAGTGAGGGGGGTGGGGACGGGAGTGGAATGGAGGGGGGGGGGGGGTAAGAATTCTGCTGCCTCTGGGTTGAGGGTGTGAGGACCATGCGTATTAAGGTTATATGGTGGGACAGGGGAAGAGGTGATGGGCGAGAGAGGGCATGTGTTGTTATTTTGAGTGCAATGGGAAAAGCGGGGGAAAGGGTGGTCAGCGGGGGGTGGAGAGTCAGAAGAGCTAATGCGCGTCATAACGTCCTGCTGGGAGGGTCTACTGATGGGAGGTACGAACGGGAAAGAAGTGCTATTAGTGGGCACGATTCCAGGGGAAGAATTAAACATAGGTGAGGATATTTTATAGAGTAGGATGCGCAAAGTTAGGAATACAAGACACAATACAATATTGCAATGTATAATGAAAAAGCAGGAAAATACACACAGGTCAAGTAAAGGATAAGTTATAAACTAATTGCAAAGGAAAACAGAGGAGCACAGGAAGGCGCGAGCACTGCACTGTAGGGATATGAGAACTGCCCTAGAGAGCTAAAGGAACTTATCGAGTGAGTGGAATAAAACACTTAGTGGAACACTAACACTGTGGAGTAAGAGCTATTGGGAAACGGCTTTGGGAGCACTAAGGGTGGAAGGGAGACAGATAACTACAGACACTTATTTGCACTGGTGAGATGATTGGAATAAAACACTACTTGGAGCACTAGCACTGGGAAATAGGGGCTCTTAGGATTAGATTTTGGGAGAAATTGCACTAGAGAGAACCGAAAATGAAAACACTGTGGGGAGAACTGACACTAGAGAAATGAGGGGCTATGAATGAATTAACTTGGGAGAACTAGGGATGTCGGGGAGACAGATAAATACAGGCACTAATATACACAGGCACTAATATACACAAGCACTAATAAACACAGGCACTAATATAAACAGACACTAATATACACAGGCACTAATTTTCACTTGGGACGCCACGTAAGGGAGGGAAAGAAAGAAAGAAAAGAGAAAAAAAAAGAAAGAAAAGAAACTCGCTGCTAAAGAAGGGGGGACGGAAACGCACAGGGAGCTTCTTTCTTCTCTCAGGAACACGGAAAACAGCCGAGAATCAGCAAATGCAGGAACGGGGATGCCAGGCGAAGACAAAAACGGAGTTAGTGGAAAACAGGAACTCAAGTAGCACAATGCAGTACGCACGACAGATGTTACCTAATGATTATGCCGTAGTGGTCTTTGTCAGTTTCTAATCAAATCCAAAGTCTTGCTCGTAAGGTTACTTTGAGTAGTCACCTGGCCCTTGAAGAGGACGGACGTGCCTTTCACTTCCTCCTGCGAGCGCTGACCTGCCTGCGAGCGTCACCTGTAGTAGTAGCAGTAGCTGTAGTTTAGCTGTAGCCGTATTGTTGTGTTAAGTAGAACTAGTATTTTTCTATTTATTCTATTTATTTTTTCATCTTCTTACGTTAATTGTTTTGTTGTAATTGTAGTTTAACTCATCTTTGAGCGTAAAGCTTACTCATCCTTCTCTTGCCGTATCATAGTAGTTAATTGCGTCTCTCAGCCACTAAATCCGTAATCTTTGTAATATTTATTTATAGTAGCGTATTACCTTACTCGTACTTAATTATTTCCTTTTACCTTAGCATTTCTTTAGCTTCTAAATCTACATTGCTCTTGTGCTAAACTTTCTTGCTTATTTACTAACGTTGTTGGTGTAGTGAAACACTTTCCCTTTCACTTTTTACCTGCGCTCGACCCTAATTTAACCTTGAAGACAGCCAACCGCGTATTTACGTTAGTCCTAGTATATTTATATAGGTAGTACAGATTAGTTAAGAGGATAGGATGGCTACTCCGAGGACTCCTGTTTCCTCCTTCTTGCGCGACGCTGGTTGCGAGGCCATGAGGTCTCGGATCACGGAGCTGGAGAGGGTGGTTGCGGAACTCCTTCAGAGGGTGGAAAGGTCGGAGGCAGCCTTGGCGCGTGGGAGGGGTGCGGGTTCTTCCCTGAGAGCAAACCGCGCCAAAATGGCGGCTCGGGTTCGCCTGGGTGCGGAAGCCGGCAGAGCGATCGGGGAGGCTCCTGGCTCCTCTTCGCGGGTCGAGGGTCCTCCGGTCCGGAAGCCCGATGAGTGGTGTGTGGTGTCCACTCGGGGGGATCGTGGGGTGGTGTTGCGGAGACAGGGAGTTGGGAACGCCTCGGTGGCCCCTCTTCCTGTTAGTAATCGGTTTGCGGTGTTGTCGGAGGACGACTCCACTGCCGTTACGCCCGTGCCCGCTCCCGTCTCCTCGGTGGAGGCCGGGCCCAAGGAGAGCTCGGGGGGAAAGAGAGGGCTGTTAGTGATAGGGAGCTCCAACGTCCGGCGTGTGGTGGCGCCTTTACTGTCACGGGCCCGCCGGGAGGGAGTTCACGAGCGGGTGTTCTCCAGGTGTATACCAGGAGGTTCGGTGCCCCAGGTGACGAAGGAGTTCAGGGTGTCGGTATCGGGCACGGGTTGCTCCTCGCTGCGGGTGGTGGCCCATGTTGGTACCAATGACGCTTCGAAGCGCGGCTCCGAGGAGGTCTTAAGCTCTTTTAAGGACTTGGCCGCTGAGGTTGCTCGTGTCCGAGAGGAGTCTGGTGCTGATGTGCGGCTTTCCATCTGTAGCATTGTTCCTCGGACGGACTGCGGTTCTATGGTTTGGAGCCGAGTGGTCGGGCTGAACCGTAGGCTGTGGGACTTCTGTAGGGGCAATGGAGTGGACTTCGTTGACCTGAGGCCGGTCCTGGACTCATGTAGGGCATCCCTAAACGGTTCTGGTGTGCACTACACTGCCGAGGCTGCGGAGGCGGTAGCGCGTAGGGTGTTTGAGCATTCTAGGGCTTTTTTAGGTTAGATTTAAGCAATTGCAATTTTTTAGCAAGCGTTGAGATGCACGCCATTAGTAGATCAGATGGTAGGTTAGGATGTAGGCAGCTTACCGGTACGGAATTAATTGAGAGCACAATAGGGGAAAATGTAAGAAATCCGTGCGGTAACAGAATTATCGAAGGCATGGGGATAAACTATTTTCCATGCAACAATTCCGTAGATAATGCGTGCGACCTTAACAGCGCTATAAACCCGACGTTAAGTAACAGTAGAATACATTCCAAGCGTAGAAATAGTCGACATAGTAGGAAGGATAAGGAGGCAGTAAATAATAATAATTATAATCTTAATAATAATAACAGTAATAATAGCTCAGTAGAGCGCGAGGAATCGTTACGTAGTCATAGCGAGAAATTAAAAATCATTACGGTTAATTGTCGCAGCATTCGCAGGAAGGTCTGTAATGCGCTATTTAGATAGTCATTCATTGCTTAGCGGATGCCAACACGGATTCCGGAGAGGTAGATCATGCGAAACGCAGCTCGGCCTGTTCGTGGACGATTTGTTGCGATGCGGAGAGAAAAATACTCAGGTCAATGCCATATTCATTGATTTCAGGAAGGCGTTCGATAAAGTATCTCATAGGAAATTAATTGCGAAGTTAGGACAATGTGGTATCAATTCGAAAGTTGTCGGTTGGGTGAGAGACTTCCTCTCGAATAGGGAACAGATAGTTGTCATCGATGGGAAATACTCGTCCCCCGTTAAAGTTGCTTCGGGTGTTCCTCAGGGAAGTGTATTGGGCCCTCTGCTCTTCTTAATCTATGTAAATGATATGTGCTCGGTTGTTCGTAGTAAAATTAGGCTTTTCGCCGATGACACCGTTCTATATAAAGAAATAAAAAATCAGGAGGACCATCAGTCTCTGTGTGAAGACTTAAGAGCCATTTCAGCGTGGTGCAAAGAATGGCAAATCGAAATTAATTATACTAAATGTGCCGCAGTCACGTTCTGGAAAAGTAAGAACAAAGATTTAGGTTTCGAATATAAAATAGATGAAATGAGTATTCGACAAGCTGAGTATGTAAAATATTTAGGAGTAACCATTTGTCGAGATCTTTCGTGGGACATGCACATTCGTCGAGTTATAGGCGCGGCCAACAAGAAACTGGCATTCATAGGTAGAATAGTACGGAACACTACAGAGAAAGTACGCGAAACATGCTACTTATCACTGGTAAGACCACAAGTGGAATACGCAGCGAGCATATGGGATCCGTACGAGAAGGGACACATAATTCAACTAGAAAGAGTACAGCGCAGAGCAGCCAGATTTGTAAAACAAAAGTACGAACATAAGGAAAGCGTCACCTCTTTATTGAGCGATTTGAACTGGGTATCACTGGAGGACCGTAGATTGCACTCAAGGTTGAAACTTCTAGAGAAATATAGGTCAGAATGTCTAAAAGAGGAGGTAGTGGGAATAATTGTGGCACCGACGTATATAGGTAGAAATGATCGAGACGATAAAATACGTGAGATCGATTGTAGGACGGAGCGTTATCTAGGCTCGTTCTTTCCGAGGACAATAAGAGATCACAATAGGAAATTTCGAATTGCGTTAGGCAATCTTTAGGTAGGATTTGGTGCATTGCACCCCCTGCCACCCACCAACTTGGTGAATTGCAGGGTAACTTGTAGATGTAGATGTAGATGTAGAAGGAGGCCGAATTTGAACATCTTTATCGTAGTCTGCGTGCTGATGTAGTTATAGGCACTGAAAGTTGGCTTACGGCAGACATAGCCAGTCAGGAGATCTTTCCTCGTGACTATAGCGTATACAGAAAAGATCGATGTATCCGGTCGGGAGGTGGAGTCTTTATAGCAGTTAGCAATAAATACGAAAGTTACCCAATACAGATTAACGACGACGAAGTCGAAAGTGTTTGGTGTCGTGTAAAAGGAAGCGACTCAAAAACTATAAATATATGCGCTTTTTATAGACCCCCAAATGCGAGCGTGGAAACTATTCATTCTCTGGAGAAACAAGTGGCGACGCTAAATTCGTCTAATAAAGATAAAGCCATTATAATCGGGGGCGATTTCAATCTTCCGTCAATAGATTGGAGGCATAATTGCTTTTATCCCGGAGGTAGAGAGCGTGAATCGTGCGAGGCGTTACTAGAAACTTTCGGTAAGCACTCATTGTATCAATTAGTGAGATTTCCCACGAGATTTAATAATATATTAGATTTATTTGTTACTAATCTTCCTGAGCGTATGAATAGAGTATCTGATGCTGAGGGAATAAGCGATCACAAGGCAGTGTACGTGGAATTTCAGTTAATTATTGAGAAACAGGTTAAGGCCAAAAGAAAACTTTATGTATTCGCCAAAGCCGATTTCACAAGATTTAGGTCTTTTCTGCGAAATAAATATACTAATTTCTGCAATTTAACCGATAGTGCAGACGCGGTGGAATCCTGGTGCATGTTCAGAGATATGATGCGAGAGTGTACAGATAAATTTATTCCGAGCAAACTGAAGCGTGATAGTGCAGAGCCTAGATGGTACAATCAGGAAGTAAGAAGCGCTCTCCGACGTCAAAGAAAACTCCACTCTCGCGTAAATAACACATCCTCAACAGCTACGGTCGAACAGATTGCAATAATAAGGCATCAATACAAGGAGGCGCGCTCCATAGCCAGAGTAGCAATGCGTAATGCGTTTAACAATTATAAAAAGAAGGTTTTACAGGAAAACTTGAAAGAGAACCCAAAAGCATTTTGGTCTTACGTCAGGGAAGTTCAAGGTAGGGGCCCCACTATTGCGTCACTGCGGTCGGAAACGGGAAACGTAGTTCACGATAGTATGGATAAAGCAAACCTATTAAATCATCACTTTCAGAAAGCTTTTACTCGTGATGACGATGAATGTGAAACCCCTATTCCTATGCGTCAGGGCGATTCGATGGAAGATTTGGTATTTTCGGAAAATGGCATCGCGCTCCAACTTCATTCAATTAAGCCAAATAAATCTCCTGGACCGGAGGAAATTCCCGCGCGTGTAATGAAAGAATTAGCTGCTGAAATCGCGCCGTATTTGAAAATTATATTCGAGAAATCCATTAGAGAAGGAGTAGTTCCTAAAGATTGGAAGGTGGCACATGTTACGCCCATCCATAAGAGTGGCGACAGAGAGAACCCCGAAAATTATAGGCCGATATCCTTAACTTCATTATCGTGCAAGATACTTGAGCACATAGTCTTTAGCTCTGTAATGCGCTATTTAGATAGTCATTCATTGCTTAGCGGATGCCAACACGGATTCCGGAGAGGTAGATCATGCGAAACGCAGCTCGGCCTGTTCGTGGACGATTTGTTGCGATGCGGAGAGAAAAATACTCAGGTCAATGCCATATTCATTGATTTCAGGAAGGCGTTCGATAAAGTATCTCATAGGAAATTAATTGCGAAGTTAGGACAATGTGGTATCAATTCGAAAGTTGTCGGTTGGGTGAGAGACTTCCTCTCGAATAGGGAACAGATAGTTGTCATCGATGGGAAATACTCGTCCCCCGTTAAAGTTGCTTCGGGTGTTCCTCAGGGAAGTGTATTGGGCCCTCTGCTCTTCTTAATCTATGTAAATGATATGTGCTCGGTTGTTCGTAGTAAAATTAGGCTTTTCGCCGATGACACCGTTCTATATAAAGAAATAAAAAATCAGGAGGACCATCAGTCTCTGTGTGAAGACTTAAGAGCCATTTCAGCGTGGTGCAAAGAATGGCAAATCGAAATTAATTATACTAAATGTGCCGCAGTCACGTTCTGGAAAAGTAAGAACAAAGATTTAGGTTTCGAATATAAAATAGATGAAATGAGTATTCGACAAGCTGAGTATGTAAAATATTTAGGAGTAACCATTTGTCGAGATCTTTCGTGGGACATGCACATTCGTCGAGTTATAGGCGCGGCCAACAAGAAACTGGCATTCATAGGTAGAATAGTACGGAACACTACAGAGAAAGTACGCGAAACATGCTACTTATCACTGGTAAGACCACAAGTGGAATACGCAGCGAGCATATGGGATCCGTACGAGAAGGGACACATAATTCAACTAGAAAGAGTACAGCGCAGAGCAGCCAGATTTGTAAAACAAAAGTACGGACATAAGGAAAGCGTCACCTCTTTATTGAGCGATTTGAACTGGGTATCACTGGAGGACCGTAGATTGGACTCAAGGTTGAAACTTCTAGAGAAATATAGGTCAGAATGTCTAAAAGAGGAGGTAGTGGGAATAATTGTGGCACCGACGTATATAGGTAGAAATGATCGAGACGATAAAATACGTGAGATCGATTGTAGGACGGAGCGTTATCTAGGCTCGTTCTTTCCGAGGACAATAAGAGATCACAATAGGAAATTTCGAATTGCGTTAGGCAATCTTTAGGTAGGATTTGGTGCATTGCACCCCCTGCCACCCACCAACTTGGTGAATTGCAGGGTAACTTGTAGATGTAGATGTAGATGTAGCGACGTCCGTCCCCCGGAGTTGATTTCTGAGAGGGCCAGGCCCGCTTCAATGCCTCTAAATCTCTCATGGTGGAGATAAACCGTCTGCTGCCGTCATGCAGGACAACTATTTTCCCGTCTTGCGTCCAGACCCCACGTGGTCCTGTCAACATTTTTACCTCTTGCAATAACTTTTTTCGCGTAGAGGTAAGCGACTCGGTGACAAGAAAATTGGTACCTTTGAGAGAGAGGAAGTGAGGGAGAGAGAGGAAGGGAGGTAGAGAGAGGAAGTGAGGGAGAGAGAGGAAGGGAGGGAGAGAGAGGAAGGGAGGGAGAGAGAGGAAGGGAGGGAGAGAGAGGAAGGGAGGGAGAGAGAGGAAGGGAGGGAGAGAGAGGAAGGGAGGGAGAGAGAGGAAGGAAGGGAGGGAGAGAGAGGAAGGGAGGGAGAGAGAGGAAGGGAGGGAGAGAGAGGAAGGGAGGGAGAGAGAGGAAGGGAGGGAGAGAGAGGAAGGGAGGGAGAGAGAGGAAGGGAGGGAGGGAGAGAGAGCGAGAGAGAGAGGAAGGGAGGAAGAGAGAGAAAGGGAGGGAGGGAGAAAGAAAGGGAGGGAGAGAGAGAAAGGGAGGGAGAGAGAGAAAGGGAGGGAGGGAGAGAGAGAAAGGGAGGGAGAGAGAGGAAGGGAGGGAGAGAGAGGAAGGGAGGGAGAGAGAGGAAGGGAGGGAGAGAGAGAAAGGGAGGGAGAGAGAGAAAGTGAGGGAGAGAGAGAAAGGGAGGGAGAGAGAGAAAGGGAGGGAGAGAGAGAAAGGGAGGGAGGGAGGGAGAGAAAGGGAGGGAGGGAGGGAGAGAAAGGGAGGGAGCGAAAGGGAGGGAGGGAGACAGAGAGAGAGAGGGAGGGAATATTATATATATATATATATATATATATATATATATATATATATATATATATATATCAATATCAATAAGACGTTTTATGCGTCTTTGATTCGCTCTTATGCAGTTACGCGGCCAGTGCAATACAAATGAAAGAAAGTTCAATACACCACAAGGCGACCATTCAGTCTCTAATTGTCTCTAATGCGGTGCGTATTAGTACTACAGTGAAAGAGATAAGAGTGAATAAGATACAGTATAGCGGAGATTTCTTGTGATACTGTTTGAGCACACTTGAGAAGTTTTTTCTCTTTGACCGCGAAACTTGCGTTGGGCCGAGACAAATCTCCGGCACTTTAAACCTCCACTATTATGTCACCCACAACAGCCACTACTTGTGCTCGTCTGCTTCCTTTTATTGGGGAGTATAATTTACTGTGTTAATTGTTTTAAGTTTTTATTTAGCGCATAAGAAGTTTTTATTCACGTTTACTTATAGTTATATATGCATGTATGCTTAGGTAATTATAGAATAAAATATTTTAAATTTTGAAACGGATTTTTTTATCTGGCTCGCCTAGCACTCTCAATATTCCTATGTGGCCCTCCTCTCAAAACGTTTGGGGACCCCTGGTCTAAAGTAACGGCCCGAATTCGTTCTCAGGACCGTTTTATTCCTCCATTTGAATAATATGGTAATTGGTGCAGCGTATTTTTGATTTGCACTTTAAAATTACAGAAAATAATCGTAAAACGTGTCACTGGGATTATAAATACCTAAAAGAATTAAAATTCATTTTCTTACCATCGATTTTTCAAATTAACTTCAATTTCATACACAGATTTTACCCTTTTTGACGAGTAAATCTTTCGTTATCAAGGAAACCCTATTGCTGCAGAGTTAGCTAAATTACATGCATTGCGTTGTATTATATGGAGAACAAGAAATATTTCGTGAATATACCACTGTGATCATCGATAGTAAGATTTAACTGAACTAAGTATGAATATATATGTGCTTCACACAGGTTCATTGTAAATATTGTAGCCTAAGTTCATGTAAATAAAATCAATTGAATGAATATAAAGCCATTATGTATATCAGAGGTCCCCAACCCGCCCCCGAGACCACTCTATGCGGCCCACGAAGCTATGATGATATCGTTAAAGTTTGATATAGACAATTTCATTTTTTCAGTATAATTATCGTCTCAAAACCTTTTCTGGTGGAACTTTAACACTAGTAATTTATTTAGTCTTGATTTTAATGAGACCACAGAATCCCTTGGTAACTTCTAATGTAGTCATTTATCCGGCTCGCCGAAGCTCTCGTGACTTCCAATGCGGCCCTCCGAAGCATTCACAACTACGAATGCGACCCGCCATGTAAAAAGGTTGGGCTCCACTGATCTTTATAAAAGTTATTTATAAACATTCATTTTTATATTATTACTTGTTATACTTTCATTTCAGTTTGTTTATTCAAATGTCTCAAGTTAAATTCTAGTTAAATCTAGCAGTTGAAAGGAATAACTTGAAAATCTTATCCCTATAAGTAAAAAAGATCTGGTTGCAGTGGCGTAGGGACCATGGTTCCGATGGTTCGCTCGAACCAGGGCCAGCGCGACAAGTCTTCGACCCGCACAATAAATTGCCACTTCTGCAATTGTAACCAATTTTGCGGCAAGTAAAGCTCGCAAGAAGAAATTTCCTAAGTAGCAAGTTAATAATGTGTTATGTGATAGATGCTACATATGGGCTACAGATTATCCGTCTAGCAGTGTAAAAATTGTTGTCATTTACAGCTTCATGATCGTGTAACCTGATTTCTGTGATACTTATTTGTTCTCTGAAATAATATTATGTACAATTAAATTCATAAAATTATTAAACGATTGCGATATATTTTATTTATAAAAAATTGAAGTATTAATAAATCTATATCATTAAAATTATTCTCTATAAAAAATAAGATTAACAATATGTATTGGAGTCGAGTGGGACCCCGTAAAGAATTCTCGAACCAGGGCCCGGCTTCACCTTGCTACGCCACTGCCTAGTTGATTTGATTTGATAGAGCATTGTATTATTCTTCTCCATGTACCTCTGCGCCTTTTTGCCGCTTTCTCCTCTCATCCGTCTCTCCCCCCTTCCCCTCCCCTGCTGCCTAACGGTCATCTTTAATGACAGGCGCTCCATCGAGAGCTCAAGAGGGTCGATGGGCCGTCCTGCCACCCACACGCGCGGTCTCGAGCGCTTCCACGCGACCACCCTTTCCCCCCTCCCTTCCAACTCTCCCTCCTCCATAAGCCTCTCTCTCCCTAACACCCTCACATCCAGTATTCACCCTCTCCTCCTCCCACGCTCCGGAATGCTCCCTCATGCCGACTGCGACGTCCCCTTTTCTTCTGCGCGATTGCCTCAGTCATCCGCTCCGCGCCAATTTCGCTCTCCTACCGACTTCCTCCGCTCACACACCTCCGTATTATCTCCTCTCTTCGCACGATTCATCTCTCTTAAAATTCCGACCCCTTAGTTTTCCTTAAATGTGTTCCAACTTAATTATTTCTTTCCGAATAAAATCTTTTTTCGATGACGGCGCTTATGTGTGCAATTATTGTTATTATATGATTTTATTACATATATTAGCTCTTCGCCAGCGGTGGGGATTACGTTCCTGACGTAGACAAAACCGCAGTTGTCGAGGTATGATATATTAAAAACATGTTTATTTTATAAAAGAAAAACAAAATAAAATACGTTCAAATAATATATAAAAGCAGAGCAGCCCCTGCCAGACCTTATGCTTCAAATAAAATTCCCCGTACCTCCACCTCCCGACGAATTCGTGATATTATCGGGAGTTGGAAATCCTCTTTCCTATGTCACTCCTTCTAGTAAAGAGTAGTTTTTGGCTGCACTGTCAGTGTATTATTAAAGTACTTCTTTTTACTTCGAACGTATTGTCTTTTTTATTTTTATCTAATAAACATGCTAAAAAATATAGTATCCTTATTTTTAACGTTGATGTGTATGGTATAGAACTTTATGTATGTTTCCCGGGGATCACTCCACTTAACCCTCAATTTCCCATAAGCCTGGCCCTCGCCAACCGCGGGTTAAGTCAGGAACTTAACCCCCGAGGTTGGCAAGGTACTAATGCATTTTCATAAAACCGTATAATAACAGTAATTGTACGCATAAACACCATCATCGGGCGGGATAAAAAGATTTTTTGGGGGGAAATAATTGAGCTGGAATGCTTTTAAGAAAAACAAGGGAATCGTAGCTTCTTCAACAACATTAATTTTAATAATAGTATAATTAACCAACTAGATAAGGCCGCGCGCAGCACCGCAGATACTCAAGACTGGATGCCGCAGTTGGCAAAACCAGGAACATGCAACTTTTCAACCTCGGATGCTCAAACCCATGGTTAGCGAGGGACTACTGTATTAATTGTAAACAATTGTTGAGTAAAGCGACCCCTCGTTGGGTCAGATGTAGAAATGACGCGAAAGTATCGTCGTACGTAAAGGCTTTCTTCTCGCCACTGTTTTCTTTTCCTCCGTTACCATCGCAAATATACCCGCTTTACGAAATTTTCACTTCTTTTGGAGTTTGCACAAATTAATAGTCGCGCATATTTAGTGCTTTTCGTCAATGTTGAAAAGCACTATTATCTTCGTGATGCCCGTCCGTCCGTACGCATATATCAGGAAAGAATTGGCCTAACCGATTTCAACCAAATTTGGTACATAGAATTTTCACATAAATTAATGACCATAATCTTTTCGCTAATTATAAATTTGGAACGAATTGGATGAACCGATTTCAACGAAATATTCTATAAAGGAGGTGTGCAACATAAAATAACAAAATCAAGATGTTTAGTGTAGATATAGAAAGCAGGACTGCCACAATACAAGGAAAAAATTCTTTTTATACGTATTTGTTTTGAATTGTCGACATCAATTTTAACCAAATTTAATAATTATTATGTACACATACCTGAAAAACAATATTAGCATATTTAGACCGAATCAGCTTAACAGGGGTGCCACGATTGCAATTTAAACTCTTTCAGTAATTAAGAATATGGAAGGAATTGGCTGAACGGATTTCAATAAAATTTTGTATGTTAGATTTGTACAACATATCACAATAAAATCAAGATGTATAAATCGGAGTTAACGAGCAGGGCTACCACAGTAAAAAGTAAAATAATAATTCTTTTGCGCGTATTTCTAGAGAACTGACCGCATGGATTTGAACCAAATATGGTAAGTATATATAATCTTCATATAAATAAATAACCAAAATAGCACATTTCAACCGTGTCGACTAGACAGGGCTACCACAATATCAAGGTTAGAATTTTTCTGTAACTTCGAAGGTATTGGCTGAACCGATTTCCAAGGAATTTCGTTTGTATGGCGAGTATACAATGGTAAAACGAAATGAACATATTTAGAACGGATCTAAAAAGCAGGGCTACCACAGTATTAGGGAAAAATAAATTTCTGATTTTAAAGCAAATGCATTAGTATACGATTATCGGCGAATTTCACAAAAAGCACCTCTGTACCACGGGAAACCCGCGTGCATCCCTACTTGTTATCTTCTAAGGGAAGCAGGCCATCGCGACGGTTTGCTTTATAGATTATTATCGAATTAACTATCGTTTCGTATTTTTTCTATCGATATAGTCGTGTACGAGGGAGGAATAATATGAAATAGAATGAATTTCCGTCTCGTGTGATCGAAAGTTTTGGAACCGAGTAATGCGGATGTTACCCCAACGAAACTCTTGTACTCTGTCGGCGTTCATTTGTTTTCGGCAAATCAAGGCTGCGTGTGTTTTTGAACGTGAAGTGCTGTCGATATTCATTTTTTTAGTGACTTTGGCGCGTTTTCGTACCGAATTACAAATTTTTGAAGGCAAAAATACATGCGTTCTATCGATTTTAATATGTTTTGCGAATTAAGGTGGCATGCATTTTGGAAAGGGAATCGCAATCGATTTTCATTTATTTCGCGGATGGATTTTCCGGACAAGTATGTGTCGGTAACAGTGTTCTTGTGCTCTACAGTTTTCATTTGTTTTTTTTTAAATCAAGGTTGCAGAAATTTTAGAATTCGGAGCATAGTCGATTTTCATTTGTTTTGTTTATGTTAGAACCGAAAGACTAATGTGTCGGTTACAAAATTATTTTACACGGGTTTTTCTTTTGTTTTCTTGCTAATTATGGTTATATATGTTTTAGGAAGGGAAATAGAATCGATTTTCCTTTATTTCGTTGGAAGATTATTTTTAATTTTGTACCGATCAAAAATTACGTATCGGTATAAAATCTTCTACTCTGCTGATGTTAACATTTTTTTGCAAATTAAGGCGGTAAATATTTCAGTAGGTAATTTTTTTCTGAATGACAAATATGTGTCGTTAACAAAATTCTATAATTCGCGATGTTTGTTTTTCTTTTAAACTGATGGCTGCGTATGTATAGGGTGTGATGTTAAGTCGATGTTCATTTTTCAATTAATGTTGCATATGTTGGTATCGAATCACGAATATATACCGTAACGAAATACACTTATTCGATCGATGTTCGTTTTTTAAAAATCAAGGTTGCAAATATCTTTGGTGGCGAAGTATAGTCGATACTACTGTCTTTTGTTGATGATGGCTACCAAATGATAAATGTGAATTGGCAACAAAACTCTTGTACTCACTCGATTTTTTGCAAATAAAGGTTGGATATATTTTTGGATACGAAGCACGGCCGATTTTTATTTGTTTTTTTAGTAAAGGTTTACCGTATTTCCGCCTAAATGCGTGTTTACACTTGCGACTTGTTGAAGATCTTTTCAGTGTTTACGCTTGACGACTTATCGCGGATAAATCTAGCAATGAAAATGGACTTGGACGAAGAATTTCTGTTTGTTTGTGCTGTAGCAAATTTTATTTGCGCGAGTTGCTCGACTTGTATATATGTTTCCGCTCCCAAGCGGAAACTCAGCAATATGTGTTAAACAAAAAATGAAGTCGCAAAAATCAAGTTTGTCTAACGTCTTTTCCGCGATTAGTTATGGCTATATCCGCAACTTATCGCCGACTTGTCTAAAACTTGTCGAGTCGAGCGACATGTCGCAAGTGTAAACACGTCTTAACGACAAGTATGTGACAGCATTAAAACTCTACTACTCCGCTCTTGTTCATTTTTGCGCAAATTAAGTTCGCACATATTTTTGAAGAGGAAGTATAGTCGATGTTTATCTATTTATTTATTTAAATTAGCTCATACCGGCCTCTTACAACAAGAATGATAAAAAAGACGAACGTATATAACCATGCCGTTGACATGATTCGAACTAGCAACCTTAGAATTGGGAGACTGGCAGTGTTATTTTTTTAAAAATCGAATGATAGATATTTGCAGGCAAGGCAGGATCTAGGTAGAGGTGCAGTAGGTGCTAAGCACCCGGCCCCTCACAGCTTTTAGGGCCACAAAATGCGAAATTTTTATTGAAAAAACTTCATTTTGACCTCAGAAAATTTTCATCTGGGTTCCTTTGAATCCGGCTCTGCTTGTAGGCAACAAAACTTGTACTTTTGGAGTTATTTTTCGAAGTTACGGTTGCATATGCATTAGCAGGGTCGGCCCGAGGTACGGGCGTGCCGGGCGGCAGCCCGGGGCACCAAAGTTTTGGGCGCGCTATCCCGCTCATTTACTTATGCATTACTTGCAAGTGAATAAATATCGAATACCAATTTATATAGAGGAACAGGCTAGAATCTTCATGGCATTCCTTTCCATTTTCCATTATCAATAATTTATACAGAGCGATGATTAAATTAACATGTACTTTGTAAATATCTCGACAAACAGTAACGGAGGGGCGCGCTGTAGTGCTATCTCTCCCGGAGCGCCAAAATTTCTCGGGCCGCCCCTGGCCATTAGTACGCGGCGGTAGATGTTCTTTTTTTGTAAATGTAGGTTGCATATGCTTTAGGATAAGAAAAAACTTTCCACTCGGCAGTTCATTTTGGACGTTGTTATTCTTCCGTAATGTCGAAGGGACAATTAAGAAAGCAAATTAAAGTCCCTGGCGTAATTAAAAATGTGAGTATATTAGAAATAAATTCTGAGAACCAGCTAGTAGAGGCAGGTGGCATGATAAACTCTGTGTATGGGAAGAATGGATTATTATGATTACGGCGATGGCTCGTATTTTACATTTGATTATTTTGTAAAAATAAATTCTTTCGAAAATTCTACAAATCAAGTAATCGGCGGATATGAAATTAATTTCCACCGGTGCTGATTAATTCCCGAGGCCTAAAATGCGAAAATGCATAACTACGTTCGTATTTATATGTGGATTCCTCAAATTTGTAGCCGTATCAGCATCGAATCGCACGGTAGGATCGAGTTATCTGATTAACTCGGCTCGCTGATTGCTCTCCCGCTCCGCCCACGCTTCCGACGGCGGCACTCATACACGTGCGTGCACGCGCACACGCCCACGCGCACCCTAAACTAATATCATCTCGAGTTTCCCAGGGCACATTTTTGACCTTGAGCATTCCCTCCCCCGTTCTCTCCACCGTACGTCTCCTATCTATAAATGAGGGAATGGAATGCGCGAGCACGATTAACGCACGCTAATGGTATATCTCTCGGCCGCCGCTATTCTTTCGCAAAAAAAAACAAACTTCGTTTCGTATGAAGAAAATATAGGTCATAAAAAATCACGGTCTCCTCGGAGTCGATCTCTGCTGTGGACAAGTGTTACACGTTCCGGAAATTTAATTGGTCGGATGAATGGCGCTGTTGAAGATACTCCTGTATAGGAATGCCCTTGGCTAGTGAATTAGGGAGAAAGAGAATGCAGTTTTTTACCGTTCGTTGAAGCTCCCGATATCGACGCGTGTTCTTCGGATATTAGTTAATTTGATTTCCTCTCCCGCAGCATAAAGAATGTCTTCGATTCAGGAAAAACATACGATCCAAATGAATTATTTCTTTCTTTCTTTCCTCGTATATTCAAACGATGCTCGTAATGAAAGAGGTGTAAATATACGCTATGAAAATGAATGATTAAACTTTTTTATCCTTAGTCTTTTTGGTCGATCGTCTGACCGAACTTGACATATATCGCGGCGAGTTCAAATGCAATACCGTTGAAAGGCTATATATGAAAAAGCGTTTCTAATGCCTGTTTGCGTAAATATGAATATCACGCTTTGAATAAATGGCAAACGCGCTCGTGGTACTGGATCATAGAGATATCATTGAATGCATTCACACCCACCCCATTCAAACTTTTATCAATCTAATATGTAGCAATACCAAAAATGTCTATTTTGATAGCATAGAATCGAGCATCCTACTTTGGAGCACGGGATGATGACTATTGGAATCTCGGATTTTTTATTTACTCTTCATTGGTAGTTTCATTGCCGTGGTAAAACCTTATTTACGGCAAACATTTCTGCCGATATCGGGAGCGAATGACGTGAAATTTTTATTCGTCGTATTCAACGAATATGATACCAAGCATTCGTATCCAGGAGTTTTATGCGGTAGCTCTTGTTTCGTACTCCGCGGTCGAGGAAGCAATTCAATTATTTCATAATTGAGGATATTAGATTTTTACCTCTTCTCCCTTACATTTTTTTGCGGAAATATTCGCGCATGTTTGCTTGTAAATCATTCGTGGGGAATTCGAGCGTCAAAAATATAACTAGCGTTTCTCCGTTCCTTCCTTTAATTCGTCCTAATTGCCTGCTTTCCGGTAAAAAATGTTTTCCCGGCAGACGGCGCGTGGGATACGCCTAAAGATCTACCTCTAGTTCAAACTAATTTTGTAATAATAACAATTAAGAGGCTAAACTTGATATCTGCATTTACTCCCTTTTGTTCGAGCTTATTAGGAAAAACAAATTCTCTGCAGTCATCATGCATACAATTTCATAACTTGAAATTAGATTCGTTGAACTCCTTCGTTTAATTAACTACGCAAATTAAATGTCATTTGCTAAACTCATATTCAGTTAAAAGTCTAAAATGATTTATTAATATAACCTCAATAATATACGTCACAGTTATACCACAGCGGCTCTAAAATTGATTAAATTGCATGCATATGAATGATGTTTTTTAGATTCTTCTATATTTGTTTCGTTGTTTATTTATCTGCGCAACCCCATTTTTCAGGTAATGAGTAAGCAGCTACCGCCCATAAATTTTTTAACATGCCCAGTTGCAGTTTTTAAAATTTTTATATTTTAATTGATCATCTAAATTTCATTATTTTTTATTCAAGAAATAATTATCCAGCTCACCTTATGTATAGAACCAACATTGAGAAATAGTTTTTCTGCAATAGCAACAAAAAGGTTGGGAAAACTAGATGCGCATTTCGGCTATTAGGCACCCGTCATCAGTGGTATTCATCCATAATAGATTATAGAAGAATAAACTTAAAAAACCAGTTATCGGTGAATCGCCACTGATGAGGCTGCTTTGTTTCCCAAACACGCATCCGGTTTTACTCACCTTTGTAAAGCTGTTGGGGAAACATTGTTTTTTAATTACACCAAAATCCCCTTTTTACGTAGAACCGAAATGCCAATTGCACGTAATGAAAAGAACTTGGTGGGAGAATTTGAATTTGGCTACCTATAATTGCAAAATTAGCCCCTACGCGCCACTGGCTGCGTCCCTCTGCGCCTCAGCCACTTGAATCCATGATGAGCATAGCACCATTATAGTTCTGTGTTCGTTAGTCACAAATTAATGACATACGGCCTCCAAAACACGATCTCTAGATTCCATATCCTCATCATCGTTGCCTCATATGATGAAAAAACGAGTTTCACCAACCATTTACAAGAAAGTAAAAATAATATTAGAATATGCGCAATAATATTACATCGTTTTATGTACCGTATTTTTTAAATCTATCATCGTTGCACCGATTTTGCCGCTCAGGTTACATGTTCGCCGAAGGTAATGTGTCCGAACTCTTAGCATCACACGAACTTACACGTGCTTATTACGTTACGATTAGCTTATCTTTGATAGTCTTGAGTCAGCGCCAGTGTTCCCTAAAAGGGTTGTTTCTTGTCTCTAATATTGATAAATATCCGAATATTACGGGAGAGTAGCTAAATGAAGCAGTTCGTCCCAATCGTAATAAAAGATTCGTTACTTTTCAAAGTTATTCATGTTTTGTTTATTTCGCTATAATTCTATGGGTACATTACTCATTACCGGTTTTAAGTAAAATTCTTTTATACAGAATGAATTCGGTCCCAAGCAACTTTTAAAAACAGGATTTTGGCGAATTTTGGTTCCTTTCAAAAT
Source organism: Tanypteryx hageni (assembly GCA_028673005.1). NCBI lineage: Eukaryota > Metazoa > Arthropoda > Insecta > Odonata > Petaluridae > Tanypteryx > Tanypteryx hageni. The sequence goes on along the minus strand of CM054120.1, from coordinate 136,872,965 downwards.
TTCTTGGGATAAAGAAAGATGCAGATACACAAGGGTGTACTGCATTTCTTTTGCAACTATTTTATAGGTAAGATTTAACGAAATCGCTCTTCACTTCTCCGTGCTAGCAAAATGTGAATAAAATTTATATTACTTTTCTCTCTTTCAGTATTTGATTCTGAGGTAATATTACGTCTGGTGACGAAATCTGCATCCTTGAACGTCCTTTAACCCAATAATATATAATGAGAGCGTTAGTATTCAGGGTGTGGCATTTATTTATGATAAATCAAGCTTTAGCTTCCTCAAAAGTTAGAAAATGGGACGATATTATCGGACGAAAGGAGGACCCCTTTTGTCAGCAAACAGAATAAGACGAGATCCTGGATGGAGAGGATAAGGTATCGTAAAATATAAACACTAGAGGGAGAGGAAAAAAGAGCATTGTTGTCAGTTCATCACGGAGCAAGAAGTGGATTGAAGCAAACAAATCTTTCAAGTGATCCAATTTTCTTGAGAGGAAAACTTTTAAGCTTTTGGTGGAAGAAGAAAGAATATGTGCAGCTACGCCCCAAGGCTTTACCTCCCATTAATGACAGCGGAATAACAGCTATCTTCTCTCAAAGGCATTTGCGTTAGCGTCGTTTGAAGAATTTTTCATTAAAATTCGCTTGTCTTGTTGGAAAGGACGGTTTAAGTGTGGCCCTTTCATGACGTATTTTTACACATCTTATGAACTGACATGTTTTTTCTTTGTTTTGCCGTCAATGCGGCAGTTTTTATTCGTTATTTGTCGATTTTCTGCGGTTAAAACAAATTTCACGAGCCTAGTGAGCGGGAATTTGTTGTAACTTGCTGATATGAGTGTTTTGGAAGATGACTCGATTTATTAACTTTTTCGGAGCTCTTTTAGTTCTTTGAGTACGTTCCACTTTTATAAATCCGAAAGTTTTCTTATTTTTTGTATCGCGAAATATTAATTTCGTCCCATGAAAGTAATCCTGATTGCGGGTATGTTGAAATTATTTCAAAATGTTTTACCCGATTTATTTATCAACTCCTCATTTCACATATTTTTAAATATAAAAAAAGGGTCACAAGTGTTCATGCCCACTGCAGGATTCGAACCCGCCCTCCTAGCCTAGTATGATTCTCTATCGGTAGATAATATGGGCTAAATTAGACAACAAATTATTATCTGTTAATTAATTACTAATAGTTCGACCAAAATCGAGAATTTAGGGCTTATAACATTCATTTTGATGTTTAAAAATCTGAAAGAGTTGATACGATTTATTGAGCTAGGGCATTTTCTTGCTGGCTATATTTAGGTTTCAGCTTCGCCCCTTTAACGAAGAAAAAATTAATCGGTGACTTCGTAATTGATAGCGCATGTGGGCAACCCAATCAATCCATTCGTAGGATGGCGCTATAAATGATTCGTGGGCGTTCATTTGCCAAGCGTCCGCAAACGTGGACGATCCATTTAGGTTAAACTTCAAATCTCGCGATAAACTGTTTCCGTTTTATTCTCATAAAATTTTCAATTTCTAATAACAGCAATTTAGTTATCAATAGATGAAAGTAGCTATTGCCTTAAAATGATATTTATATGCGTAACCCCTAGCCGCGGTTCTGGGAAGTCTATATAAATGTTTTCTATTAACATGAATGGAATTTGTATTCTTTTATTTCTATGCCTATGTTTTACTGCAGCGAGAATACATTATTACCTCCGGTTATATTAGGAGCATTCATGTTCTCCCGAAACATATGATAAACATTTAGCACAATAACCGTTTATTTACCGCATATGTTTATTATTTTTCTCCATGGGCATGATTATGCCGTTTGTTTTCAAATACTTCAGTTGCCAGAACACCCGGAATGCCAACTTATTATAGTTGGGAGCACGAACGAAGGCGAGTGGCAACTGGATGCGCAGAAGGCAAGGAATATCACATGGTTTCTCTCGGTCCTTCACTTGGCCAATCAGCATCAGTCAGTTACAGCGGCTCTTGGCGTGCGGTCCGTACATTTGTGGCGTGATTTTCCTGTTTATTTGCGTGTTTTACGATTGAGATTTAAATACCGTCTTGTGATGTTCTGAAATGGAGGGCGAAGGAAGTAAACGCAAGGTTTTGAACCGTATATAAAGTGTATCAGTACTTCAAAAACGAGTCGGAGCATGCAGACGATTCAACACGCACAGGTGGTTACAATGCTGCCAGCTGTGAAGAGCGAACGGCTAGCGCTTGTGGCATAGCGGCATAGGACTTCGTGCGCCATGCGTTGTCTTCCAAACGAAAGCTTATGCAGGCTGGCGGTTTGGCAGCAATATAACATGCATGTCTCCCACTCGCACTAATCATGACTCACCCGCCTTCGTTCGTCCTCCCAATTATAATAAAACTAAAGAAGCCGTTCAATTGATATTTAACAGCATCGGCTTATAATTTCGATATCTACAGTTCGAGAATAACTTAATTTTCGTGCTTATCGTCCTCGAGTATCGATCGAAAGCTTCGCCCACTAGGTTCAGATAATATTATTCTTTTGATATGATTATTTTTAGAGAGATTTATTCGTTGGCGCCATCTTTCATTAGATTAGTTATACTAGTTTTATAACGCTGCCATAAATTCGTGTTTTAAATTAGAATAACTTTCGTCCTTTAGAACATTTTTAGAGCAGGGCTCCAATAATACGTTCGTCCACTCGCCACGGTAAAGTTGATTAAGTACAGTGGCGAGTAGAATTTTAGCCAAACCCACAAGGAAATGAAGTATGGACGAGTGGATGTCGTGCAGTAGATTTTAGTTGTATTCCGTTAATATTATTTTTTTAACATACACTTGTCGAGTTATCATCCTTCTATGTTATATTCTTCAAAATAATAGAACCATTTTTCGGAGCCTATTTAAACAAATATATACGGTATATAGATATAGTGAATGGACTTTTTAGTTAATTAACCTATCAGCGCTTATTGTCTCCGGATAAGATTCTCAATGAGGTCTATAAAGTGAACGTTAAATCCCATCTCCCGTAAGAATAACAAATAATGGGCTCTTTAGGGACTCAAGTCTAACTCAGACGCGACGACCACGCTCTGTCTCTATACCGACGCTCTCCTCACTCCCGCGCCCCACCATCTTATCTCTCCATCTTATCTCTCCCTTTCATTCTCTCCCTCTCCCCTCACTCGTATAGCCCCATCTCCAATCTTCCTCTATTTCTCTCTCTCCCTTACGTTTCTCCACCTCTCTATCTTCCTCTCTGCAAGCCCTCTCTCTTCCCTGCCTCTCTTTCCATTCTTTTCTCTTCCATTCTCTCTCTCTCCCCCTTTCTCTCTCCCCCTTTCTCTGTCCCCCCTTTCCCTCTCTCTCTCTCCCCCCTTTCTCTGTCCCCCTTTCCCTCTCTCTCTCCCCCTTTCTCTGTCCCCCTTTCCCTCTCTCTCTCTCCCCCTTTCCCTCTCTCTCTCTCTCTCCCCCCCTTTCCCTCTCTCTCTCTCCCCCCCTTTCCCTCTCTCTCTCTCCCCCTTTCCCTCTCTCTCTCTCTCTCTCTCCCCCCCCCTCTCTCTCCCCCTTTCCCTCTCTCTCTCTCTCTCCCTCCCCCCCCTCTCTCTCTCTCTCCCCCTTTCCCTCTCTCTCCCCCTTTCCCCCTCTCTCCACCCTTTCTCTCTCTCTGCCTCTCTCTCTCTCTGCCTCTCTCTCTGCCTCTCTCTCTCTGCCTCTCTCTCTCTCTGCCTCTCTCTCTCTCTACCTCTCTCTCTGCCTCTCTCTCTCTGCCTCTCTCTCTCTCTCTCTGCCTCTCTCTCTCTGCCTCTCTCTCTCTGCCTCTCTCTCTCTGCCTCTCTCTCTGCCTCTCTCTCTCTCTGCCTCTCTCTCCGCCTCTCTCTCTGCCTCTCTCTCTCTCTGCCTCTCTCTCTGCCTCTCTCTCTCTCTGCCTCTCTCTCTGCCTCTCTCTCTCTCTGCCTCTCTCTCTCTCTGCCTCTCTCTCTCTCTGCCTCTCTCTCTCTCTGCCTCTCTCTCTCTCTGCCTCCCCCTCTCTGCCTCCCCCTCTCTGCCTCCCCCTCTCTGCCTCCCCCTCTCTGCCTCCCCCTCTCTGCCTCTCCCTCTCTGCCTCCCCCTCTCTGCCTCTCCCTCTCTGCCTCCCCCTCCCTTATCTGCTTTCTTTACCTCCCTTTTTTCCCACCCTCTATCTCTATTAATTATTTTTTTTGCAGGTTATCGAGTTCGCAAAGTGTACGCCTCCTTCGACTGTTACCTTTTCTTTGTCTAGTGTCTACTATGTTATAGTGTTTATGACGGTATACAACGATGCTGTATATACGAAGACTTACTGTACATACTCCTTTCTATTTAATGTTGTATTACTATATCATTATATGTACACTATCTAGGGTTTTCGCAGGTTTTTCACACCCCCCTTCTCAGTGGGTGTTTTCCTGCGTGGGTTTTACTAGGGAGGACATGCCTGTTTTACCTAGGTTTTCCCCACAATCTCTAATCTGCCTTCAATTTTATATATATATATATTTTTTTTTACTCTGTATGATTTAGGTATATACTGTTTATGTTATGCGTATTGTATATATATATATATATATATATATATATATCTTACTTTACCATTTTTTTATATTTTTTATATTGACGAAGGGTTAAATGTAAGAATGGACCTTATGGTCTAAATTTCGCCCGAATAAAGACGATTATCTATCTATCTATCTATCTCATCCAACCGTTTCCCAATTCAACACTTCCATTCTCTCCATCCAGTCGGTCCTTACTGAATCCATTTCCCCTCCCGTTAATTCATCTTCTTCCTAATTCGCTCTCTACCTCACGTTGCCCGATTCACTTTTTTCCTTTTTTTCGATACACTCTCCGCCCACTTCCTATACTTATTTCCTTCCTTCTCTCCTTTTGCCTCATTATCGTCTTATTCTCCATCGCAACCGAATCCTTTTATAATGAACGGATTTTCGTTTTTCGGTGGGCGATCAACCTAGAAGGAGGACAAAATAACGTAAAACTTTTTTTTAAATAATTAAAACCGACCGGAATCTATAAACGTTTCCTTCCCGTTTGTTTAGCTCGAGACCGTCCAGGAAAAAGTAAATCTTGCTTTGAATCTCGATTAAACATTTCTTTCGTGACGCAGTTACGTGTATTTCGTTGTAACAGTACCGACGCTTCAGTAAATAAACCTCCCGATGCTATTATTTTTAATGGCGCACCATCATAGTCGACGATACACCGTCTAAAAGCCAAATAAAATAGTAGAGGATTTTTTGTTTTGGTTAGGAAGGGCGCTTTCGAATATAAGAAAACGATCGAAAAAAGTAATTATCGACCTTTTCTTTGGAGATTTAAAAGAGAAGTGGGCGGCCGTTTTTTTTCTTCCCTTTGTAATTTCTCTTAAATTTGAGACGAAGTACGCGAATGTAGGGGAATAAGAATCCCGCGAATCTTGAAAAATAATCATTAAGATGAAGAGAATGCGTGAAGCGTAGGAAAGAAACTTAATCCAACTTTTCCGGTGTTAAGAGTTCTGAAGGAAAGAGGCGGCCCTCTGGGAAATGCATTTTCCTCCATTTCTTTCGAACGAAACTCGTTTATTTACCCAAACCATGCAAAAACGTCATACTTTACCTATATTGCCGCATTTTTCTTCCTTCATTCGTTGGGAAAGTTAAGTCATAATGGGCAAATGAACAATAAATTTTAATATTGATTATATGCTTCCGAGAAGTCTAAGAGATATCATCTACTTTCAAACCTGGAGTAATCGTCTGCACATTACTTAAGCTTCTCACTTGAAGGGCGAACTTCTACTTGAATGTACTAGTATTTTGTTTCATTCTTTTGTACACGCTTATCTTTGCGGAAAAAATCTCCAAGCAATGTCTAATGCGACCTTTATAATATAAATTTTATATTTTTAGGCCATTTCTTATCCGGAATTACTTTCCACAAGGCTTAAAGAAATGTTTATTCAACATTTGTTTTGCATTACAGGTAAAATACGTTGTGCAATGCTCAATCACGATTCATTTATGAATCGGTCAAAATCACTCCCAGGATTAAATTAGGAAATGTTAACTCGTTCTTTTTTAGGAAATTACTAGTTGAGCTATTTTAAACTCACACACGTATGTACGTGCCTCAATTAATTTTGTCGTCAATTTCTCGATACCTCGCAGTAATTGGTTCGCTGATGAAGAATAAAGTCCCATCGATAAAACGAGATTACATTTCTGTTTCTCTCTGGCCCGCTGGACGCGAGTCTTCCTTTCCCCATCCTCAACTCCATCAAACAGGCCAAATCATCTCGACCACACACCACTGCCCATCCACTCCCATTCCTTTTAACCGACCATCTATCACATACGCCAACAGATTTCCCTCTCTCGATTATCAACCTTAAAGCGTCTACCTTTGGCTCTGAGCTGCCGTATTCATTTTCTCTTTCTCCGTATCTCTCCCACCCTCCTGCCTCCATTTCCTTCACTTTCTTTCCCTCCTTACTTTCTCAAATCAATTTCTCTCTCCCTTCTTCTTCTCTCTCCATTCTCTCTCCCCATCCTTTCTCTCTCCCTTCTTCTTCTCTCTCCATTCTCTCCCCCCCTCCTTTCTCTCTCCCCCTCCTTTCTCTCTCCCCCTCCATTCTCTCTCACTCCCTCCATTCTCTCTCCCCCTCCATTCTCTTTCTCCCTCCATTCTCTCTCTCCCTCCATTCCCTCTCTCCCTCCACTCTCTCTCTCCCTCTATTCTCTCTCTACCTCCTTTCTCTCTCCCTTCATTCTCTCTCTCCCTCCATTCTCTCTCTCTCTCCATTCTCTCTCTCCCTCCATTCTCTCTCTCCCTCCATTCTCTCTCCCTCCCTCCATTCTCTCTCTCTCTCTCTCTCTCCCTCCATTCTCTCTACCTCTATTCTCTCTCTCCCTCCATTCGCTCTCTCCCGCCATTCTCTCTCCCTCCATTCTCTATACCCCTCCGTTCTCTATCCCGCTTCATTCTCTCTCCCCCTCTATTCTCTCTCCCCCTCCATTCTCTCTCCCCCTCCATTTTCTCTCCCCCTCCATTCTCTCTCCCCTCCATTCTCTCTCCCCCTCCATTATCTCTCCCCCTCCATTCTCTCTCCCCCTCCATTCTCTCTCCCCCTCCATTCTCTCTCCTTCCATTCTCTCTCCACCCTCCATTCTCTCTCCCCCCTCCATTTTCTCTCTCCCCCTCTCCATTTTCTCTCTCCCCCTCCATTCTCTCTCTCCTTTCATTCTCTTTCTCTTTGTCTATTCTCTTTCTCTCCCTCCATTCTCTCTCTCTCTCCATTCTCTCTCTCCATTCTCTCTCTCCATTCTCTCTCTCACTCCATTCTCTCTCTCTCTCTACATTCGCTCTCGCTCTCCATTCTCTCTCTCACACCATTTTCTATCTCTCTCTCTCTCTCTCTCTCTCTCTCTCTCCATACTCTCTCTATAACTTCATTCTCTTTCTCTCCTTCCATTCTCTGTCTCTCCCTCTTTTATCTCTATCTTCCTCCATTCTCTCTCTCTTTCTCCATTCTCTTTCTCTCCCTCCATTGTCTCTCTCTCCTTCCATTGTCTCTCTCTCCTTCCATTGTCTCTCTCTCCTTCCATTCTCTCTCTCCTTCCATTCTCTCTCTCCCTCCATTCTCTCTCTCCCTCTCTCTGTCTCTCCTTAAATTCTCTCTCCCTCCATTCTCGATCTCCCTCCTTTTTCTCTCTTTCTCTCCCTCCATTCTCCTTATCTCCATTCTCTCTCTCTCTACCTCCAATCTCTCTTTCCCTCCATTCTCTCTCTCCCTCCATTCTCTATCTCCCTCTCCCTCCATTCTCTATCTCCCTCCATTCTTTCTTTCCTTCCATTCTTTCTCTCCCTCCATTCTTTCTCTCCCTCCATTCTCTCTCTCCCTCCATTCTCTCCCTCCCTCCATTCTTTCTCTCTCCCTCCATTCTCTCTCTCTCCCTCCATTCTCTCTCTCTCTCCCTCCATTCTCTCTCTCCCTCCATTCTCTCTCTCTCCCTCCATTCACTCTCTCCCTTCATTCTCTCTCCCTCCCTCCATTCTCTCTCCCCCCCCTCCAATCTTATTTCTCTCCCTCTTTTCTCTCTATCTTCCTCCATTCTCTCTCTCCCTCCATTCTCTCACTCCCTTCAGTCTCTCACTCCCTTCAGTCTCTCTCTCCCTCCAGTCTCTCTCTCTCTCTCCAATCTCTCTCTCTCCCTATTCTCTCTCTCTCTCGCCATTCTCTCTCTCTCCATTCTCTCTCTCTCCATTCTCTCTCTATACCTCCATTCTCTTTCTCTCCTTCCATTCTCTTTCTCTCCTTCCATTCTCTTTCTCTCCTTCCATTCTCTCTCTCCCTCCATTCTCTCTCTCTCCCTCCATTCTCTCGCTCCCCCTTCATTCTCTCTCCCTCCCTCCATTCTCTCTCCCCCCTTCCATTCTTATCCTCTCCCTCTTTTCTTTCTATCTTCCTCCATTCTCTCTCTCCCTCCATTCTCTCACTACCTTCGGTCTCTCTCTCTCCCTCCAGTCTCTCTCTCTCTCTCCAGTCTCTCTCCCCCTTCCATTCTCTCTCCACCTTCCATTCTCTCTCCCCCCTTCCATTCTCTCTCCCCCCTTCCATTCTCTCTCCCCCCTCCATTCTCTCTCCCCCCTTCCATTCTCTCTCCCCCCTTCCATTCTCTCTCCCCCCTCCATTCTATCTCCCCCCTCCATTCTCCCCCCCCCTCCATTCTTTTTCTCTCCCTCCATTCTTTTTCTCTCCCTCCATTCTCTCTTCCCTCCATCCATTCTCTCTTCTCTCCCTCCATTCTTTCCCTCTATTCTCTCCCTTCCTGCATTTCTCTCTCCCTTATTCTATCTCTCTCTCCCTCCATTCTTTCTCTCCCTCCATTCTTTCTCTCCCTCCACATTCTCTCTCTCCCTCCATTCTCTCTCTCCCCCTCCATACTCCCTCTCCCCCTCCATTCTCCCTCTCCCGCTATTTTCCCTCTCCCTCCATTTTCCCTCTCCTCCATTATCTCTTTCCCTCCATTCTCTCTCTCTCTCCATTCTCTCTCTCTCCATTCTCTCTCTCTCCATTCTCTCTCTCTCTTTCCATTCTCTCTCTCCCTCCATTCTCCCTCTCTCTCCCTCCATTCTCTCTCTCCCTCCATTCTCTATCTCCTTCCATTCTCTCTCTCCTCTCACTCTCTCCCTCCATTCTCACTCTCTCCCTCCATTCTCACTCTCTCTCTCCATTCTCACCCTATCCATCCATTCTTACTCTCTCCCTACATTCTTTCTCTCCCCCTCCATTCTCTCTCTCTCCCCCTCCATTCTCTCTCTTTCCCCCCCTCCATTCTCTCTCTCCCCCTCCATTCTATTCCTCCTCCTCCATTCTATCTCTCCCCCTCCATTCTCTCCCCCCCTCTCCATTTTCTCTCTCCCCCTCTCCATTTTCTCTCTCCCCCTCTCCATTTTCTCTCTCCCCCTCTCCATTTTCTCTCTCCCCCTCCATTCTCTCTCTCCTTTCATTCTCTTTCTCTTTGTCTATTCTCTTTCTCTCCCTCCATTCTCTCTCTCTCTCCATTCTCTCTCTCCATTCTCTCTCTCCATTCTCTCTCTCCATGCTCTCTCTCACTCCATTCTCTCTCTCTCTCTACATTCGCTCTCGCTCTCCATTCTCTCTCTCTCACAACATTTTCTATATCTCTCTCTCTCTCTCTCTCCATACTCTCTCTATACCTCTATTCTCTTTCTCTCCTTCCATTCTCTGTCTCTCCCTCTTTTATCTCTATCTTCCTCCATTCTCTCTCTCTTTCTCCATTCTCTTTCTCTCCCTCCATTCTCTCTCCTTCCATTCTCTCTCTCTCCTTCCATTCTCTCTCTCCTTCCATTCTCTCTCTCCCTCCATTCTCTCTCTCCCTCTCTCTGTCTCTCCTTAAATTCTCTCTCCCTCCATTCTCGATCTCCCTCCTTTTTCTCTCTTTCTCTCCCTCCATTCTCCTTATCTCCATTTTCTCTCTCTCTCTACCTCCAATCTCTCTTTCCCTCCATTCTCTCTCTCCCTCTCCCTCCATTCTCTATCTCCCTCCATTCTTTCTTTCCTTCCATTCTTTCTCTCCCTCCATTCTTTCTCTCCCTCCATTCTCTCTCTCCCTCCATTCTCTCTCTCTCCCTCCATTCTCTCTCTCCCTCCATTCTCTCTCTCTCCCTCCATTCTCTCTCTCCCTCCATTCTCTCTCTCTCCCTCCATTCTGTCTCTCCCTTCATTCTCTCTCCCTCCCTCCATTCTCTCTCCCCCCCCTCCATTCTTATTTCTCTCCCTCTTTTCTCTCTATTTTCCTCCATTCTCTCTCTCCCTCCATTCTCTCACTCCCTTCAGTCTCTCACTCCCTTCAGTCTCTCTCTCCCTCCATTCGCTCTCTCCATTCTCTCTCTCCATTCTGTCCATTCTCTCTCTCTCTCCATTCTCTCTCTCTCCATTCTCTCTCTCTCTCTCCATTATCTCTCTCTCTCTCCATTCTCTCTCTCTCCATTCTCTCTCTCTCCATTCTCTCTCTATACCTCCATTCTCTTTCTCTCCTTCCATTCTCTTTCTCTCCTTCCATTCTCTTTCTCTCCTTCCATTCTCTTTCTCTCCTTCCATTCTCTCTCTCTTCCTCCATTCTCTCTCTCTCCCTCCTTTCTCTCGCTCTCCCTTCATTCTCTCTCCCTCCCTCCATTCTCTCTCCCCCTTCCATTCTTATCCTCTCCCTCTTTTCTTTCTATCTTCCATTCTCTCTCTCCCTCCATTCTCTCACTACCTTCAGTCTCTCTCTCTCCCTCCAGTCTCTCTCTCCCTCCAGTCTCTCTCTCCCTCCAGTCTCTCTCCCCCTTCCATTCTCTCTCCACCTTCCATTCTCTCTCCCCCCTTCCATTCTCTCTCCCCCCTTCCATTCTCTCTCCCCCCTCCATTCTCTCTCCTCCCTCCATTCTCTCCCCCCTCCATTCTTTTTCTCTCCCTCCATTCTTTTTCTCTCCCTCCATTCTCTCTTCCCTCCCTCCATTCTCTCTTCTCTCCCTCCATTCTTTCCCTCTATTCTCTCCCTTCCTGCATTTCTCTCTCCCTTATTCTATCTCTCCCTCCATTCTCTCTCTCTCTCCTTACATTCTCTCTCTCCCTCCATTCTCGATCTCCCTCCATTTTCTCTCTTTCTCTCCCTCCATTCTCTCTCTCCATTCTCTCTCTCCATTCTCTCTCTCCATTCTCTCTCTCCATTTTCTCTCTCTCACTTTCTCTCTCCATTCTCTCTCTACCTCCAATCTCTCTTTCCCTCCATTCTCACTCTCTCCCTCTCCCTCCATTCTCTATCTCCCTCCATTCTTTCTCTCCTTCCATTCTTTCTCTCCCTCCATTCTTTCTCTCCCTCCATTCTTTCTCTCCATCCATTTTTTCTCTCCCTCCATTCTCTCTCTCCCTCCATTCTCTCTATCCCTCTACTCTCTCTCTCCCTCCATTCTCTCTCTCTCTCCCACCATTCTCTCTCTCCCCCTCCATTCTCTCTCTCTCCCCCTCCTCTCTCCCCCTCCTCTCTCCCTCTCCCTCCATTTTCCCTCTCCTTTTATTCTCTCTCTCCCTCCATTCTCTCTCTCCATTCTCTCTCTCCCTCCATTCTCTCTCTCCCTCCATTCTCTCTCTCCCTCCATTCTCTCTCTCCCTCCATTCTCTCTCTCCCTCCATTCTCTCTCTCCTTCTATTCTCTCTCTCTCTCTCCCCCTCCATTTTCTCTCTCCTCTCTCTCCCTGCATTCTCTCTCTCCACCCTCTCTCTCCACCCTCTCTCTCCATTCTCTCTCTCCATTCTCTCTCTCTCTCTCTCCTTACATTCTCTCTCTCCCCCTCCATTCCCGATCTGTCTCCATTTTCTCTCTTTCTTTCCCTCCATTCTCTCTCTCCATTCTCTCTCTCCATTCTCTCTCTCCATTCTCTCTCTCTCTCACTACATTCTCTCTCCCTCTCACTACATTCTCTCTCCATTCTCTCTCTCTACCTCCAATCTCTCGTTCCTCCATTCTCTCTCTCTCCCTCTCCCTCAATTCTCTATCTCCCACCATTCTTTCTCTCCCTCCATTCTTTCTCTCCCTCTATTCTCTCTCTTTCCCTCTATTCTCTCTCTCCCTCCATTCTCTCTCTCCCTCCATTCTCTCTCTCCCTCCATTCTCTCTCTCCCCCTCCATTCTCTCTCTCCCCCTCCATTCTCTCTCTCCGCCTCCTATCTCCCTCTCCCCCTCCATTCTCTCTCTCTCCATTCTCACTCCCCTCCATTCTCTCTCTCCGTGCATTCTCTCCCTCCCTCCATTCTCTCTCTCCCTCCATTCTCTCTCTCCCTCCATTCTCTTTCTCTCCTCCTATTCTCTCTCTCTCCATTATCTATCTATCCCTCCATTCTCTCTCTCTCTATCCCTCCATTCTCTCTCTCTCTATCCCTCCATTCTCTCTCTCTCTATCCCTCCATTCTCTCTCTCTCCCTCCATTCTCTCTCTCCCTCCATTCTCTCTTTCTTCCTCCATTCTCTCTCTCCCTCCATTCTCTCTATCTCCCTCCATTCTCTCTATCTCCCTCCATTCTCTCTCTCCCCCTCCATTCTCTCTCTCCCCCTCCATTTTTTCTGTCCTCCTCCATTTACTCTCTCCCTTCATTTTTCCTCTCTCCCTCTACTCCATTCTCTCCCTTTCCCTTGATTCTCTCCCTTTCCCTTGATTCTCTCCCTTTCCCTTGATTGTCTTTCTCTCCCTCCATTCTCTCTCTCTCCATTCTCTATCTCTCTCCATTCTCTCTCTCTCCATTCTCTCTCTCCATTTTCTCTCTCCATTCTCTCTCTCTCTCCATTCTCTCTCTCTCTCCATTATCTCTCTCTCTCTATACCTCCATTATCTTTCTCTCCTTCCATTCTCTCTCTCTTCCTCCATTCTCTCTCTCTTCCTCCATTCTCTCTCTCCCTCCATTCTCTCTCTCTCCCTTCATTCTCTCTCTCCCTCCATTCTCTCTCTCTCCTTCCATTCTCTCTCTGTCCCTCCATTCTCTCTCTCTCCTTCTCTTCCTTCATTCTCTCTCTCCATTGTCTCTCTTTCCTTCCATTTTCTCTCTCCCTGCATTCTGTCCCTCCCTTCAGTCTCTCTCTCCTTCCAGTCTCTCTCTTCCTCCATTCTCTCTACCCCTTAATTCTCTCTCTCTCTCCCTCCATTCTGTCTCTCTCTCCCTCCATTCTGTCTCTCTCCCTCCATTCTCTCTCTCTCCCTCCATTCTCTCTCTTTCCATTCTCACTCTTTCCATTCTCTCTCTCCCTCCATTTTCTCTCTCTCTCCCTCCATTATCTCCATCCATTCTCTCTCTATCCATTCTCTCTCCCTCTATTCTCTCTCTTTCCCTCCATTCTCTCTCCCTTCATTCTGTCTCTCCCTCAATTCTCTCTCTTCCTCCTATCTCTCTCTCTCTCCTTCCATTCTCTCTTCTCTCCCTCCATTCTTTCCCTCTATTCTCTCCCTTCCTGCATTTCTCTCTCCCTTATTCTATCTCTCTCTCCCTCCATTCTTTCTCTCCCTCCATTCTTTCTCTCCCTCCACATTCTCTCTCTCCCTCCATTCTCTCTCTCCCCCTCCATACTCCCTCTCCCCCTCCATTCTCCCTCTCCCTCTATTTTCCCTCTCCCTCCATTTTCCCTCTCCTCCATTATCTCTTTCCCTCCATTCTCTCTCTCTCTCCATTCTCTCTCTCTCCATATTCTCTCTCTCCATTCTCTCTCTCCCTTTTTCCATTCTCTCTCTCCCTCCATTCTCCCTCTCTCTCCCTCCATTCTCTCTCTCCCTCCATTCTCTATCTCCTTCCATTCTCTCTCTCCTCTCACTCTCTCCCTCCATTCTCACTCTCTCCCTCCATTCTCACTCTCTCTCTATTCTCACCCTATCCATCCATTCTCACTCTCTCCCTACATTCTTTCTCTCCCCCTCCATTCTCTCTCTCTCCCTCCATTCTCTCTCTCTCTCCATTCTCTCTCTCCATTCTCTCATTCACTCCATTCTCTCTCTCTCTCTTTCTCTCTACATTCGCTCTCGCTCTCCATTCTCTCTCTCTCACAACATTTTCTATATCTCTCTCTCTCTCTCTCCATACTCTCTCTATACCTCCATTCTCTTTCTCTCCTTCCATTCTCTGTCTCTCCCTCTTTTATCTCTATCTTCCTCCATTCTCTCTCTCTTTCTCCATTCTCTTTCTCTCCCTCCATTCTCTCTCTCTCCTTCCATTCTCTCTCTCTCCTTCCATTCTCTCTCTCCCTCCATTCTCTCTCTCCCTCTCTGTCTCTCCTTAAATTCTCTCTCCCTCCATTCTCGATCTCCCTCCTTTTTCTCTCTTTCTCTCCCTCCATTCTCCTTATCTCCATTTTCTCTCTCTCTCTACCTCCAATCTCTCTTTCCCTCCATTCTCTCTCTCCCTCTCCCTCCATTCTCTATCTCCCTCCATTCTTTCTTTCCTTCCATTCTTTCTCTCCCTCCATTCTTTCTCTCCCTCCATTCTTTCTCTCCCTCCATTCTCTCTCTCCCTCCATTCTCTCTCTCTCCCTCCATTCTCTCTCTCTCCCTCCATTCTCTCTCTCTCCCTCCATTCTCTCTCTCTCCCTCCATTCTCTCTCTCTCCCTCAATTCTCTCTCTCCCTTCATTCTCTCTCCCTCCCTCCCTCCATTCTCTCTTCCCCCCTCCATTCTTATTTCTCTCCCTCTTTTCTCTCTATCTTCCTCCATTCTCTCTCTCCCTCCATTCTCTCACTCCCTTCAGTCTCTCACTCCCTTCAGTCTCTCTCTCCCTCCAGTCTCTCTCTCTCTCCAATCTCTCTCTCTCCCTATTCTCTCTCTCTCTCGCCATTCTCTCTCTCCTTTCTCTCTCTCCATTCAGTTTCTCTCTCCCTCCAGTCTCTCTCTCTCCCCCTTCCATTCTCTCTCTCCCTTCCATTCTCTCTCCCCCTTCCATTCTCTCTCCCCCCCTTCCATTCTCTCTCCACCCTTCCATTCTCTCTCCCCCCTCCATTCTCTCTCCCCCCCCATTCTCCCCACCCCTCCATTCTTTTTCTCTCCCTCCGTTCTCTCTTCTCTCCCTCCCTTCTTTCCCTACATTCTCACGCTTCCTGCATTTCTCTCTCCCTTATTCTATCTCTCTCTCCCTCCATTCTCTCTCTCCTTCTATTCTCTCTCTCTCTCTCCCCCTCCATTTTCCCCCTCCTCTCTCTCTCCCTGCATTCTCTCTCTCCACCCTCTCTCTCCACCCTCGCTCTCCATTCTCTCTCTCCATTCTCTCTCTCTCTCTCTCCTTACATTCTCTCTCTCCCCCTCCATTCCCGATCTGTCTCCATTTTCTCTCTTTCTCTCCCTCCATTCTCTCTCTCCATTCTCTCTCTCCATTCTCTCTCTCCATTCTCTCTCTCCATTCTCTCTCTCCATTCTGTCTCTCTCTCACTACATTCTCTCTCCCTCTCACTACATTCTCTCTCCATTCTCTCTCTCTACCTCCAATCTCTCGTTCCTCCATTCTCTCTCTCTCCCTCTCCCTCAATTCTCTATCTCCCACCATTCTTTCTCTCCCTCCATTCTTTCTCTCCCTCTATTCTCTCTCTTTCCCTCTATTCTCTCTCTCCCTCCATTCTCTCTCTCCCTCCATTCTCTCTCTCCCTCCATTCTCTCTCTCCCCCTCCATTCTCTCTCTCCCCCTCCATTCTCTCTCTCCGCCTCCTATCTCCCCTCTCCCCCTCCATTCTCTCTCTCTCCATTCTCACTCCCCTCCATTCTCTCTCTCCGTGCATTCTCTCCCTCCCTCCATTCTCTCTCTCCCTCCATTCTCTCTCTCCCTCCATTCTCTTTCTCTCCTTCCATTCTCTCTCTCTCCATTATCTATCTATCCCTCCATTCTCTCTCTCTCTATCCCCTCCATTCTCTCTCTCTCTATCCCTCCATTCTCTCTCTCTCTATCCCTCCATTCTCTCTCTCTCCCTCCATTCTCTCTCTCCCTCCATTCTCTCTTTCTCCCTCCATTCTCTCTCTCCCTCCATTCTCTCTATCTCCCTCCATTCTCTCTATCTCCCTCCATTCTCTCTCTCCCCCTCCATTCTCTCTCTCCCCCTCCATTTTTTCTGTCCTCCTCCATTTACTCTCTCCCTTCATTTTTCCTCTCTCCCTCTACTCCATTCTTTCCCTTTCCCTTGATTCTCTCCCTTTCCCTTGATTGTCTTTCTCTCCCTCCATTCTCTCTCTCTCCATTCTCTATCTCTCTCCATTCTCTCTCTCTCCATTCTCTCTCTCCATTTTCTCTCTCCATTCTCTCTCTCTCTCTCTCTCCATTCTCTCTCTCTCTCTCCATTATCTCTCTCTCTCTATACCTCCATTATCTTTCTCTCCTTCCATTCTCTCTCTCTTCCTCCATTCTCTCTCTCTTCCTCCATTCTCTCTCTCCCTCCATTCTCTCTCTCTCCCTCCATTCTCTCTCTCCCTCCATTCTCTCTCTCTCCCTCCATTCTCTCTCTCTCCCTCCATTCTCTCTCTCTCCCTCCATTCTCTCTCTCTCCCTCCATTCTCTCTCTCTCCCTCATGTCTCTCTCTCCCTTCATTCTCTCTCCCTCCCTCCCTCCATTCTCTCTTCCCCCCTCCATTCTTATTTCTCTCCCTCTTTTCTCTCTATCTTCCTCCATTCTCTCTCTCCCTCCATTCTCTCACTCCCTTCAGTCTCTCACTCCCTTCAGTCTCTCTCTCCCTCCAGTCTCTCTCTCTCTCTCCAATCTCTCTCTCTCCCTATTCTCTCTCTCTCTCGCCATTCTCTCTCTCCTTTCTCTCTCTCCATTCAGTTTCTCTCTCCCTCCAGTCTCTCTCTCTCCCCCTTCCATTCTCTCTCCCCCTTCCATTCTCTCTCCCCCTTCCATTCTCTCTCCCCCCCTTCCATTCTCTCTCCACCCTTCCATTCTCTCTCCCCCCTCCATTCTCTCTCCCCCCTCCATTCTCCCCACCCCTCCATTCTTTTTCTCTCCCTCCGTTCTCTCTTCTCTCCCTCCCTTCTTTCCCTACATTCTCACGCTTCCTGCATTTCTCTCTCCCTTATTCTATCTCTCTCTCCCTCCATTCTCTCTCTCCTTCTATTCTCTCTCTCTCTCTCCCCCTCCATTTTCCCCCTCCTCTCTCTCTCCCTGCATTCTCTCTCTCCACCCTCTCTCTCCACCCTCGCTCTCCATTCTCTCTCTCCATTCTCTCTCTCTCTCTCTCCTTACATTCTCTCTCTCCCCCTCCATTCCCGATCTGTCTCCATTTTCTCTCTTTCTCTCCCTCCATTCTCTCTCTCCATTCTCTCTCTCCATTCTCTCTCTCCATTCTCTCTCTCCATTCTCTCTCTCTCTCACTACATTCTCTCTCCCTCTCACTACATTCTCTCTCCATTCTCTCTCTCTACCTCCAATCTCTCGTTCCTCCATTCTCTCTCTCTCCCTCTCCCTCAATTCTCTATCTCCCACCATTCTTTCTCTCCCTCCATTCTTTCTCTCACTCTATTCTCTCTCTTTCCCTCTATTCTCTCTCTCCCTCCATTCTCTCTCTCCCTCCATTCTCTCTCTCCCTCCATTCTCTCTCTCCCTCCATTCTCTCTCTCCCCCTCCATTCTCTCTCTCCCCCTCCATTCTCTCTCTCCGCCTCCTATCTCCCTCTCCCCCTCCATTCTCTCTCTCTCCATTCTCACTCCCCTCCATTCTCTCTCTCCGTGCATTCTCTCCCTCCCTCCATTCTCTCTCTCCCTCCATTCTCTCTCTCCCTCCATTCTCTTTCTCTCCTTCCATTCTCTCTCTCTCCATTATCTATCTATCCCTCCATTCTCTCTCTCTCTATCCCTCCATTCTCTCTCTCTCTATCCCTCCATTCTCTCTCTCTCTATCCCTCCATTCTCTCTCTCTCCCTCCATTCTCTCTCTCCCTCCATTCTCTCTTTCTCCCTCCATTCTCTCTCTCCCTCCATTCTCTCTATCTCCCTCCATTCTCTCTATCTCCCTCCATTCTCTCTCTCCCCCTCCATTCTCTCTCTCCCCCTCCATTTTTTCTGTCCTCCTCCATTTACTCTCTCCCTTCATTTTTCCTCTCTCCCTCTACTCCATTCTTTCCCTTTCCCTTGATTCTCTCCCTTTCCCTTGATTGTCTTTCTCTCCCTCCATTCTCTCTCTCTCCATTCTCTATCTCTCTCCATTCTCTCTCTCTCCATTCTCTCTCTCCATTTTCTCTCTCTCTCTCTCTCTCTGCATTCTCTCTCTCTCTCTCCATTATCTCTCTCTCTCTATACCTCCATTATTTTTCTCTCCTTCCATTCTCTCTCTCTTCCTCCATTCTCTCTCTCTTCCTCCATTCTCTCTCTCCCTCCATTCTCTCTCTCTCCCTTCATTCTCTCTCTCCCTCCATTCTCTCTCTCCTTCCATTCTCTCTCTGTCCCTCCATTCTCTCTCTCCTTCTCTTCCTTCATTCTCTCTCTCCATTGTCTCTCTTTCCTTCCATTTTCTCTCTCCCTGCATTCTGTCCCTCCCTTCAGTCTCTCTCTCCTTCCAGTCTCTCTCTTCCTCCATTCTCTCTACCCCTTAATTCTCTCTCTTTCTCCCTCCATTCTGTCTCTCTCTCCCTCCATTCTGTCTCTCTACCTCCATTCTCTCTCTCTCCCTCCATTCTCTCTCTTTCCATTCTCTCTCTTTCCATTCTCTCTCGCCCTCCATTTTCTCTCTCTCTCCCTCCATTATCTCCATCCATTCTCTCTCTATCCATTCTCTCTCCCTCTATTCTCTCTCTTTCCCTCCATTCTCTCTCCCTTCATTGTGTCTCTCCCTCAATTCTCTCTCTTCCTCCTCTCTCTCTCTCTCCTTCCATTCTCTCTCTCCTTCCATTCTCTCTCTCCTTCCATTCTCTCTCTCTCCTTCCATTCTCTCTCTCCTTCCATTCTCTCTCTCCTTCCATTCTCTCTCTCCTATCATTCTCTCTCTCCTTCCATTCTCTCTCTCCTTCCATTCTCTCTCTCCTTCCATTCTCTCTCTCCTTCCATTCTCTTCCTCCTTCCATTCTCTCTCTCCTTCCATTCTCTCTCTCCATCCATTCTCTCTCTCTCCATCCATTCTCTCTCTCCAACCATTCTCTCTCTCCATCCATTCTCAGTCTCTCTCTCTCCCTCGATTCTCTCTCTCTCTCTCCCCCTCGATTCTCTCTCTCTCCCACCCTCGATTCTCTCTCTCCCTCCCACCCTCGATTCTCTCTCTTTCCCCCTCCCTCGATTCTCTCTCTCCCTCGATTCTCTCTCTCTCTCCCTCGATTCTCTCTCTCTCCCTCCCTCGATTCTCTCTTTCTCCCTCGATTCTCTCTCCCCCTCCCTCGATTCTCTCTCTCCCTCCATTCTCTCTCTCCCTCCATTCTGTCTCTCTCCATTCTCTCCCTCCCTCCTTTCCCTCTCTCCCTCCCTCCTTTCCCTCTCTCCCTCCGTTCTCTCTCTCCCTCCATTCTCTCTCTCACTCCATTTTCTCTCTCTCTCTCCATTCTCTCTCTCTCTCCCTCCATTCTCTCTCTCTCCTACCATTCTCTCTCTCTCCCTCCATTCTCTCTCTCTCCCTCCATTCTCTCTCTCTCTCCATTCTCTCTCTCTCCCTCCGTTCTCTCTCTCCCTCCATTCTCTCTCTCTCTCCATTTTCTCTCTCTCTCTCTCCATTCTCTCTCTCTCTCCCTCCATTCTCTCTCTCTCTCCCTCCATTCTCTCTCTCCGTGCATTCTCTGTCCCTCCATTCTCTCTCTCTCCCTCCATGCTGCTCTCTCTCCTACCATTCTCTCTCTCTCCCTCCATTCTCTCTCTCTCCCTCCATTCTCTCTCTCTCCCTCCATTCTCTCTCTCTCCATCCGTTCTCTCTCTCTCCCTCCGTTCTCTCTCTCTCCCTCCATTCTCTCTCTCTCCCTCCATTCTCTCTCTCTCCCTCCATTCTCTCTCTCTCCCTCCATTCTCTCTCTCTCTCCCTCCATTCTCTCTCTCTCTCCCTCCATTCTCTCTCCCTCTCTCCCTCCATTCTCTCCTTCCCTCCATTCTCTCCCTCCCTTCATTCTCTCCCTCCCTCCATTCTCTCCCTCTTTCCATTATCTTTCTCCCTCCATTCTCTCTCTCTCCTTCCATTCTCTCTCTCTCTCCTTCCATTCTCTCTCTCCTTCCATTCTCTCTCTCCCTCCATTCACTCTCTCCCTCCATTCTCTCTCTCTCCCTCCATTCTCTCTCTCTCCCTCCATTCTCTCTCTCTCCCTCCATTCTCTCTCCCCCCCTCTATTCTTTTTCTCTCCCTCCATTCTTTTTCTCTCCCTCCATTCTCTCTTTCCCTTCATTCTCTCTCCCTCCCTCCATTCTTTCTCCCTACCTCCATTCTTATTTCTCTCCCTCTTTTCTCTCTATCTTCCTCCATTCTCTCTCTCCCTCCATTCTCTCACTCCCTTCAGTCTCTCACTCCCTTCAGTCTCTCTCTCCCTTCAGTCTCTCTCTCCATCCAGTCTCTCTCTCTCTCTCCCTATTCTCTCTCTCTCTCGCCATTCTCTCTCTCCTTTCTCTCTCTCTCCATTCTCTCTCTCCATTCTCTCTCTCCATTCTCTCTCTCTCTCTCTCCATTCTCTCTCTCTCCATTCTCTCTCTCTCTCTCCATTATCTCTCTCTCTCTCTCCATTCTCTCTCTCTCCATTCTCTCTCTCTCCATTCTCTCTCTATACCTCCATTCTCTTTCTCTCCTTCCATTCTCTTTCTCTCCTTCCATTCTCTTTCTCTCCTTCCATTCTCTCTCTCTCCCTCCATTCTCTCTCTCTCCCTCCATTCTCTCGCTCTCCCTTCATTCTCTCTCCCTCCCTCCATTCTCTCTCCCCCTTCCATTCTTATCCTCTCCCTCTTTTCTTTCTATCTTCTTCCATTCTCTCTCTCCCTCCATTCTCTCACTACCTTCAGTCTCTCTCTCTCCCTCCAGTCTCTCTCTCCCTCCAGTCTCTCTCTCCCTCCAGTCTCTCTCCCCCTTTCCATTCTCCATCCACCTTGCATTCTCTCTCCCCCCTTCCATTCTCTCTCCCCCTTCCATTCTCTCTCCCCCCTCCATTCTCTCTCCCCCCTCCATTCTCTCTCCCCCCTCCATTCTCTCCCCCCTCCATTCTCTCCCCCCCTCCATTCTTTTTCTCTCCCTCCATTCTTTTTCTCTCCCTCCATTCACTCTTCCCTCCCTCCATTCTCTCTTCTCTCCCTCCATTCTTTCCCTCTATTCTCTCCCTTCATGCATTTCTCTCTCCCTTATTCTATCTCTCTCTCCCTTCATTCTCTCTCTCTCCTTACATTCTCTCTCTCCCTCCATTCTCTATCTCCCTCCATTTTCTCTCTTTCTCTCCCTCCATTCTCTCTCTCCATTCTCTCTCTCCATTCTCTCTCTCCATTGTCTCTCTCCATTCTCTCTCTTCATTTTCTCTCTCTCACTTTCTCTCTCCATTCTCTCTCTACCTCCAATCTCTCTTTCCCTCCATTCTCACTCTCTCCCTCTCCCTCCATTCTCTATCTCCCTCCATTCTTTCTCTCCCTCCATTCTTTCTCTCCCTCCATTCTTTCTCTCCCTCCATTCTTTCTCTCCATCCATTCTTTCTCTCCCTCCATTCTCTCTCTCCCTCCATTCTCTCTCTCCCTCCATTCTCTCTCTCCCTCTACTCTCTCTCTCCCTCCATTCTCTCTCTCTCCCTCCATTCTCTCTCTCCCCCTCCATTCTCTCTCTCCCCCTCCTCTCTCCCTCTCCCTTCATTTTCACTCTCCTTCCATTCTCTCTCTCCCTCCATTCTCTCTCTCCATTCTCTCTCTCCATTCTCTCTCTCCCTCCATTCTCTCTCTCCCTCCATTCTCTCTCTCCCTCCATTCTCTCTCTCCCTCCATTCTCGCCCTTCCTCCATTCTCTCCCTCCCTCCATCCTTTCTCCATCCATCCTCTCCCCCATTCATTCTCCCCCCTCCATTCTCCCCCCATTCTTTCTTTCCCCTCCATTCTTTCTCCCCCCTCCATTCGCTCCCCCCTCCATTCTCTCTCCCCCCTCCATTCTCTCCCCCCTCCATTCTCCCCCCTCCATTCTCCCTCCTCCATTCTCTCCCCCCCTCCATTCTCTATCTCCCTCCATTCTCTATCTCCTTCCATTCTCTCCCTCCCTCCATTCTCTCCCTCCCTGCATTTCTCTCTCCCTCCATTCTCTCTCTCCCCCTTCCATTTCTCTCTCTCCCTCCATTCTCTCTCCCTCCCTCCATTCTCTCTCCCTCCCTCCATTCTCTCTCCCCCCCTCCATTCTTATCCTCTCCCTCTTTTCTCTCTATCTTCCTCCATTCTCTCTCTCCCTCCTTTCTCTCACTCCATTCAGTCTCTCTCTCCCTCCAGTCTCTCTCTCTCCCCCATCAATTCTCTCTCCCCCTTCCATTCTCTCTCCCCCTTCCATTCTCTCTCCCCCCCTTCCATTCTCTCTCCACCCTTCCATTCTCTCTCCCCCCTCCATTCTCCCCCCCCTCCATTCTTTTTCTCTCCCTCCGTTCTCTCTTCTCTCCCTCCATTCTTTCCCTCCATTCTCTCGCTTCCTGCATTTCTCTCTCCCTTATTCTATCTCTCTCTCCCTCCATTCTCTCTCTCCTTCTATTCTCTCTCTCTCTCTTCCCCTCCATTTTCTCTCTCCTCTCTCCCTGCATTCTCTCTCTCCACCCTCTCTCTCCACCCTCTCTCTCCACCCTCTCTCTCCATTCTCTCTCTCCATTCTCTCTCTCTCTCTCTCTCCTTACATTCTCTCTCTCCCCCTCCATTCCCGATCTGTCTCCATTTTCTCTCTTTCTCTCCCTCCATTCTCTCTCTCCATTCTCTCTCTCCATTCTCTCTCTCCATTCTTTCTCTCTCTCTCACTACATTCTCTCTCCCTCTTACTACATTCTCTCTCCATTCTCTCTCTCTCTACCTCCAATCTCTCGTTCCTCCATTCTCTCTCTCTCCCTCTCCCTCAATTCTCTATCTCCCTCCATTCTTTCTCTCCCTCCATTCTTTCTCTCCCTCTATTCTCTCTTTTTCCCTCTAATCTCTCTCTCCCTCCATTCTCTCTCTCCCTCCATTCTCTCTCTCCCTCCATTCTCTCTCTCCCCCTCCATTCTCTCTCTCCCCCTCCATTCTCTCTCTCCGCCTCCTATCTCCCTCTCCCCCTCCATTCTCTCTCTCTCCATTCTCACTCCCCTCCATTCTCTCTCTCCGTGCATTCTCTCCCTCCCTCCATTCTCTCTCTCCCTCCATTCTCTCTCTCCCTCCATTCTCTTTCTCTCCTTCCATTCTCTCTCTCTCCATTATCTATCTATCCCTCCATTCTCTCTCTCTCTATCCCTCCATTCTCTCTCTATCCCTCCATTCTCTCTCTCTCTCTATCCCTCCATTCTCTCTCTCTCTATCCCTCCATTCTCTCTCTCTCCCTCCATTCTTTCTCTGCCTCCATTCTCTCTTTCTCCCTCCATTCTCTCTCTCCCTCCATTCTCTCTATCTCCCTCCATTCTCTCTATCTCCCTCCATTCTCTCTCTCCCCCTCCATTCTCTCTCTCCCCCTCCATTTTTTCTGTCCTCCTCCATTTACTCTCTCCCTTCATTTTTCCTCTCTCCCTCTACTCCATTCTCTTCCTTTCCCTTGATTCTCTCCCTTTCCCTTGATTGTCGTTCTCTCCCTCCATTCTCTCTCTTTCCATTCTCTCTCTCTCTCCATTCTCTCTCTCTCCATTCTCTCTCTCCATTTTCTCTCTCCATTCTCTCTCTCTCCATTCTCTCTCTCTCTCCATTATCTCTCTCTCTCTATACCTCCATTATCTTTCTCTCCTTCCATTCTCTCTCTCTTCCTCCATTCTCTCTCTCTTCCTCCATTCTCTCTCTCCCTCCATTCTCTCTCTCTCCCTTCATTCTCTCTCTCCTTCCATTCTCTCTCTCTCCTTCCATTCTCTCTCTCCCTCCATTCTCTCTCTCTCCTTCCATTCTCTCTCTGTCCCTCCATTCTCTCTCTCCTTCTCTTCCTTCATTCTCTCTCTCCATTCTCTCTCTTTCCTTCCATTTTCTCTCTCCCTGCATTCTGTCCCTCCCTTCAGTCTCTCTCTCCTTCCAGTCTCTCTCTTCCTCCATTCTCTCTACCCCTTCATTCTCTCTCTCTCTCTCCCTCCATTCTGTCTTTCTCTCCCTCCATTCTGTCTCTCTCCCTCCATTCTCTCTCTTTCCATTCTCTCTCTTTCCATTCTCTCTCTCCCTCCATTTTCTCTCTCTCTCCCTCCATTATCTCCATCCATTCTCTCTCTATCCATTCTCTCTCCCTCTATTCTCTCTCTTTCCCTCCATTCTCTCTCTCTCCCTTCATTCTGTCTCTCCCTCAATTCTCTCTCTTCCTCCATTCTCTCTCTCCTTCTCTTCCTTCATTCTCTCTCTCCATTCTCTCTCTTTCCTTCCATTTTCTCTCTCCCTGCATTCTGTCCCTCCCTTCAGTCTCTCTCTCCTTTCATTCTCTCTCTCCTTTCATTCTCTCTCTCCTTCCATTCTCTCTCTCCTTCCATTCTCTCTCTCCTACCATTCTCTCTCTCCTTCCATTCTCTCTCTCCTTCCATTCTCTTCCTCCTTCCATTCTCTTCCTCCTTCCATTCTCTCTCTCCTTCCATTCTCTCTCTCCATCCATTCTCTCTCTCTCCATCCATTCTCTCTCTCCATCCATTCTCTCTCTCCATCCATTCTCTCTCTCCATCCATTCTCTCTCTCCATCCATTCTCTCTCTCCATCCATTCTCTCTCTCCATCCATTCTCTCTCTCCATCCATTCTCTCTCTCTCTCTCTCTCTCCCTCGATTCTCTCTCTCCCTCCCACCCTTGATTCTCTCTCTTTCTCCCTCCCTCGATTCTCTCTCTCCCTCGATTCTCTCTCTCTCTCCCTCGATTCTCTCTCTCTCTCCCTCCCTCGATTCTCTCTTTCTCCTTCGATTCTCTCTCCCCCTCCCTCGATTCTCTCTCTCCCTCGATTCTCTCTCTCCCTCCATTCTGTCTCTCTCCATTCTCTCTCTCCCTCCGTTTTCATCCTCCCTCCATTCTCTCCCTCCCTCCTTTCCCTCTCTCCCTCCGTTCTCTCTCTCCCTCCATTCTCTCTCTCTCTCCATTTTCTCTCTCTCCATTTTCTCTCTCTCTCTCTCCATTCTCTCTCTCTCTCCCTCCATTCTCTCTCTCTCCCTCCATTCTCTCTCTGCGTGCATTCTCTGTCCCCTCCATTCTCTCTCTCTCCCTCCATTCTGTCTCTCTCCTACAATTCTCTCTCTCTCCCTCCATTCTCTCTCTCTCCCTCCATTCTCTCTCTCTCCATCCGTTCTCTCTCTCTCCCTCCGTTCTCTCTCTCTCCCTCCGTTCTCTCTCTCTCCCTCCATTCTCTCTCTCTCCCTCCATTCTCTCTCTCCCTCCATTCTCTCTCTCTCCCTCCATTCTCTCTCTCTCTCCCTCCATTCTCTCTCTCTCTCTCCCTCCATTCTCTCTCTCTCCCTCCATTCTCTCTCTCTCCCTCCATTCTCTCTCTCCCTCCATTCTCTCTCTCTCTCCCTCCATTCTCTCTCTCTCCCTCCATTCTCTCCTTCCCTCCATTCTCTCCCTCCCTTCATTCTCTCCCTCCCTCCATTCTCTCCCTCTTTCCATTCTCTTTCTCCCTCCATTCTCTCCCTCTCTCTCTTTCTCTCTCTCACTCTCTCCCTCTCCCTCCCT
Organism: Tanypteryx hageni; assembly: GCA_028673005.1. Taxonomy (NCBI): domain Eukaryota; kingdom Metazoa; phylum Arthropoda; class Insecta; order Odonata; family Petaluridae; genus Tanypteryx; species Tanypteryx hageni. The sequence goes on along the minus strand of CM054120.1, from coordinate 136,847,177 downwards.
CCTTCCTCTCCCCCTCGTTCCCCTCTCCCATTTTGCTTGAATTAAGATTTTAAATGTCGGATGCGTTTTGCGTCATAGGTACTCATCTAGCCTCTCGTTTTCCTTTCATGGCGTAGTAAACGTAGCCACTTCTCATTCATATCATTTAATTTGTAGCATCTGGTTTTCCATTAGTTTGTTATGGCTATCTGAGATAATTAAAATAAATACTTATTTTTTCAACTCTTAATAATGTCTTGTTTTAAAAATATATTTTACTCATAAGTCGTTCTTGATAATTCTCTATTGATCTACATCATATGCAAATTAAACGTATTAAAAATAAAAGTTTAAAAGAATAAATTTACGCTTTTGGCTAAAAATCGACCTCTCCGCATTTTCTCCTTATTCTTGTAAAAATTTACGTTTAGCTCATTTTAAACGTGGAACAATTTTCGATCCTAGAGATTATTTATCGATTGTATTAACTATCGATTTTCGATACAGGTTCTTTTCTTTCACGCATGCTTATTCAAATTTGGGTTATCGAGAAGTGCATCCCTTTTGCGTGGGTGAATCGCGAAGTGAATCTCGTAATATGGGATACCTCTCTGTTTACTTGTTTGCATAGGGAAGCTAAGTGACTTCACTTAGCACATGATTGGCCCGGAGATGATTCAATTATTAACGGTGATTAATGGCGTACCGCTCAATAGATGCCCTTTCATGTTCCTTGACGATGGAGCCGAAAGTTTTCGGCGCTGAGTGGAATAGAATGAATAGAACGGCTCGGCGCAGGCGTGAATCAGAAGATGCCTTGATTAATACTCGCGCCAAATAGTCGCTTCAAATTTTTTAGTTCTCCGCACATATGAAAAGGTCTCGGTCTAGATGACTAACAATAAGGTTGGTTTAGAGAGAGAAATAATACACTGCAATCTCGATATAGCGAGAATTTATAAAATTTTGAAGAATACTCGCTCTCAGGAGTACTTCTAATATCAGGCAATGGTTCAAATAATCTTCAAGTTGGTCTCCTAAACGCTATGTGCATATATCATCATGCTGAAATAAGTTTAAAAAGAAAATTAAAGAGTGTGGGTGCGTCGAGATATATAGGATTTGAACCAACCGTAATTTTCCATTTTAATTTGGTAAACAAATGAAACAAACACATTTAAATCCCTACGTTCGTAATACAAAAAAGCCTAATCGTAACATACAATGATGGGAGTCGACCACTTGCACGTTAGTTACAGCTTTCCCGGGCATACGACTTTCCTATCTTCCCTCTGGTTTTATGCGTTTTGACTCATGATGTTCCAATCTTTGCGATGAATGGCAATACGGGCTTCAACACTTCCCGCAAATATGCACGCACCCAAAATTACATGTTTGCTTGCTTGTGTTTATTTTTCGACAGATGATATCTTGAAAGTTTGAGCATTACTTATTAAACATGGGAAACAAATGATACTGTATTTTCACAACATTGATAGCGATTACAATGCACTGTGCATATAAGAAAAGCGCTTTACATCTGCAGAAGCATGTACACTACTTTGGAAAAGAAAGCGTGATCGTCCGTCGGCTTCAGTTTTTTCTCCGTTGTCCTCAGTGCAAATTTTTCCACATCGCAGAATTTCAGAATGTCTTCCGTAGTTGCAGTACCATTCGCTCGGTAGTCGTTACTTAGCGCTTCTAGAGCTTGAAGAAATGCAGACCGAGTCGGAAGAGTGACCACTTTTTTCTCTTCTTCCTAATTAGACACGACTTTTGTTTCTGTCTGCACGTTTCGTGTGAAATCGTCCTCAGTCAACTCCCCACACACGGGCGGTACCTTGTTATCTTCTACGCAGCCTTGGAATGTGCTAGGAGGACTTAGATGACGCCCAACTTCACCCCAATCTTATGATTCATTTTGTTGCAAGTTGTCGTCAGTATTTGTGCTGTCACTCGTTCCACTATTGTCTTACTTCACAAACTCTGCCCTCATTGCATCCAGCACATTCCATTTGGGAGTGTCGCTATAATCACGACAATTTCTAAGGGCGGAAGTGCTCTATGTCAGTGATGGCGAACCTATGGCACGCGTGCCAAGGGTGGCACGCGGAACAATTTTGGTTGGCACGGCACAAAATGGAATAAGAAATAAAATGTGCCACTCGTTAATACAGCGACGTGACAAAAATTACCCCAGGAATCTAAAACGCGAATAACTTACTCAGGGATGTAGATAGAAAATTGAAAATTGGTAGAAATAATCTATTCAAATATAAAAATGCTTTTTCGAAATGGCTCATTTGTTTATCTTGACAGCCGATTGCTGTTAGAAACAAAATCAATATAAATAATTATTGTTAAAATCATTTATTTAAAGTTAAATTTTAATTCCGTTTTTTTATTAATTTGAACCCGTCATTTTTGACGGACAATTGCGCTAGTTGAGTAGTATACATTTCTTCATGTGTGGGAAAAGACATACTATATGCTATATTCTACGAATAGAGACAAATAAGATTTTTTTATGAAACGCACGCCAACAGGCAAATCTTGTCTTATTAGGGTAATTTTGGCACGCGAGCTAGAAAAGGTTCGCCATCACTGCTCTATATAGTAGTCCGGCGTTGTGAGCCTGCGCCGTCAACTCGGACGAGAAAAAATCACTCGAGTGGCTTTAGCCTTAGAATGGCGTACGGGCTGCGAACTATAAATACAAGCTCCGGAAACGATACAGCAGGTGCAGTTTGTGCAAAAAGTTCCAGGAAAAGTTAGGATACGCTCGTTATGATGAAGGTGCCACAAAAATAGCCCTCGTTTTATGCGTTATTTCTCCGTATATATATCATATAGAAATTGGCGGTGACGGTGTTTTCGCTCGTTATAATGAAATTCTCGTTATATGCCGTACTCTTTCTGTCGCGGTTACACTGTATTTGAAATTTAGAAAGCCGTAGCAAGGATCATAAATGCGAATTCATTAAACGACACCAGTTAGATATGCTTCGAAATCTATGTAGGTCACGCATAGATCCGATTCCTGAAATCTGTCTAATAGGCTCGATGGTCGCTCACAGGCGAGGATGGAAACGCCTCTAGTGATTAATTAACGCGTCTCTCGCAGCTTCTAACAAGCCGAAATATGATGTGCTACAACAACTCGAAGAGAATACGCTCGAATCAAAAAAGATTACGATCGAGAAAACGACGCGCGTTTAAAGGATTAATTAAACGCGAGTTCATAAAAAAGGTGCGTGAAAAAATCATTCGCCGAAGTGGTTGATGATTTAGGTATAATTATAAAATTATTTCACAGTGAGATTTGAAAATTACATCCTCCGCGAAGAGGTCACCAAGTATTTCGATGGTGAGTATGCAGGGTTCCATGGTAACCAAACATTTGCTGAAAACGAGAAACACCAAAAGGAGGGAGTTAATATGTAATGGAATTCCGTCGCCGTCATGAGTCATCGTTACTCCAGGGAGCAGTGCGGGCGAACTCTTTTGCTGAGCCGTCGTCACCTTGATGCTCAAAACAGCCGATAGTAGAACAATGGAGCGCAGTACTACAAAACAGATTGTTACCTTATCGGATGGTTTTTTGGTTTCCTGGAATTCCGTCGAGAGCTTCCTATTGGCTCATAGCTCTCGCCTCGTACCGCTTCGAAACACTCCAGGATATTATTTTCAATAAATCTGATAAACAGCCATTTAAAGAGGTAATTCGCAAGAGGGTTTTTTCGTGTTAGGTGGATATACATTGAAGGATATGTGCTAATTAATATACGTAATCCTGTATAAACTTCTTCGATTTATTTCGCTCGTTCGGAGTTCAGTTAATTCTACCTGTTTTAATCATATTTTACAGAAAATTACTATAGCCACAAAGGGTTGGGAATGTCATAAGGATATTTAAACTGTTATGAAGCAGGCCAATGTGCTTTTGTATATTTCCTCGGAGGCGACAGGCATTAATGATAAAATACAAATACACTTTTTTACGTAAAACAACGTCACGATTCTAAAATAAATTAACTAGCGAGAAGAGAAGTAAACATTTTTCTCTGTAAATTTTCCTGTTGAATGACATGGCATACTCTAAGCGTTTACTACAGTTGATATAAAAAGCTATAAAAATGTTTGGAAGACCAGATGCGTTTTTGGCTAATGTAAATAACTAAGTTTACATTTGACGTGACGCTCGAGTATACTTATTTTCTGAGCACTTTTTGAAGACGGATATATTTAGAATGCGCAATGGCGATCCACTCATTTAATATCTTATTAGAGACTAGATAAATTAGCCCGTTTAAAACGGGCTTTGTAATCAAACAATATAAAAAACAAATTTGACCATTTTATTATAAAGTTATAGTATAGTAATCCTACCAAATTTGATTGAATTGGCTGAAGAAACGGCTGATATATTGAGCGTTGCGGACAGAATTACCAAGTGACCAAGTGAATAAGGGTTTTATAGTTAAGTGATAGTTCCAAGTTTTAAGCTGGTAAATCTTTACTTATTGGCGCTGTATTAGCAGCATTTTGTGCAATTACATTTTTTCAGAACAACTTTTCACGTCGCCTGATTAAGAGCTGCGATCGTGTGTGTGAATCATCTGATTGGAGCAATCAAGCCTTCGAACTTATAGCGGAAATGCGCATTTGAAAAATTACTCCTCCTGGCAAACAATTACTCGCCCGAATATTAATTACGGTGAAAGAGATATATGTCCAATTTCGCAAGTAGGATGAAAAATGGTTCCGCACAAGAAGATAAACAGTGATAAAACATAATTCCATTTTTATCAACCAATGTCCTGGCGGCGATCTCGTAAGATTTACGAGGTTCTTGCATATAAACTAATACTAAATTAAAGTTTTTGTTTCTTTCCACCCCAATTATTATATTGGCATATATTCAAGGTGCGTAGTGGGGTAGAATTACTTTTGGTTGAACTGGTGATTATTAATGTTGTGCATGAATTGTCGTAACAATCGAGTTTTACCTGTCTTTGTGATTTTATTGCTCTTATGATCCGGAAAGTGTCATTTTCTTGATGGGCAACTTATTCCATTGGTGCACAAATCTTCAACGAGAAAAAGCCAAATTTCTAAAATGTATTTTCTTAATTGCACGTTGTTCATGCCGCGTTCTTTATTGGTGGTATTTATAAAAATGTATTTTGTGGATTTACTGAAATTTTGGGTGTCTGCTTGGTAGATGAAATACTTATTTAGGGTTACCAACGTTTTTATAGGAATTATAAAACCCTAAATCAGTGGTCTTCGACGATTTCTTTTAATCGGCGGACCTCTTTTAGCATTGAAAAATTGTTGCGTACCTCCTGTTATGTTAAAAAATCGCATTCATATTTAATGACGAAACTAGAAGTAGTTGTGAAAATTAATAATTCATATTTGCGAAATTAAATAATTAAAGGAAATGTGATGCTTTAGTCTACTTTCACAACACGGATATTGTAACTTTGCGAGATATCTTGCGTGACAGAAAACCACGCAACTTCTCAAGAGTTAAATTAAGCAACTTTTAAACAGAAGGTTTTGAAGGGTTATGCGAAAATATTAAAGATTATGTTTTTAATTTAGCACCCTCATTGTCGGTAAAAACCTCTCCTCAGCGCTTTGTAAAGCTTTTCCTAGATGTTACTTCACAGCTTACGACATCAAAGTCATGCATTCAAGCCAAATGAAGGGAGAAATATTTTCTGAAATAATTTAGCGTACCCATTGAAAGCACTTTACGTACTCCTTAACGTTAGGTTCAGTGCTTACATCATACAAGTTTGGTGACTAAAATCTGAAGTCAGTTCCCGAAAACCGAAGAATGTATAAATAATGGGCAATTTCAGTAGCGCCGTTCTATTATATATCTTTGAAAAGCATTATATACATTTATCCATCTCTTTGTTATATTATCTGGTTTTTAATAACTAATGATGAGCCATTATATGACGTAAACGAGGAGAAATAACTTAATATTTTGGTAATTTTCAAAGTGCAGTTTTTCTACATTATTAGTAAGAATAAACAAAATAGTAGCGAGAAAAAATGAGTTATTTAATGAAGAATATTCCACAATGTTGAAGATCATTCCTATATTTGAGAGTAAAAATTTATTAGCGATATAAATAACTCAGTCGATACAAAAATAGCATCAGGTGTCTCGCGTAAGAATGTATTATCTTCAGCTCCCCTAATAGTTAGAATTAACATCCTCAATCAAGTGATCAGAAAGAGGGTTGGGCAAAGAAGGATGACGCCGTCATATAAAAAAATAAATTATGAATCCGTCCATTAATCTTCACGTCATAATCCTAGAGTTGTGCCGTTGTGGTGTAAAAAATGGGAGTTAGAATAACGGGTGGAGAATTAGGTGGTTGTGAACTTTTGGTAGAGGGGGTGCTATACGATTTAACCAAATACAATATCGAAGGAAGTGATATGCAAGTAGTCGAAATGCTCGGGGGTTGCTCATATCGTGGTTCTGGGAAAGCATGGGTTAATAGATATCTTGATACCTCTAACAATAGAATGATTTAATTATGTATTGAAAGAGTTAATAAGAAATAGAGAAAAGAGAAACGTCTTATTAATCCCTCTTTGGACCACACGTTGAATACGAGTCAAGTGCATGGGATCTTTTCCAAAAAGTCTTACGTCAGAGTCAGCGCAGAAAGGCTGGTTTTGTTAAGCAACTCTACGACAAAAGGCAAAGCGTCGCATCACTATTCAAGAACTGCGTTTGGATATCATTAGAAGATAGCCTACTGAATGTTAGACTGACTGTTACATAAAAAACGCAAAATTCAAGCGTGAGGTCTTGAGAATACTTAAGACTCATAAAATGCATTTAGACTCGATCACTAATAAGAGATTGTAGAGCTTGTTAATAGGAACGAATGCTAATCAGGATCCATTGCCCAATAAACGAGCAGCGAAAAGAAATTTACCTAACACAGTTTGATTCCATTAGTCCGCTGCCACAGATCTATGGTTTTGTGTATATACGGAAAGGTTTAGGAAGCAGGACAAGGTGGTCCCAGGATTTCGATTTTCATGACGTCATTATTTTCACGGTTTCATTGATCGTTTCGAAGCATTTCGTGTCCGTCCATCGCGACAGTGTTTTGTTTGCTTAGATAGTTGAATTATCATGTTGAGAGGCGGCATATGGGCCAGTGGCTGATACAAGGGAGAGAGGTTTGAATAGCTGATGCATTGATATCATCAAGGATGCGTGGTCCCGCTTAACTAATCCACGGCCACCGGAAGGAACGCTTCTACTCAGCTGATGTCCTAGCAAAGATGCCGAATGCCATGAGGGTGGAAGAACCACTTTCTCGCTTTATGGGTTTTTAAATTTTATACCCGCTGCATCTCGGCCGCCGTTCGATAATGGACTGAGAAACAACGCGTACAATTAAAAATGAACGAGAAAAACGGTTTCGTCCGTCGTTTAACAGAAACGAAATTGATTCTAACACATAAAGCTGGTGAGAATTATTTGAAACGTGGAGAAGTAAAACGTCAAATTTCTTATCTAACGCTACGGCATAAATTGCTTTGTTCTGTGGCAAGTTAAGAATATTAATTTCCCAAGATTATTATTACTGATTTAAAAATTTAGAAATAACCTGTGAACGTGAATATTATTAGGTTTAGTCTCTGCAGAAATTCCATATCTGGGAAGTATATATAATTCGAATTTTAGAGGCAAAGCTTTCCTTCGTATGGGCGTGGTTGGCGGTTTGTTTTCTTTTTTTTTTTCAAAACTCGTTCATGATTTCTCTTTAAGTTCTTCCTGGAGTTAAATCGGTAGCTTCGTTCCCGTATCTCGCAACGTATTCCAAAGGCGAATGTAGCGAATATCTTTAAGTTATTGTTGAATTTACTCCATTTTATTGTTATAACAGCTGTATTAATTAATCATATTTGTTTGAAGACGAGCGATGTAATATCGTAATATTTTTATTACATAACCCTGAAAAATTATTTAAAATTAATAAAAAACCTGCGGAATAATTTTATATAAAAGCGAGAGAATTAATACTGTAGTGGTGATGGTTGCAGTGGAAACAGGAAGTTCGTAAGCGATGAGGGTCAATAGAGCTCATCAGATGACATTATATGAATAAATTTAAGGGTATAAAATAAGGTTCATAATTTACTTATTTGGTCCGATGGAAGTATTCATTACGGTCGCAAAGAAAGATATTCTCCTCGAGTTAATGCGCGTGAATGGGTATAATTTCTCTAATTTGTATAATTTTTGGCTGTATTTCCTTGTATATTAAGGAATATAGTTATAATATTTTTCATGTGATTATGAACGCTGATAAATAAAGTTTTTCAAAATTTATAATTTTTATTCGGCCGTAATATTTCGATTTGCCAAAGCGGATAAGAGATTAAAATACAGAAAGAGCTCACTATGCCAAATGAAACTGTTTATTAAAATATTAGGGCCTAATATTCACATTTATCCGGGATAGTTAGGTGAACTTGAGCATATTTTCATCATATTTATAGGGAGAATGCGTGTGGGAAGGGGTAACTGAAGGCTGTGGTTTGGAGAAAGGTGTATTGTAAGTAGGGGTTGTGCCCATAGCAACCAACTTCAGGAGAGAAAATTTTCAATTTATGGGGAAAGCCCTTTAAACTTAATGAGTGAGAGATATTGATTTTTGCGTTGTTTAACTTAAAGTTTAATTCTTTACAATGTACACCAGCAGTAATAAAAAGTCGAAAACTTTAACAGACAGCATTAATAAATGCTTACTTCTCGTAGCTATTCGATCAGAAAAAGATATTATGTACATGAATTAGTCGCGGGTGCGTGCTTATCATCTCATGAAGTTGAAAATGTAGCCTTTCACATTTAGGTCATTTTGATTTAATCATGGCAAGTTAAATAAGATTTTCACTTTTAGAAAGTTCACTGCACTAAAAAACGTTCATTTATTCGCGAAGTGCGAAATACTCCTATCGAAGAAAATTCGTGCAGTTCATTATGTTTTGAAATTATTTTCGGGAGTTCCGATTCCTTTTGCGAGACAAGCTTGTGGGTTTGTGCGTGAGGGAGTCCGTGGCCAGCCCAAATAACATTGGCAACAGAGCATAATCACGCGATTCAGGTCAACAAATATCAAATTAATGCGTCGTATGTCACGGCACTGGAGAGGGCGCTCCTGATCACGTCTCCTTAAGTCCACCATCTTCCATTTTAAAGCATCGCGAGTTTTTTCCTATCCACGCCCATTTGCCTCCGCAGCTGATGCCCCGAGACGGAGAATTACATTTCCCGCAAACTGACGCATGAATACCATGAGTCACGCTTGTGTTATGTCGGTCGCCGGGGTCTGTCGATTGAAGCGCCGCCTCATAACTTGCGGTGGGTTCCGTAACCTCTTTAAAATTACAAAAGACAGGTCGATCGCGCTGAATTGAACTTCCTCGCGCACTTGTCGATGATTATGGCGAAAGGAGGGGTTGTTGGATCATCACGATTGGCGAAAGTGATGAAAATAAAATCGTGTCGAGCGAAAGGAAAATTCGCGATATTCGTGGAGGAATTTTCGCGGAATAATTAAAACTGCAATTTTAATGTTCGATGGCTAAAATTTCCGATCTCGTCCCGAGGAATAACTCGCGGAAGACTTGGCGTAAATTCGCTAGAACAGAAGTAACTTGAAGTGATATAGAAAATCGTCTCAGGCATAAATGACTTAAAAGAGTGAAATATTATAGGATGAGGAAAAGCTCTAGTTATAATCAGACGCTACGTCCGAAAGTATTAAGAGTGCACTCGCTGCCTGATCGATATGTGTTACAATAGGTAAAAATATGACCATAAAGAAGTACGTGAACTTTTTGTACGGGTTGCTCCGCTTTAAAGCTACATACGGTTACAAGGGACAGCTTCGCGCTCGACGTGGTATTAGGATAAATGCGCGATGGCGAACAACAAAGCTACAAGGGACAACTTACCGGATTCGGGGCCTCTCGACGAAAACCCTCTATTACCTACTCTCTGGACAGCACACAATGCAACAGAATGAGAGTAGACGGAAGAACTAACAGAACAAAAGAGTTAGGGAAAGCGTACTCGGAACTTAACTTCATACGGCTGATGATTCGTGGCTTTGGGTTACGCGCACATTTTATGCCGAGAACATTCCCGTTGTGTTGAGATTTGCATTAATTGCGACGCTAACATCAGCTTATTTATTACCCAGTTTACGTAGTAATTCTAGCAAACTGTTTTCTGAGTGTACTTTATGAATCGTGTTTGATGAAAAAAATCCAGTTTTATTTGTTTAAACTTCGGAGAACGTTGGTTCTCAACCAAGCATTCCAATTGCTGGTAGATTGTTGCAGCACATGCGACACATTTATGTCCAATATAGCATGCTAGTAGTGTAAAAAGCTTGCATCGAAGCAATATGCAAGGGAACTGCGTTAGTAGTTGAAATATGACAAGATGCAGATAGCATTTAAGAGTGTGTGTCATGCAGAAATAGCGTAAATAAATTACTCGTTATAAAAGCCAAATTTTCTTACATTTACGATAGTTGCAACTGCGATGCAATAAAAACAATCGTAGAAGCGAACCTTTAGTTTCAGTCTGTACTAATTATAGCGGTATTTCATCGTATAAGGAAGGTTCTTAACGCGTTTCAAATTTTTGGCGCCATTTTATTATTTCATTATTTCATTGGCATTCGTTGAATGGTTTACTAAACGTTTATCGCATAGGTGATGATTATTTCTATACTTAACATGAAACATTTGTCATGAATTTTTTCGGGGGATGAATGTTTTTTTGCACTTACATTTTAATACATCTGAATACATTAGTAATTCTTTTATCAAATTTTTAGTTAATAGGCCATGCGCTTTCCAATGTCGTTAATATCCACTATTGTGTATATTGTATACATCAGAAGTTATTAAAATATCTTAGTTGAGTGTCCATAAAATGAACATGCTGGCTGAAAGAGTTAATGTCAATCATGAAGCATCAAAGATTGAAATTTTTTGTGTACCCTATATCGGTTGAGACATGACATAAGTATATTACTTGGTGATGTTATAGTCTTCTTAAAAGAACTTCCGGACGATTTCGAGGGGAATCGTTGAAAGGTGTTATTATGAAATGACGCTCACATACACACCCTGTGACACTCCATCGCTCGTTGCGGCTATCGTGTGAGACTTTTCCGAGAAATGAAATAAGCCCATGGAGTCGAATATTACACTACGAGTTCGAAATACATATATCGAAATTCCACTTTTTAAACATCCCTTCTCGATCATCGAGTTAACAATATCACTTCCTTTTGCGCGAAAGACAAATTTAAACGCAGAATCTCAGTACTCAAAATGACGCCCTAATGGGGTTTTAGAAAAGATACCCTCAAAATAAATGTGACTTGGGAAAATATGTATGTGTTCGTGGCGCGAATAAGTTTTTTTTTTTGCTCGTGCAACGAGTTATAATAAACGCTACATCACATGCCTTATTATGACGGAATCGGTTTTTTGTATGATTCATAGGTATCTCATCGCGTACACTCGGGTTCGCAGTTCATACTACTTAGGAAGGCGCGATCACAGTTTTAAAATGGACCCTTTGGCTCAGATAACGAATATTAGCGAATTTTCCTTTTTGAATAAGGGAATGGAACAATTTACCTGAAGTCGTTTTTTAGTATTTCCTTGTAGTCTAAGTTCTTTTAAGGGTGGCCGGACGTTATGCGGAATGGACATTATGCCGAACGGACGGTATGCCAAACGGACGTTAATGCGAGAGGACGTTATGCGGACAGAATGGGATATGTAGGAAATGTTAGAAACCGATTTATAAACAATTTTACGCGAAAATTATATCACCAGTAGCATATAATATTGTACGGGTCATATAAACCACCGGAATGTATATACAATTGAACAAGTGGATTGAACCTTCGGAAGTATAAACAATTGAACGGAAAATGAGAATCACAAAAAGTATAAACAATTGGACGTGTTGATTGAACCGATGGAACAAAAACTTTTGAACGTGCAATTTGAGCCTCCTAACGTATAAACAATGCAATGGGTACACTTTACCGCCAGAGATATCTACAATTGAAGGTGTAATTTTACCACCAGTAGAATATCATAGTGTACAGTTAATTTTAACAACGATAATTATAGTAGTCAGTAGTATGAACAATTGAACAGGTAAAGTTTATAACCCTAAGTATAAAAAACCTGATGTGGCCACCACATGTCTTTCTCCATACTTGTAATATTTCTAAAAATTACAAATAGGTTAAATGATAATAAATATTTTAAGGAGCTGCAGGAAAAATTTAAAGACTTTACAAAGAAAAGAAATAAACTAAAACCGTAGCCTTCTGATATTGGATATAGTCCCGAAGCTCCAACAATTAAGAAAATAAAAATGAGCATAGTATTTACAATAGCCGCCGGTAGGTGGTGCGGTTGTGGCAACTAAAAAATTTAGTTTTTAAAATATCACTTCAACAACGCATTATATGGGAAATTGTTTCGAACAAAGGTTGTAGAAAATTAAATTTCCTACGACTTTTATTCCAGTACTGTTTTCATTAAATATTAAATAAATGGAATATCTCCTTAACAATACGTTCTACGAAAAAAAGTTTCAAACGAAAGTTATAGAGAATAATATTATCTATGAAGTTTATAATAAAGAACATTTACATTTATGAAGAGTTATTTGCCAAAAACTAAAACATGAGAGTAAACATCCACTTCCGGTTGAGCGATTGTTGCCAAAACCTAATCAGCTCTTAATTATATAGTACTCTTTGTAAATATAAAATTTGGAATTGATATGAGTGTACGTTTGTGAGTTAGAGCGCCCACAAAATCTTATCGCATACAGACCGACATACAGACGCGCAGACATAATCGAGAAAATAGCCAAAACGTGTTCAGAGGATCTTAAAACATGTATTTCCGTTGAAATCTCGAATTCGATTTTTTTCATGAAAACAATACTTGCTCTTTACTTCGTATATGGAGAAAGTAAAAATTGAAAGGGTATGTGCAAAACATTATGTATGAACAATTTAACGGACAGACGCATAAACTGAACTGGTCAGTTATACTAGCCTTATTATGAACAATTAAACGGGTAATGTGAACCATTATTAACAGCAGAACGAGAAATATTTACCACCACTAGTAAAATCGAAGGTAGGCAATATATCTACTGTTAACATTTCCTGTCTATTACATCCTGTCCGCAGAACGTCCGTCGGCATAACGTTCGTTTGGCATACGGTCCGTTCGGCATACGGTCCGTTCGGCATACGGTCCGTTCGGCATAACGTCCGTTCGGCATACCGTCCGGGTATCCTTTTAAGAACAGGCCGAAGAAAGCGTGAAATATATGTAATTGATTTTTTTCTTAACTGTTTTGATATGTTTAGAAGTCTTTTTGGCGCGCTTTCTTAAAAGAAAAAACGTGCTTATATCACTCCATCTGTGGACAACTACTTTTTTGTTTATGAGATATTTGGAAAATTATTTTTTATTTAGACATCTCTTTTAAGCCCATTAAGTTTCAACTGATGGAACTTTCACAGTAGTTCATCGAGCTTCCGCCAGATGTCTTCAAATTCGGAAAATTCAAAACTTTGAAATGGTATTGTAGCCAAACTACCGGGGGTATTAGGAAAATTCTTTTTGGATTATATAGCTCTTATCAATCAATCAATTTTTCACCGATTGGGTATTTCATGTAGTTCATATAATTTCCGCTAGGTGGCTTCAATTTTGAAAAATTGAAATTTTGAAGTGGTATTGTATCCAAACTACTGAAGCTAGAGGAGTGAAGTTCCCACGGATGGGAAAATTCTGATGAGGGTCTTCATTCCAACGGTGCGGTTTCTCCCCTCCTCATAGGAGGAGGCAAACCAGAACCCTGAATATCCTAAGACGTGCTTCCTCCTCCTGCTTTAACAAGGGTAATCTTACTTGTTATAAATTGCGATAGATATTGTGGTGAATACATGATGACTATTGTTGATGTAGCGTTGCCAACTGCCTAGTAATCAAACTGTATCGTATGTTAATAATAATACGTACTGTTAATTTTACTTAGCCGCCTTGAGCACTGCGCTAGTCTTCTCAGGGCAGAATAGTCGCTTCGACTGACACCAAATTAATCGCAAGAAAGATATTATCTCTCTTATTCCCTTTTTAGTGCTTTTTGTCATTGTTGCATGCTCTACAAATTTACCACTCAATCGGATATCCTAAGAATTAACGTTGATATTAACATTTACAACAGCAGTGGTAGACTTGTCACCTAAGGTCGAATCCCAACGAGGCAGAGATTGAACGCGATTATCGACATTTGACAATGCGTTATTGTGCATTGTTTCTACTGGAGAACGTTGGATTTGTCTTGCACTTACGGTGTGTATTTAATTACCTGCGTTCGTGGAGATTTGGAAAGGTAGGGAGAAAATGTTCTTTCGAGACTGGAAAAAATGATTCCATGGAAATGAATCGACCCCTGCATAATGACATCTTCGAAATCGTGTCCTGCAGCGTCCCGTCCCTGATCCTTGAGCCAGAAAGGTGACGACGGTGCTTGCTTCAAATCCAAACACGCGAGGAGTTCTTCACAATACCCTACCTTCAAAATTCCACCAGCCGGTGGCGCTGTACGCTGAAAACCTCCTATCGAGCCGGCCCTGATGGCGAGGAAGAGCGATACGGAGAGGGAGAGAAAGGAAAGGAGAAAAGACTGGGGAGAGAGGGGAAGAGAGGAGGGAGAGCAAAGACAAGAGGGCGAAGTGGGAAAAAGAGGACGAGGTAGAAATTGAGTGAAATGAGGAAGTTGGAAGGAAAGAGAAAGTACGTGGTTTGAGAGAGAAGGGATTAAGATGTTTTGAGTTTAAAGTGACGAAGGGAAGGAGGAAGAACAGAAGTAGGTGGATTCATGTAGAAGGGCGGTGGAATTGTGGCAGGGGAGACAATGGGAAGAAGTGAGGAAAGGATTGAAGGGGAATCAAGGAGAAAGTGGCGGCAGGCAAAGGGAGAAATGAGAGAGAGAGCGTTGCAAGGTAGCATGTGAAGGAATTTAAGCGAAGTGGTAGGAGAGGGAGAGAGATAATGGAAGAGAGAAGATGAGAGAGGGAGGGAAACAGAGGGAGATAAGAAGAGAGATGGAGAAGGTGAGGTGGAGTAGAGAAAAATATATATAGTGATGGGTGAAAGAGAGGGAGGGTGAGAGAGGGAGGGAGGGAGGGAGAGAGAGGGAGGGAGGGAGGGAGAGAGAGAGAGAGAGAGAGAGGGGGGGGAGGGAGGGAGAGAGAGAGAGAGAGAGAGGGAGGGAGAGAGAGAGAGGGAGAGAGAGAGAGAGGAGAGGTGGAGTGGAGAAAGATAGATATAGTTATGGGTGAAAGAGAGGGAGGGTGAGAGAGGGAGGGAGGGAGGGAGGTAGGTAGAGGGAGGGAGGTAGAGGGAGGGAGGTAGAGGGAGGGAGGTAGAGGGAGGGAGGTAGAGGGAGGGAAAGAGAGGGAGGGAAAGAGAGGGAGGGAAAGAGAGGGAGGGATGGAGAGAGAGGGAGGGAGGGACAGAGGGATGGAGAAAGAAGAAAGGAGAGGGAGGGAGAGAGAGGGAGAGGAGGAAAAAGGGAAGAGATAGAGGAAGTGATATGGAAGAAGAGAGAGATGCTGAGAGAGGTGGGGGAAAGGTAGGGAATGCAGGAGAGGAAAAGTGATTGTGGGAAGGAAAGGGAGAGGCAGAATAGTAGGAGGAAAAGGGAAGAAGATGTAGGAAAGAGGGCATAAGGTACAATGTGGATTTAGGAAAGAGGTTAGGTTGAGCGAGGAAGCGAAAAGATATTGAAGGGATACGGCAGCAGCAGGGGGTGGAGAGAAAAGTTGGAGTTGGAGGCAGAGAGAAAAACAGAAAATAAGTGAAAGGAGAGAGAGAGATAGATAGATAGATAGATAGATAGATAGATAGATAGGACGGGGAGAGGGATGGGGTATTGAGGAAAAAATGGAGGGTCGACGAAGGTTAGTGGAGAAATTTCCGGTGCTAAATCAGTGGCAGCTGATGAGAAAGTCCTTTCATTCGAAAAAATTCCTCAGAAATACAATTCTCCGACTTTTTTATTTTAATATCAAGAGCAGACATTTTTCGCGCCATAAATAATGCAGATAATAATAATATCGTGAGTGGGATACACACTTGTGGAAGAAAAGACAATGATGGAACCCAAGGGAAGGTGAGAATGGGATCAAATTTCCTATCAATATTCAACAGCAGTAGTCTAGCTCGATAATCCAACCATCGCGCCCGCCTTGTCTCAGGTTGTTCTCTTTATTGCCATCATCTACAGCAGAGACGTCATCGCTATGGATGAATTCGATTCAGTTGGAATGTTATACGTTTGCAGTGAGCCAAATGTTATTCTTCTACGAACTCGCCAGATATTTTTTTACTTTCTCTATTTCTCCGGTAATTTTATTCGCGTGAATGAATCGAATAAGCCGAAGTAATAAACTGGAATATTCGTTGAAGCGGTCGGCCTGTAATTGAGCGAAGATATATCTAATTCTCTCATGGAATCTGTGGGAAAATGTAATGTATACTTTTACTTGAGATATTTATTTTTCGGGTGTAAGGACAAATATTTTTCGGAGAGATATCAGCTTTTAAAAGTTAAATGAAATCAACCTTAGTATCGTATTTTATTTAAATGTTATTAAAAATGTTAATTTTCCTTTCTAGGATAATAATTACCGATTATTAAAGTTCCATTCGTAAACTGTCAATGATCTCTCGATGAAATGTATCACGTTTAATTCACTTCGTGATAATGAGACCTATCTATGTGTCAAGTAATACTAACTTATAACCTTTTTGTTAATGTATTATGAAAAATAAAACAATCCAATGTCAGTTCAGGAATATTGGTCGATTGACGCTTACATTGAATGGATTTAATTCAGTTACTGCCGTTAAAGATACCTCGGTTTATCAGATTTGTCGATATTACCCTACTGCATTTATCATCATACAACATGTATGGCTTTTAATTGCAATTTCATTTCATTGCTCGTTTCACTGGCAGTGGTGATATTCAAGGGTCTTTGAAGTAGTAACGGTGAAACCTGGTATTATTACGTTTCTGGGAACCAGAGAGAATTGCAGATTGCTAATTTATATTGCGTGAAATTAATGTAAGGACGAGATTCACCATTATCTTGTGATTGTTCATACTTAATGAATGCTTAATACCATCAGTGACTATATTAATAATTATAATTAACTTCAAGATAGAATTATCTAACTCAACAGAAGGCCGAAATCCAAATTTCAAACTATGTCTCGCCAATCAACGCAAAAAATTGGTAAACTTGTTTTTTGTTGTCCACTCGAAAGACAGTATATTAATCTATGATCAAAACCTATTGAGTAGGGTGGGGCTATTTGGATCATGGGGCTATTTGTATCAAAATAAGCATTTGATCTACCACGCATAATGTCTTGAGCATTTCGGTAGTCATTTGCTAGTGAACGATTGTAGAATACGGTTGTTTATGCTCTTGAAGTGAATTTATTTAGTTCTAAATCTGTACATGCCTTCAAAACGCAATTAAAGGGATTGAGGTGAGTGGTTACTAGCTCTGATTTTAACGGTATGTAACATTGCAGTCTTAGTATTTAAGGTCTAGTGTTAAAATTATTCTCGTTTTGTTCTTTATTTCTGTCTCACAGCGTTACTACCTTCTGCGCTGTTCTATGGTACAAGTAGCGCATTATGTTCGTAACTAGAGGACTACTTCTTTTTATTTGAAGTCGACACAAGTGGGGCTATTTGGATCGGTCAACCCATTGCACTTGCAGTAGTATCCGATAGGTCTAGAGGTTTGTAAATTTAAGAATGTTTGCGGTATAATCTTTTTAGTATAAATAAAAGTTAAATATGTTGCAAAAATATAAAAACACTCTAAAAATTAAATTTTAAGTACCCTCCTATTTGCGCTTAAGCAAAGCATTCTGCCTGTCATCTGACATCTCCTGAAAACGTTGAAAACACAAGAGTAAAGAGAAAGTTACATTTGGAGAAAGGAACAAAAGTTAAAACACTTAGAAATAAATCAGAATATCTAGTGATCGCCAAGAAAAGTAAGAAAACGTGTGCGAAGAAAACTTAGCTAATGGACTCAAGCAGTTCAATTGAAGAATCTTCATACAAATCATCGGAAGATGAAGATATACCGTGTGGTTTCTGCGGAATCATTTTGATCTGAAACCTCTTACAAAAGGTGACTGGATAAGCTGCGAAACATGCAAAACTTGGTACCACAAGCTGTGTGTAGGGGCTACTGGACATAAACGATTGAAGTGAGGAAAATGTGTTTAATTCGTAAATAATATGTATGACTATGGTCAAAAAATGTAATGCGTTGTTTATATATATTTTCTAACTTTTATTAGACTAATTTTCAGTGCTTTTTACAAGAAAATATGTGATCCAAATAGCCCCACAAAATTTGTAAAACTAATGTTTTTCATTATTGTGTATTTTAAAATAAACGTGGTTTAAAACTTAGTGTTATATATTTTAATTCAAAACACCATAATACAATGAAAACTAATTACAGAATTATAAAAAAAATATTTGGCCACCTGTATTTCCTGATTAAATTTGAAATGATCCAAATTGCCCCACCCTACCCTAAGCACTTTATATACAAAATGAAAACATTTAGGCATCGATAATCTATATAAAAACGAAATCGTATGCTTGTTCGTCTGCTAACTCCCCTCACACTATTTGACTAATCTCCACCAAACTTGGCATAGCGACTCCCACGGTCCCTAAAATTAACATGGTTGGGGTCAAAATTGCCACCAGGTTTCCCACAAAAGAGTTACTTGAATGTTTCGTCTCCATTAATTTAATATCGCGTTATGTGCCATCTGTTGGTGAGATTAACGTCCCTTACTTTCTTTATACTCTTTGGCGCTTACGGCAGTCACCAAATGCGGCAAAATTTGGTACTGTTTTGTTATTCCTTTCGAAGTATTAGGGTTCGAGTCCAGGGGCAATCTTTCCTTCGTTTATGGGTTTTGCGTGTGGAGCACTCTTGGGAATTTCTCGAATTTTCATCTCTGAATATTTTTTTTAGTTGCGAACTCACACATATGAGACCGAGAGAGAAGAAAATGTTTTTTTATTGCGCTCACCATAAAAATATTCGTGTCAGCAGATGTAGAAAAATACATTATGGTATGTTTGGCACTTTCTTGAATTTCCATCTCCGAAGTCATTAGTTGTAATTGTGTGCTCTCGCTGACCTTTTTGAGGCAAATGTTGTACTGTTTCCGAATAAATTTTTTATTGGTGCTGTACAGATCATGTAAGAGTTTGTCATACATGTATATTGGATTTACCCGGCCAACGCCGGGTGCTTCAGCTAGTCTTTATTATGAGGTTCTGGTAATAATAATTAATAACTTACGTAAAGACATGAAAAGTAGTACATCTATTATAAATAACTGCTTCTTATGGAGAATATAGGATATATATATATATATATATATATATATATATATATATATATATATATATATATATATATATATATTCATTAAGAACATCGGACACCCAATACAAATATTATGAACTAATTATCTGAAGAATCCGTTTCTCAAAATTGTTTGTAAGCGAGTGGAAAAATATAAGGTTAAAGGATTATGCCAACATACACAGCAATTTATAATCATCATAATACCAAACAATATCGAAAAAATATTTTGATGGTCGAAGGAAAACAGCGCAATTTCGGGTAGTTCCACTTTTAAGATTGATTTTTTCTGAAAATTTAGTGCGCTAGGATGTTGTGTAAATGAAAGGGGCTGATAAGAAAAGAAGAAAAATGTGCGAACCATAAATTCCGAGTTTCGCAGTATTTGTCGATATCTTCAAATGTCCTGTCAACGCTAACATATACGTGTTAATATATGCGCCGTACGAAATGGTAAGCACTCAACCCTTGAGCGGTTATATAAATTATGTATGTTCCTATATTTATCCATGAAACTCTTATAACCAACGATTCGTGGAAGGTTGATTATGAATTTTTTTTCGCCTTGGGTTAAATATACCCACGGCTTGAGGATCAATTGAAAACCGTCTTCGGTCAGCCCCTAGAGCAGAGGTGGCCAACGTTTTCCTGTAATGTGCCACATATTATGTCGAAAATGTGTCGCGTGCCACCCAGCGGTGGATACAAGGGAGAGCGATCCCCCCTCTCTGGATTCATCTTAAACCGCACTCCACATCTCGACTTTTCTTGTCAGCGTAACTTTATATTTAAGTATTTGGCATTGAACTTTGTTAACTTTCGAAATTATATGATAATTAAATTTTATGTGAGTTACTTTACTTGTAATTATTAAAAATTATCAGGATCGCCCCCCTTGGGGAAAATCGTCGCCCCCTTGGGAAGTTTTTTGATCCGCTCCTGATGCTATCTAACATTTTTGCAAGATGCGTTCTTTGCACGAAGTGAGCGCATATAGGGGAGGTCGTTTCCGTCCGTCCGTCCGCATCTCGAGAACCGCTTTGGCGAAATTAGGTATTGGGGAGTTTGCTAAAATTGGTCGAACGATTCCATTTTCGGTTAAAATTGGACAACAATTACGACCACTTTACATGAAGACTTAAAATGTTCCTTTGTTTCAATTCGGGAACCGCTAAACATATTTTAATGAAATTTGGTATTGCGGATTTTAGTAAAATTGGTCGAACAATTCCAATTTTGGTTCAAATCTGAGAACAATTACGACCTACATGTAGTTTACAATGTTCCTGTTTCAACTCGGGAACCGCTTGACGTATTTTGTTGAAATTTGGTATTGGGAAGTTTTGCTAAAATGGACCGATCCATTCCAATTTTGGTTAAAATCGGACAACAATTACGACCACTTTACATGAAGATCTACATGTAGTTTACAATGTTCTTTGGGAATCGCTTGACGTATTTTGATGAAATTTGGTATTGGGGAGTTTTGCTTGGTGAAATTACCGATTCCAATATTGGTTAAAATCGGACAATAATTACGACCACTTTACATGAAGACATATGTGTATTTTACAAAGTATCTCGCTAGCTTCTCGTTAAATACTCATCGGAGCGAAAAATATTGAGAACATTGTGAAATTTCAAAGAACGCATTTGGAAATTCTGTGTCCTACTCCGACATGTAGTACACCTTTCCAATCTTGTTATTTTATTATTTTCTATTAGGTACTATTTTGAAAATCACTTTCATAATATTTTAGTTATTTTTTCCAAATCGGGAGGCGTGCCACTGACAAAGAGCTTCGCGTGCCGCAGGTTGGCTACCCCTCCCCTAGAGACTCTCATCTTGGGCTCATCCTTGGCTATCTTGACAGATTGGATCCAATCTAGGCGACCTTGTGGTCTTACTGGGTGGCGGAAAAGACAAACACACCTCCTATAAGCCTCCCTCTGTATAAAACCTCCTTAAAAAGAACGGGAGCGTTTGGATCGTTCGAATTTTTGTTTGTCATAAATAGCGAGAGGATCGCATGAGCTCAGTAAAGCTTCGAAAGCTCATAAGGTACTTGTAAATCGGAGAACGGAGGTATCGATAGGGATTGAAATCGTTTCCGATCGTCGGAGCTACTTAACAGCTGATAAATCTGCCCTTGCTGACCGTTCGATTGTCAGAGCGTCTATGCTTCGCTTCGTTGCCGCGCTAAAGTGTCTATATACGAGATAGGGATTACTTAACTACGCCCACGGAAGCCCCTCAATTTGCCAGGCTGGCGGTTGGCAGGGGATGCTTTGCCTCGAGCTGACGTAAACAAACTACGCTGATAGGATAGGTCGTGTTTTCCTCTTGCGTTCTAAAATTATCTAGGAGGAAAATGGAACCCCTCTCTTCCTACGATCCATCTGTCTTATCTTGTCTCTGTGGTCGCCTAGCCCAGCCTATTTCACATTTATTCATGTTTCTTTACCCCGAAGCTTTTACGCCGGCATGATTTTTCGATGCTTGTTAACTTCTCTCGATTTGAAAGAAAACGGAAGATTATGTATTGTGGATTAGTGGCGGTATAGTTATGACAAGGTTCCCATGTTTGACGAGCTGATTGGCGTCGAGTGTCACAACAACACGATTTTAGTTACTTTTTAACTCGTTTTATTTTATAAACGCGCTTATGTTTTTTACTTTGTAATGTTGCCGGAACGGTCAGATTAAGCTTCGCTATATTTTCAATGAAATGCAGCGAAAGTTCTTGCACTCAATTTTATTCTTTTAATTCAAAATTTCCGATTCTTAATTATAAAATATCATGGTTATTCGATGCGTATTTGGCGACATCTTTTCGTTGAACAGGTGGGATTAAATGGCGGAAAACTAAAAATTGTCCGATATGAGGTCTTTTGTCACTTCAGAGATGCGTAATGAAGGGAATGAACGGTAGGAATCTTCATTGAAGATGTGCCGGTAATGGAAAACAGTTTCCATATACAAAGCTAGCGTTATTTTTTTCGTCGACCGGCATGCGAGGAAATATTAAATACATGGGCCCATCGAATTGGGAAAATACAAAAGAAAACGTTAACGACCGATAAGGATTACATGAATTTTGTCTCGATTTGCCTATTTTTTGCAATTAGTGGTCTTCATTTTAAAAAATAATTTCTAACGTGTAGACCCCGCTGGCTGAATCCACATCACAAATTCCAAAACATTGTAATTTACCTGCCATTATTCCAAAATAAAAGGGCGGTTTCGCAGAGCTACAAATCATGAAATTCTTTTGGTGATTAAAATACAGATGCAGTTAAATGAGCTTAAATTTAGGAGCTAAATGTTTCCGTGCAGGAAATCCAATAGTTTCAAAACTAGCTATACGCTCCAGAATCAATGGAAGAGCAGTGGGAATGCTAACCATATGCACGGTATTTATGGAATTTATTCTGTACTTGGCAAAAAGCGTCTTATTTCCTCATTTTTGTAGGAAATTGTCATTATTTCGCCGAACGGTGAATTTTCAATCATATGAATCACTTATTCGTTATATTGGCACAAAGAATAAGTCGAGGTATGAAGTATAATAATTTATACTTTTTGCGAATAACATCGCATAGCGAGGAAATAAGGGTAACACGAGCATTTGTTGTACGCGCAACACCGAAATGTTAGCTGCGGAAGTGGAAACTTTTGCTTTGGAAACTTCCAGTCAAGTTTCGCGCGCAATAAAAAAGTTAAAATTTTTTATTAGACGTGCCATTTCAGCGAAGCGGCGCATTAGGTGGAATGAGTTTTGAATCGCTAGCAGATTCAGTGGCGGGGATTCCGAGTATTAAGCTTTTAAAACGAAGTGCAGTCACGATCGCATTATACCGCTATTCTTTCCCATCGAGTGGTACAATTAAATCACTCTTGGTGAATAATGAAAATACATTAGGTCAACAACTACAACATTCGAAATTGGTTAATTAAGAAGCCAATCAGGTGCGGCGTTCTTTGTGCGCCTATCCAGCAAATGGAGATAAAGCGCACCGTGGTACGTCTTTCTCAAATTCAGTCTATTGTCACGTTTGGCTTCTTTCCGACACTTGACGACTGATTATACTCCGGTTGCCGGATGTAACTCGGATATGAAAAAAAAATAGATTCCACCGATTCCGCTAAATGGGGCACGTGCGCGTAAAACGTTTGATTTTTATCCTTTACGAGTCAGTTTTTGTCATTTGTATCAAAGTACTTGTTTCCCACCGCAAAGTAACGGAGTTTATTAATAAAAATTATGCCGAACGAGATTCCGGGGCTAGATTGTTCAAAAAACAACGTCGCCACCGGAGGCGCGCGTGTAATAAGTTGGCATGTTATCTATTAAACCAATTCGAATAAATCGACCTGCTTCGCAATTATCCTTTACGAATCAGTTTTTGTCATTTGTATCAAAGTACTTGTTTCCCATCGCAAAGCAACGGAGTTTATTAATTAAACTTATGCCGAACGAGATGTCGGTGTTAGATTGTTCGAAACACAACGTCGCCACCGGAGGCGCACGTGTAATAAGTTGGTATGTTATCTATTAAACCAATTCGAATGAATCGACCTGCTTTGCCATTATCTGCTCCCAGGTTATTAATATGTACTCCATTTAGTCGCATTGTAAACTCCCACGCGGGTTTTCCTCTTACCCTTGCTCCATATCTCTTCCTTTGTTTGGATATCCCCTCTTTTCTCGCTCTATTTGTCTCCTTATCCCCGTCCTCTCACTCCACATATCCTCATCTCTTTCCCTGACCCTTATTCACACGTGCAGAAGTTGAGCACAAATCATAAAATTTATCATAGTCGGATACATAATCCCTTTTATCGCCATAAATAAAAACATTTTAACGATATTATGTATTATCTTAAGCGTTTCGTCACTTTAATAATGTATTTTTGTTAATATTTTGATATTACTGGCGTATGGAATTGGTTCAAATTACGCGAAACGCTTTATTATCGAAGTACCTGTAATGTACTGTAAGCGTTGTAAAATTTTCAGGTGTTTATTTAATCCATCTCTTCTTTATTTTCCGTCTCATTCTTTCAACCTCCATGTACAGCAGAGGTGCTCAACTGGATGCCCTCCGAGGAGTTTCTAGGTGCCCGCTTTCCTCTGCGCTCACAATTCCTTATCCGGTGATGCAAGTCTTGAAAAATCTCGTTATTAATATTTTCGTTTGCGTTTCTGCCGAAAACGTTGTTAGCACCGTAACGAACGATAGCAATAACTCATTTGCTAGTCATGCCAGAACAGTGCCCAGACATTCTGTCTTCTGAAACGAGATAAGACCCGTTTCTTTCCATCAAACTAATTCAACTCGAGATTTTCACCCTCCTCTTGAAGCTCTCTTTCTATGAATCTAACACTGGAAACTTCTGTTTCTCTATAAGGCCCAAAATTTAAAAATTACTCTATTTCACTCTCCCTCAAACCAGCCATAGCCATTAACTGAGGGGCAACGTTGAATAAATAGTCTTCAAAATTTTATTAATTGGCCGACACGATGATCAATAGTTTGTTTACAAATAGTGAAAACAGGATTGCCGCAATCAAGTAGGTACATCATATTTCTTGCAGACGATGTAGTTTCTCTTTGGCCAGGGTTAAGACATAAGAAGCCAGTCTGGTGTGAATTTTCATATACTGGCGATGCTCAATTTACTCCATAGATACGTTCCGAGGATTATGGCGTAAAACAAAATTGGCGTAAATCGAAAGTTATTTTCCGGCAGTATTTGATCATGTGCAGTGGCGGCTCCTACCATAAGGGATAGTGAGATTAATTCCTACCAGAACATTTTAAACCTCAGTAACATCTCTCTTTATGGTGATATAAATTCAGTAATCAATTTATTCCTTTATTTAATAATATTCCTTGAATATTATCAATGCAAATAGCTCGTTATAAACTTTTCATGCAAGAGATATTGTAAAACTTATCTATACGTTGATTGTCCTGTGAAAAAAATCGAAATAGTAATATAGGGATTCCAAATTACGCTCACGTGCGTACACAAAATTATGACAAAATTTCTCCACCAGCTGGTGTTAATCATATAAATTAAGGGAGTACCATTCACAAACTTAAAGTCACGAATTGTTCTTATTGTAGAATCATCAAGTCCCAGTGCTTTTCGAATGTCAATGTTTCTCTCACCACGATCAAACTTTTTAAGAACCTCTATTTTAGTTCCTAAGCTCATTTTAACTCAAGGGGATATATTAAAAATATTAAGAATTACAATCACAGAGGTAAACGACAGCTAAATGGAAAATGTTAGCACTACGAAAGACGACATATTCCTGAATCAGACAATGCTCAGTAGATAGAGCATGGTTTTGTCGTTTTTGGGCAAGTAGTAAAAGGGTTAATATTTTGGCGACGTTATATAGAAACGATGTAAATCGAGAACTTCCTGTATCTCTGTTCATCTCCATGAATGCATTTCTATTTGTGAAACTTTACTCCATTCCCTTCCCTCTCCCTTCCTTCTCTCCCTTCCTTCTCTCCCTTCCTTCTCTCCCTTCCTTCTCTCCCTTCCTTCTCTCCCTTCCTTCTCTCCCTTCTCTCCCTTCCTTCTCTCCCACTCTCCCTTCCCACTCCCTTTCTTTTCTACTTTATCTCCTTTCCACTTCCCCTTCCCTCTCTTCCCTCTCCATTCCCCTCTCCATTCCCACTCCTTTTCCTCCCACCTCCCCACTCCCCTTCTCCCTTCCAATCCCCTTTCCGCTCCCCTTCCCACTCCACTTCTCCCTTTCCACTCCACTTCTCCCTTCCCACTCCACTTCTCCCTTCCCACTCCACTTCTCCCTTCCCACTCCACTTCTCCCTTCCCACTCCACTTCTCCCTTCCCTCTCCCCTTCTCCCTATCCTCTCTCCCCTTCTCCCTATCCTCTCTCCCCTTCTCCCTATCCTCTCTCCCCTTCTCCCTATCCTCTCTCCCCTTCTCCCTATCCTCTCTCCCCTTCTCCCTTTCCACTCTCCCCTTCTCCCTTTCCACTCTCCCCTTCTCCCTTTCCACTCTCCCCTTCTCCCTTTCCACTCTCCCCTTCTCCCTTTCCACTCTCCCCTTCTCCCTTTCCACTCTCCCCTTGTCCCTTCCCTCTCCCACCTTGTCCCTTCCCTCTCCTCCTTGTCCCTTCCAGCTCCCCCCCTTGTCCCTTCCCTCTCCCCCTTGTCCCTTCCCTCTCCCCCCCTTGTCCCTTCCCTCTCCCCCCTTCTCCCGTCCCTCTCCCCCCTTCTCCCGTCCCTCTCTCCCATTCTCCCTTCCCTCTCTCCCCTTCTCCCTACCCTCTCTCCCTACCCTCTCTCCCTACCCTCTCTCCCCTTCTCCCTACCCTCTTTCCCCTTCTCCCTTCCCCCTTCTCCCTTCCCCCTTCTCCCTTCCCCCTTCTCCCTTCCCCCTTCTCCCTTCCCCCTTCTCCCTTCCCCCTTCTCCCTTCACTCTTCCCCCTTCTCCCTTTCCTCTTCCCCCTTCCTTCTCCCCCCTTCCCTCTTCCCCCTTCTCCCTTCCCTCTTCCCCTTCTCTCTTCCCTCTCTCCCCCTTCTCTCTTCCCTCTCTCCCCCCTCTCCCCTTCTCTCTTCCCTCTCTCCCCCCTCTCCTTTCCCACTCCCCTTCCTTCTCTCTTCTCGCTCCTTTTCCTTCCACCTCCCCACTCCCCTTCCTTCTCCCTTCCAACTCCCCTTACTTCTCCCTTCCAACTTCCCTTCCTTCTCCCTTCCAAATCCCCCTCCTTCTCCCTTCCAACTCCCCTTCCCATTCCCTTCCAACTCCCCTTCCCACTCCCTTCCAACTCCCTTCCAACTCCCCTTCCCACTCCCTTCCAACTCCCCTTCCCACTCTCTTCCCACTCCCTTCCAACTCCCTTCCAACTCCCCTTCCAACTCCTCTTCCAACTCCCCTACCAACTCCCCTTCCAACTCCCCTTCCAACTCTCCTTCCAACTCCCCTTCCAACTCTCCTTCCAACTCCCCTTCCCACTCCCTTCCAACTCCCTTCCAACTCCCTTCCAACTCCCTTCTCACTCCCCTTCTCATTCTCACTCCCCTTCTCACTCCCCTTCTCACTCCCCTTCTCACTCCCCTTCTCACTCCCCTTCTCACTCCCCTTCTCACTCCCCTTCTCACTCCCCTTCTCACTCCCCTTCTCACTCCCCTTCTCACTCCCCTTCTCACTCCCCTTCTCACTCCCCTTCTCACTCTCCTTCTCACTCCTCTTCCCTCTTTCTTCCCTCTCCTATCCTCCTCCTTTCTCATCCTCCTCACCTTTCTCCATCCTTAACCCATATTTCGTCTCCCTCTCACCCCGTGTCCCACTTTATTTTCATTCTTACTTTACTCGCAAATCCCCTTCCCACCTACCGGCCATTTTTTAACTCCATCTTGCCAAATGCACTTCGCCTCGATTTACTAGTGTCCTCCACGGGCTCTCCCTCAGTGTAGCTCTTTAATCTACTGTTGCCAATTAGCCTCTAACAGGCCGTGCTTCACTAATGGGGTTTCACCTGGGATCCTCTCCAGTCTCTCGTAAAATATATCTCCTAAAGCGTTCTCCGCCAAACTATTATTTATGGTGATTTAGTCTCTTTTCCTGCTTGTTTACGGGTTGGGGACACCGCCGCAGGCATCATGTCCATGGATGCATCAAGAATCCACTAGATACCTTGTGTTATTGGTTGAGAAACATGTTAATCCGTGAGAAATAGCGAGATGATAGCCGCATTAGAGGTAATCTTTTATTCGGTAAATTTATTCGGATTATTGGACGAAATACGCCAAAGCACGCGTTACCGATGACTGAGAAATGGTATAGATAGTTTAAGTTACGTATAATCTTTTAATGTATTCTCTGGACACATACTGTACGTGTCGCCTTTTGCATTGGAATGCCGCATCGATTCTCTTTTCCCGCAATGACGGTAACCTAGGTCATTGTAGTAGAACAGTAGAGTTTCAGTCGAGTATCTAAATTTGAAAGTAAGTTCTATATTATCTCCGAGGAAATATGGTAAAAATCGAAAAAAATATTCTGAAGTCTCGGATAAAATTGAAAAGGAATTTGTCTAAGAGAATTTTCTAGTTTGTGTCAGATACAGACAACATACATTCGATGCCTTCATACCTTAAAAGATTTTTCGAAAATTTAAATGTGGATAATATTAATTGTATTTAATGTATTTTCGCAATCCGTAATGTTCATGTTAATGTTTAAAATTTGTATTTTTATGACGGGAGGCTGATTAACCGACGTTGTTTGCATTTGTAGAACAATTTTTAAGTGCAAAATACAATTGTTCCAGAGTAAATTCCTTGATGCGAATTTATTTCCCAATAAAAAATCTTCAAAGAGATAAATTAAATTAATAGCTTTCAGCCGTTATATAATTCCGAATATTCACAATGCCTTTATATCATACAAATACTACCATATCTATTAAATGTATTTTTCATATAATGAATTGCATTCGTTTGAGCTCACTATTCATAGAACTGTTTGATGAAGCTCCGATTGTGATGAATTCAGTGAATTCAATCATATAAAGCAAGTGGAATTATCCCCAAAGAAGCAAAAGGGAGGATATAATCTCTATGATCTACACAGGTAATTTCTACGCGTGGAAATAATTATATTCCAAGAAAATGGTATTGAGCGGGAGAACTATTGTGGGCGTTTCCATGAACTTTGGGGAGCTCGGACTTTAAACAGATCCAAATGGTAAATACAGAATTTGCCCAAATAAATTTGTCTATATGTTTTGATATTTAGCCATTTTATATATCATTTCTAAAAGATATATTCGCGTTAAAAACCTGCTTAACTAGCGACACACACACACACACGAACGCACGCACGCACACACACACACTTACTTATTTATTTATATTTATTTATATACTCCATAATCCCGTCTTTACGAAGTGGCTTGGGACCGAGATCATTTCCTAAAAAAGGATTTTCCTTAAAACCGGTATTGAGTAATGTACCCATAGCGTTATAGTGAAATACACAAAAATATGAATAACTTTGGAAAATAACGATTCTTTTATTACTATGATAGATTATAAAATACGGTACATAAAACGACGTAACATTATTGCTCATATTATACTATTATTTTCACTTTCTTGTAAATAGTTAGTGAAACTCGTCTCTTATTCATATGGGGCAACGATGATGAGGATATGGAATCTAGAGATCGTGTTTTGGAGGTCGCGGGTAATTAATTTGTGACTAATGAACACAGAATTCTAGTGATTCAGTGCTGGTCACAGATTCAAGTGATTTTGCATGTCGAAGGAGCGCAGCCAGCACCGCGTAGGGGATACATTTGAAACTATAGGTAGGCAAATTCAAATTCTAACACCTAGTTCCATTCATTCCGTAAAATCTGCATTTCCGGTTAGGGGCGACCCGAGGTATGTTGGCGAGAAACTGCTCCAGCGCCCATTCGTAAATTTTTGTTAAGATATTTTGAAAAGAACTTATTTATTTGTTTGCTCTGTTAAATAATTGATAATGAAAAAGTAAAGGATTTTAGTCTCGATTCTCCCCTGTCCGCCGATAACAAACTCGGTTTACCCCTGGAGTGTAGGCAATTTACAGCGACAATCTAGAGTTCAGCTGCTAATTCCGATGAACTGAGACGCTGCATACCATCTTATGGAGTTCTACACAGATTCAAAAACAATGAAAAAAGGGTAGTTTGTAATCAGTCCCCCCTCCCCTTTTCAATTAAAAATTACTTAAGGAAATCCTTCTACATTAATGGGGCTAAAAATATCCGATGTGGCCACAACATGACATTCTCCATACCTGTAATATTTCTAAAAATTCCAAATAGGTTAAATGATAATAAATATTTTTAGGAGCTGCGAGAAATATTCCAAGACTTGACAAAGAACACAAATAAACTTATACCGTAGTCTTCTGATATTGGATATAGCCAGGAAGTTCCATCAATTAAGAAAATAAAAAGGAGCGTTACTAATGTAAGACGTAAGCTAGCATAAAGTGTTTACAATAGTCGCCGGTAGGTGGTGTGGTGGTGGCAGCTAAAAACTTAGTTTAAGGTATCTCTTAAACAATGCATTTTATGGGAAAATGTTTCGTACAAACGCTGTAGAAAATTAAATTTCCTACAACTTTTATTTCAATGCTTTTTTACATTCATCAAATATTAAAGCAAATATTTTTTAAAAATCGGATGTGACAAGAGTAAACACCCACTTTCGGTAAATCGATTTTAGCTAAAATCTAATCAATTCTTGACTTTCTAATAAAAATGCTAAATATGAAATTTTATGCGGATCGGATTATTGGTTTTTGAGTTAGAGCGCCCACAAAATTCCGGTCACAGACACACCAACAGACATCATCTAGTAAACAGTCAAAATGTGCTCAGGGGACCTTAAAACATGTATTTCCGTTGAAATCTCGAATTCGATTTTTTTCATGAAAATAAATATTTGTATATGGAGAATGTCAAAAATAAAGATAACATATTGTTAGCATTATGCATTTAAACTAACTAGTGAACTATTCTTTCATAGGTTTTAAACCTCTAATATAGTGTGGTTTTACTATTTTCTTTTTTTTAGAGGAGTCCCATTAAGTGCACACAACAAAGAAATTTCAAGAACAATGTCTTATCTAAACTTCTCCAACTTGTTCGTGAATGTCTAGCTCTAAACATAATAAATTATTAAAGCATCCTCTAATATATATTTTTAGACCTCTCTAATATAATTTATAATTTTCCTTAAGTAATTTTTAATTTAACTGGTTACACATAGACGAAAAAAGAATAAACGATCTGCCATATTTTAACCCGTAAACGCCGTCAGACGTACTACTACGTCCTGCGTCAGCCATAATTTCTTTTATCTTTTGACAATAGAGACTTCTTTAAATCTAAGTAACCTTTAAAAAAATATGAAAAAGGAAGCTTTGTACTTCCTATCTATGCTTTTCCTGTATTTTTTTCCTGTTTAAAAAATATATAATCAACGTTGAACTTTGCGATGGAATTTTCAATTTTGCTACGATATGACGGTGATTTTCCGTATAAAAATCGCTTTTTAATGCGGCAAGGAACCTTTCCTTGGTGTTTGAAATGCAATATAGCAATTGTGTATCTTTTCAAAGGAGAGCACGATTTTTCTCCTCTTTTTTCCTGGTGGAGCCATTTGCCTTGTCAGGCGACAAAGGTCGTCGTCGACATGTAAAAAAAGAAAGGAAAACGTCTTATTAGAAATTTTTACGATGCAATTCATGAAGATGGAATTAAGTTGAGTAAAATCATTTCGGTAAAGATTCGCTTTCATGACCGCGCGATCCTTCGTTCCTCGCTGCATAGGAGGGCGTCAACGCCAACCAATATCTGTTATTTCGTTCTCTTCGAGGTGGTCCGGATTGCTAAGGTTTTTTGCATCCCCAAAGCAAGTTAGTTGAGAAGGAGCCTTTGTTCTTTTCGGAGTGGAATTACGAGAAATTGTGTATATCTATTTGTATGTATTTGTTTACATATAATATACATTAATTTTGAGATAGAATTTTAGTTTTTACCACTGACCTACGGACTTTCGGTTTCTAAAGTTGACACATAAATACCTGAGGAAAGGGAACCCACAAAATTGGGTTCCTTTTCTTTGTCATCTGAAAGAAGATGTAGGGTTTGTTTTCCTCTTCAGATAAGGGCTGTCTCTGTTGTGCTATATAGTGGGACCAAAGCAGTGATGAAGCGAGTGAGCAAGAAGAGGACACGTCATCAAAAATCACGAACAGCGATGCTCTTCCATATATTAACACATTATTTTACTAGAAGTGTTTACTAAACTATAAGGCATTTCTTGCTGAATCCAATTAGGCATGTCTACATTTTCTAAAAATATTTGGAAAGGACTCGTTAGCTAGTTTAACTTTTGAAAGTTTTCCGTGTTTTGCATCTAAATTCATTTCTGATGTATACATCGTCATATCTCCCTTTTCAATGAACGAAATGTAATCATTTCTTCTATGTGACTTTTTTAATGACCAAGAATAATGACTGTATAACTAAAACGTTTATATTATAAATAAATCGTCTTCTAATAAATCAGTAATACCGCATTTACTTAAAAAATTTCCAGTCAAGACATGAAAAAGTTGAGATAAGTAAAACTTTCACCTAATTGGTTTAGATGGGTATATTCATATAATAAAATAGTTACTAATTTAAATTATTCTTTTATTAAGATTGTACATCAATATCTTTCATAGATTTCCCGGTGCTGAATGTTGTATATAAAGCGCGAACGCGCGCCGGAAAATTAGCGATTGGTGTACATTCTCTTCTACTGCAACAATGTTTGTTTGTAAAATATGATACGAAAAATGGATATTTACAAGTTTCACGTTTTTCGTAAATCCACAAAAAAATCAGAAAAATCGAGGGAAAACTTATAAAGTTATGATTTTTAAATTTTCTCGAAAGTTTTTGCAACGCAATCGTGAAAATTTAAAAACCTCACCCGGCCGTACGGGTGGGATTTAATCTCCTCCGGACTTGAGGGGTTAAAAATCAGAATAATTAATATAGGTTTACAACGTAAAATGATAATTTATCCAATTAAAAGCTAACCTACCTTTAATTTTTGTACTTTTCACTGGATGAAATCTTTAGTAACTCGGGTGGATTTTAGAGTATTATAGAATTCCAAACAGGTTTGCTTGAAATTTATTTTTGTAACTGGTAAGTCCTTGAGGGTTGAGACTTTGAGTTGCCACTTTTGAAATATCCACAATTTATTCATTTGTGATCAAGCACGTTCAACGGAAGAATTAGTTCCAGGGAGACGTAATATAAACTGAATTGATTCTGGCATGTGTTTGTGGCTGATATCTCTTTTTTCGTTCTCATGGTCACACCCTTGCCACAATGAAGCTTCTTCTCAAACTGAATCAGACAAGGATGGTGAGATGGCGTCTAGGACGATACCGATACCGCACACACTTTACGACACGTTTGAATAAGGGGAATCTCGATGAAAGACGCCGTCATTTGTTTTGACATCTGCGAAATGCTATTAGCCCATGCGCAAGCTGCATCACGGCTTATTGGTGATCTGCGTCGTCCGCTTTGTTGTGGATGATGCTGATCAATATGCTTATGATTATTACTATTTTTGTTTTATTCGCTGATATTATTTATGCATCTTTGATTGTTTTATGTTGTTTAATTCGTTGTTATGAATTGGTTTAGCTTATTTTCCATTTGTTGTAAAAATATTTGAATATTCGGGACATTTATCATCAATATATCCAAAAGCGGAACAATTTTGCGTCCCTTAAAGTCTTTGGGGTACAGCGGGACATGCCTCTCAAAATCGGGACTGCCCCGCCGAAATCGGGAAGTCTGGTCACTTGAGGTATAGCACCATATGAAGCTGAAACTTGAACTCTTAGAAAGAAAGACGTTAAGTATTTGAAAAGCTTTGAAATGTGGATATGGAGAAGAGTTCAAAGAATAAAATGGACAGCCAAAATAATAAATGAAGAGATTCTACTAAGAATGAACTCGATAAAAAAATTGATGAAGTTCGTAAAACAAAGGAATACTGACTGATTATGTTTCTAGGAGATCAACATGAAGGAATGATTAATGGAAGAAGGGTAGGAGAAAGAAGAAGAATTGAAGATCTTAGACGACATGGAGATTCGTAATTACCAGGAAACAAAAAAGTTGAAGGAATCATTTCAAGCTTGAATCTTGAACCTGTCATGAATGACCGAGTACTGAAGTAGTTCCTTCTTAGGTGATGGAGAATCTAACAATTTTCATTCATCGTAAAAATATCCAAAACAGTATTGTAAATTGAGTCTACCAGTCGAGTATTAGGTCGAATGGGCTAATGGAGTGATGATTTAAAGACGTTTTCGTCTTTAAGGAAAACATATTAGCGAAAACAACCAGAAAATGTGTATGGAAGCAGATGTGAGCACACGTAATAGGCTAGAAAATTACGTAGGAATGGCTAGACCTCAAATAAACCGAAGAATTTTATAACGTATTGTATTTTCATTTATTTATTCATATATTCTAACTAGCTCATAAACAGCCGTAACCGACCTTTTACAATGAGCTTAATAACGATAATGATGACGAAAACATACACCCATTCTCTAGGCGGAATTTAAACCCGTGACCCTAGCATAGAGAGTCAGAAAGTCTGTCCACCCTCTACCGAGTGCGACTAAAGACTGACAAATTTTGTATGTCTTCTATTCACCATTCACGTCATTTCTCTTATTTTAACTTTTTGCAATCGCAACACGCAGCGGTGCAAAGGTTGGGGAGAGAAAATTGCTTCCAACACGACGGGATTTATAATGAGGCCATTGGCGGCTATTATTTATTTTCTTGCATGGTACTTGTGAGGATAGACGGAAAACTTGTCTCGAACAAAAATTGAAGTAGAACGCCCCATAACGCGCGCTCCAGTAGGACCAGGTAAACATTTTAATCGATAATTATTCATTATTCTGGATGCTACGCGTAAGAAAAGATAGAATGTCATTTCAATAAAAAATTGTAGTCGAACACCCCTTTCCTAACGCTACCGTAAGACAAAAAATGTAATCGAGCTGGGGTGTGTAGGCGTAGGAAGAAAGGGTATTAAAGGGGAAGACAGCGATTGCTCAAGGGCTAATCGGAACGTCGTTTCACGCAGCTTTGCAGCGGCCGTTTGACAAAGACTCTCCGAAAGTAATCACTCCGTGCGCATCTCGTTCGTCCTTTTTTCTTGCCGTGCTTCTCGGCTCCAAGCTAATTTTGTATTCCCATTTCTCCTTTGATAGAAAGACCTGATTAGTTTGCCTAAGAGCTCTACTTCACCGCGTTAGAGGCGTGGAAAGGAAACAAAGCCGATATTAGACCGACGCCCGAAAAAGCATTTCTGTTGCCAATGTTACAATTTTATTACAAATTATATTGTAAACAAGTAAGGTACTCTTGCTATCGCAAGAGTTGGAAGCGCGTTTTCTTAAAAAATTTCAGGCTTCTGGTTTCTTCTGGACTCCCCCTTTCGGTGAGGGGGACAAGCCACAATTTTTGAATGTAGGTCTTCCCTAGACCCTCCCATCTGTGGAAAATCCACTTCTCTAGCGTCAGTAGTTTGGCTACAATACCATTTCAAAGTTTCAAATTTTCCGAATTTGAAGCCACCTATCGGAAATTCTATGAACTGCTTGGAAAATCCAATCGGTGGAAAATTCATCGATTGATAAGAGGTATCTAATTAAAAAGAGCTTTCCAGATATATCGTAAAACAAAAAAGTTGATGGTCCACAGAGAGACGGACAGAGTGACCAAATTATCACGTTTTACTTTTTAGAAAACGTGCTTAAAACGCTCCCGATCTCGCTTTATTCAACATAAAGCTAGGTCGTGTTTTGCAACCTCATTTGGGATAAAAGGGCGAATTAACAACGTGAATTATGTGTATATATGTATTGCTTCAGCATTCAAATATCCCATGCACCGTGGCCAGAAAATAGTTTTTTTCATTGATTCCTTCAATAGTTTCACTCTTACATAACGGAGTTACTGTAGAACCTTGCGATCCTTTATCACTACTAGTTTATACATATTTCGGAGGGATCGGCGAATTTTTTCCTCTTCTCGCCTTAATTCTCTTTAGCTGGCGAGGTCAGATTGGTCGCGGAGGCAGAACACGTTGATGACATTTATTCGTGTATCTCCACCGAACCACTTAGTACTCACGCGCACAACTCCGACCTCGGCCACAAGCACGCCTTCGCATCCCATTCCCAGCTTTTTCGTTTCATTATCTCGGGCAACTATACCTCATGTCACCAACTCTAAAGCCAGCTTCTAGCAACCGAACTATATGGAGAACCTAACGGAAAACTTTCGAGTGACGATTAGTTTTGGTAAAATGTCTCTCTTTTCAAAGAAATCAGGTCGCTTAATATATTTGCGGACTGTCTACAATTATTTTTTTAAATACATCTGAACTGGCAAATTTTATATTGCCCAACCAGAAAAACTTGATAAATTTCGGATATTGTAAAAGTCGCGTTTTTTTGACGAGTGTTAGGATTTTGTGAAAAAATATTGAATGACGCATTTCAACGACCAAGTTTTTATTGAACGAACGAGAAAACCTCCAATTTTATGTTAGTGACAAAATTTAGCAAGAACGGCTGGAAATCAACAACGTAGTTGTTCCTTTTCTGCAATGCCAGTTCTCAAGAAAAGGTAATTTATAGAAATTTTCAGTTTGTTGCGCTCCATAGTCATTTTCATATCGACACTTAATCAAATTTGATATTTCTCACGGAATATTTCCCCTAAAATTATTTCAAACCCTCACCTAGTCCCACCGAGTGAATTCACTTATACTCTCTTTATTTTTTATAATGTTTCATCGAAAATCATTCCTTTTCGCAAGCGAATTAGAAAAATAACTCATTTTCAGTCATGCGCGAAACCTGCGATAAAATATTCATTGTGTTTTTCGGTAGCTCATTCCGAGCACTCCATGACTAGCCCAGCTTCTTTCGTGTTTAACCTCCCATCCTTCGAGAATGGTAGTCTAGCGATAGGTTTGTTTAATGTATTCATTAAATTTCATTTTAGACTTTACTCTTTGAATTATATCTCAGTATCTTATTTTCCCGCTCGTATCTTGAAGCGTTGCTAAAAACTCTAACGATATTAGTGCTAGTTATCCATAAGATCCTAAAGTGGAACTTTTACAAGTGAAATAGACTCCATTCTGATTGCCTAGCTCAAAGAACCGTGTGATGATCTATTAAATCGAGACTCGAATTCATGACCACGAGATAAGATCACTAATTCGTCTTGTTTCCTCCATTAAGGCGAATATGCTTTAGCCAACATCTGTGAGCGAATCTTTTTGTAATGAAAGATGCATCATCTCAGTTTTCTATTACATTTATCCATTTTAAAAGCCAAATCTAGAAACAGACGTCAGAAATCAACAGAAGCCACATTAAAAAAGTATGATCGCAACGATTAAATTTCCAGAAAACTTCCTTTAATGATTGAAAATTAGGATAATAATGCACCATAATTTTTAATTCTGTCATTATTCATTTAGGCAAATTTCCGCATAAAAAATAATTTATAAATAACTAACGCCACGTTTGTACATTTTAGCTTTGCGCTGCAGCACCCCTAAAGTAAGGGTTGGGAATCACTGCTCCAAATGATCTCCTCGCCTCGGAAGAGGAAAATTACATGATAATTATTATTCTTATTCTTCGATCACTCCAATTCAGCTCAAATGCTATTATCACGCACCATTAAAAAAGAACAATTATTTAAGCCCAGGGCAGTAGTCGATAGAGATGAGAAGAATAGGTAATATATTTCGATTAAAAAATCATAATTATCAAATTCAGATCTTAAAATTCAAACGAAGGCGGATGTGAAAAACGCTCCCACTACGAAAGAAAATTTAATTTAATTACTTGTGTATCTGTGCATAAAAAATCGCCAGCGCCACGAAACGTTGCATCACAACTAGATCGCCATTTAGAGAGGAATGAGGGAGGGGGAGAAAGATATTGATTTACATTATTATTAGGGCGAGATTGAGACTAGCAAATCTCTTTTTCCAAGAAGGAGAAGAGGATACAGTGGTAGAGATAGAGAGGTGAGAAAGAGGATAGAAAGGAGAGAGAGGAGAAGGGGAGAGAGGACAGAGACAGGAGAGAACATTTAATCCTTCGTCAATATCATGAATATTAAAAAATAAAAGTATTACAATAAACAGTACATAAAATATCATTATATATAGACGTTTCTTACAGAGGAGGAGGAGGATACTAATGTTCAGGCACTTCCAGATAAGCTGGAGGTTCGAAATTTTTTTCTAAGGTAGGATGTTGTGCAAAACCGACTAGAAAAAACGAAAATCTTGAAAAAGTGCAACAATGCGGACGCTAAAAATTCGCAATTGCTTAAACAAATTTTCAAGGTTTATGTATTTCCGAATGTTCTACGGAGCTGAAATTTTTTTTGAGATAGGAAATGTAAAAAAACGAAATATGGATTATACAAATTTTGATATTTTGATTTGTTTGGCAGTTTTAAATTCTTAAAGTTTAAACAAATACGTAAATGTTTAGATACTACAATGCGAGTTAGAGAGCTGAAATTTTCAAGTTAATTAGAGTTCAGTCAATTTTTCGAATAAATATTTCATTTTATCTATGAAATTCTTATCGCGGTCGTTAAAAATTATTTAAATTTAAACAATTAGATAAATGTTATCTCACTTCTAAATGTGCTACAAATTTAAAATTTGGCATAAATGTGAGGAATTATTGACTTGTGGAAAACGTATAATATTCATAAATTTACAAAAATTAGCAATTGTTTTACACCATTATTGTTCCATAAGGAAAAAAAGAAATTTGGTCCCTAGGAGAAATCTTTTGAATTAAAGAAATATTTCCCATGATGAAATATCTCCCAAAAAATAATGTTTTTTCAAGGTGAGATGAAATGCTTGTAGTATGCAAGCACCTTCTACTAGTACAAAATATAAAAAGATATAAGTGAAGACAGATTTGAGGGGGAGAGGAGGAGAGAGAGAAAAGGAGAGTAGAGAGAGATAGATAGATAGATAGGTAATCG
This sequence comes from Tanypteryx hageni, assembly GCA_028673005.1. Lineage (NCBI taxonomy): Eukaryota > Metazoa > Arthropoda > Insecta > Odonata > Petaluridae > Tanypteryx > Tanypteryx hageni. The sequence continues at coordinate 136,807,890 of CM054120.1, read as the reverse complement.
TCTTTATTCGGGAGAAATTTATACCATAAGGTCCATTCTTACATTTAACTCTTTGTCAATTTCATGAATATTAAAAAATAAAAGTATTACAATGAAGAGTATATAAAATATACAAAACATAAAAAGATCTGTGAAGACAGATTTAAGTTTGTGGGGAAAACATAGGTAAAAACTGGCTTGTTCTTCCTAGTATAACTCAGGCAGAAAATCACCCACAGAGAAGGGGGATGTGAAAAGCCACGAAAATCCTACATAGTGTATATATCACAATGGAAAACTACAACAAAATATATAAAACAGTAAGTACAGTAGGAAACATCGTAAATACAGCATCGCTGTATAACGTCACAAATATGCATATAAAGACATTCAAGTAATATACACATGGAATATAGATAAATATATATTAATTATACACAAAATATACATGATATGTATATATATATATATATATATATATATATATATATATATATATATATGATAAAGATATAGAGGAAAACAAATTCATATACTAATAAATAAATAAATATATATATATATATATATATATCATAATAAGGTAAAATAGTCAATAGTAGTATACGTTGTGAGAGAGGAGGAGAGAGAGAAAGGAGGACAGAGAAAAGAGGAGAGAGACAAGGAGGGGAGAAAGGAGAGAGAAAGAGGTACAGAGAGACTTAACATCGTCATTGAATAGCGTTCATATTCATCGCAAATTTCGTTGAGGTTGATGGTATTTTGCCTTTTCCCCGAAAACTATTATAGTAATCTCTCGCTGCATTCCATAACCCTTTTTCCCCGTCTTTAATTATTAATTTGCGAACGGCGCCTCATCATGTACCAATGTCATGGGCTTTCGAAGAAGAGCTTATTGCATAGCTCTTCTTGGAAATTACCTAAAATTCTCGATTATTCTCGCTTGCTCACTCACATAAAGCTTATATCCGACAAAATCCAGCTATTGTGCTAGGTGTGTTAGGTGTATATTAGAAGGACTACAGATTGGCCACGCTTAGTCTGTACGGTATGAAAACCAACTGAAAGGCGTAATGATTTTTATATGGCTTTCAAGCAATCTCTTCTCTGTGCTTAGGGGTTAATTTGAACCAATAGGTTATGTTTTTATATGTTGACTTTTGTCATAAACTGCGGTTGTTTCAACAATTGAAATCGGGTTTCACATTAATTTTTAATCTCCATTGATTAAGTGCAGGCATAAAAATTTCACCTCCACCTGTTACACCTGTGGGTGTCTGTGACCGGGATTTTGTGTGTGCTTTAACTAAAAAACTATCAATCAGATCAACACGAAATTTTATATTTCACATTTTTGTTAAAGAAAAAAAACTAGTTTTTGGGAAAAATCGCTCAACCGGAAGTGTGTGTTTACTCTTGTCGGTTTTTTGAAATATTTGCTTTAATATTTGATCATTGTAAACAATTATCGGAATAAAGGTTGTAGGATATTTAAGTTTCTACAACTTTTGTTCAAAACATTTTCCCATATATTGTTTTGTTTAAAAGATATTTTTTAAATATATTTTTTAGCTGCTACCACCACACCACCTGGAAGTAACTGTTGTAAACACGCTTAGTTACGTCTTATTAACGCTTCTTTTTATTCTTAATTGTTGGAGCTTCGTGGCCATATCAAGTGCTTTATATGTGCCGGCATTGTCCGGTACGCAGTACCGGCACTTATAGTTTCAATTTTTAGCGTACCGGTAGTTTTAAATTCAATTTCTAGCGTACCGGTGGTTTTATCACCGAGAAAATATTTGTAATTTCAGGACATTGGGTTTTAACTTTGACAAACAATGTGTGAGTGTGCAGATTATTTGAAACATCTTTAAATCCTACTGATTCCATTCTATAGTGGCACCTCTAGCGAAAAAATGACGTAATTACTATTACGAACCTAACATCAAACAGACATTATTCAACTAAACTGCAGGTTATGGCATTTATTCTAATTGGTCCGTATCAACTATGCAAATTTACGTGCTGATCTTGAGCTCATCGTACTATTTTCATGCAGTTATGTACCGTAAATATCCGCGTATAATGCGCACCCTCGTATAACGCGCAGGGGGATTTTCAGCCTCGTAATCTATGATTTTTCTATATACCCGCGTATAGTGCGCACAGATTTTTTTAGCATTACCGTTCCAGAATAAAGTAGATGGTGTAACGCGTTCTAAAGCAATGGTCGAATTATTGGTATTATGTATTGGTAACATAATGAAAGTGCGAAATGAAATTTTCGAATAACGTTCCAAAAGAACGTCAGCTAACTCAATCATTACATACTCTATGTTTACTTACAAGGTGATATTAGAATATACACAATAAATCGAATTATATTAATTTTATAGTAGGGCATATGACATTATTTGAGCTAATAAAATGAAGGAATGACGATAATTCTATGTTTTTACATACGTTTTTGTCACGCCTGAGGTGGATGGGTTCGCCCAACCTTCAGTTTTACCCTTATTAGAACACTCTGGAGCACGTAAACATGATAGAAAATAACCATAATTAACTACAGACTCTAAGAATCAAGAATAAATCACGTATGAATGCTGAGAGAAAGGTTGGGAATGATAACTTTATTTAGTTCTACAAGAAGCATCAACTTCCAGCGTACTCAAAGGCATCAGCTGCCATTGTTTCTAATTGTAAGTAGCACCAGTACCTCACCACCAAGCAGGGCGCCGGTGTAGGGCGACGTCATGCGTAAGATGACGATTCCGATAACAACATCGAAAAAGAATGGTGCAGTGACGAAGAATTTCTTGGCTTTTAAAACAAATAAATACTGAATTCATTTTTTTCATATCTAATTAATTTATGTTTATAGAATTAGTTAATAAATTTTTACTATTATCTATCTTACTTTTCGTAAAAATCACCAATAAAAATATGAGGATACCCGGGCAGTAATTACTGTGCCAAAATTGTGGAAATATGGGGTCAAATGAAAATAGGAAGATTATATACCCTCGTATAACACGCATCCTAATTTTTAACTCAAATATTTCGAAAAAAAGTGCGCATTATACGCGGGTATTTACGCTATTTAAGTTGTTCATCGTTTTGCACCCTAGTTTTTAAAGATGACTTTGTTCAAGTATTTGAAGAAGACTGAGCCCTATTATGGCTCTCCAAGAAAGAAATCGTCTGCATACATACATACATACGTCTATATGGAATGTAATGTAATAACATTGTATTTCTTGTATTATTATTGTAACATTGTGCTGAGCAATTGAATAAATGATATTTATATCTTTGTGCACCTCCACACCACCTACCGGCAACTATTGTAAACAATTCACGCTTAGTTACGTCTTAGTAATGCTCCTTTTTATTTTCTTAATTGTTGGATTTTCGAGGCTATATCCATTATCAGAAGTGCATTTATGTTCTTTGTAGTCTAAATTTTTCTCGCAGTTCCTTAAAATATTTATTATCATTTAACCTATTTGGAATTTTTAGAAATATTACAGGTATGAAGAAAGTCATGTGGTGGCCGCATCAGGTTTTTAACTTTGGAACTCGTGTTCGAAATTTTGTTATATATATTCGAAGACAGAAGAACTCATCATCGGGAAGTTTTTACCTTTAAAATTATCGGGATTTTCGTGCCATTGGAATGTTTTAAATATATACTTGTTTAAAGAATCTCAAGAGAGCAAAAGATTCTAGCTCATTACGACCACAGACATAAAGAAATCGGGATTAGGAGTAATCGTACTGCTCTCGAATTCGGAACTGGGATGGCCCATTTGGCGCGGGATGGGGTGATGTGGAGGTGAGGGAGGGAGGATGGAGAAGAAGGAGGAGGGAGAATGAGGGAGGAGGAGGGGAAAAGAGGAGAAAGAAGGAGGGAGGAGGAGGGAGAGAGAGGGGGGAGGTGGAGGGATGGAGAGACGAGAATGAAATCTCTTCTCACTTCCGCCGGCTCGGTTGCAGAGAAGGTCGCGTGACTCTGCACTGAGGTCGTATAGCACGTGACCATCAACTCAGTCTCCCACTCTACTCGCACCCCGCGGAATTAAGCCCAACTCGGAATTATTAACATTTGGTCCATTGTGGACGTAATCCTTTTCACTTTTTACCCAAAGAAAGCGCACTCATAGCTCAACCAACACACTGGAACAAAAATCGACCTTCGAACGACTTTCTATGAAAGGAAGATAAATTTCAAGGGTAACGCCGTAGATTTATGCCTATTCAAAGGAGAAATAATACCAGTAATGCTTTGTGGGCTGTGAAATTGACGTTATATTGACGTTATATAGACCCTGGCATGTTTTTAAGAATAACAGAAACCTATGGAGTTAAGGAAAGGCAATTTCTTGGGTTATCACAGCGTGTCATTTTCCATATTGCTCAATTTATCTGTATTCATGGAGCCGACATCTGAACGGATTAATGTTCCATACTTATGACCACGGTTACTTTCCTCTCTTCTCAGCATCCACCGCGTTCTCACGCGGTGGATGCTGGGATTATCCGTCGCTTCTTTTCTCTCCCTTTTCTTCGATCACGTCCGTGTTCAAAATAGCAAGACTCGTCTCTTTTCAATCTTTAACCGTCCTTGGTGCATCCGAACCAAGTGTAATAATATCGTTCTTTATTCCCCCCTTTTTTGTTTTTGGCAGCATGTCAACTCCGCGGAAAGAGTTTTATATTCTTTCGGTCTCCGTCCAAATTGCAGCTAGATAAGTTCAAGGGCACCGCGCGAGTGTTTCCGCGATTTTTATTTCGCGTTTTTTTGCTATCCTCCCTTCATCTTCTTACTATCTAAATCCATAATATGATCTTTAGTTCTCCTTAAGCGCGGTTCATTTTATAGACGCGCTTATGTTTTCTCTCTGACTCTCTCTCTCTCGATACAATCGGTTAAATTGAAATATTAAGTAAACGGTAAGAGATGTGAGTGAAATTTGCAGGGTATATATGGTCTACGATGCCATTTATTACGCCGCCAAAGAAATCGGTGAGCGGTAGGAAGTGCCTTCAAGTATTTAAAATTAAGATTAAGAGCAAATAGTTATAGGTAGAAAAGTTAAATGTTGTCGCTATTTTTGTGATCTTTAATGCCATTTGTAACACTGCAGAAGACATGTTTTTGAAAATCGGTGGACGGCAGGCAGGGCCTTCAAATCTTTCAAATTATGATTATGAGCAAATTGTTATAGAAAGAAAGTTCAATTTTTAAAGTTATTCATTGAATAAATCACTTTATGTCATATAATTATATTACAATTATTTGTTATTATTATTATATTATTTAATATTATAAAATATTTAGTTTACAATTACAAATAAACCTCAATAATTAAATCGCGCTTTTTCATATTGCGTCAGCAATTGAAGGTCCCATTTTTAGCGCGTTTTATTTTATAAACGCGCTTATGTTTACGCTATGTCTGTCCGTGCAATCAGTTAAATTAAAATAGTAAGTAAACGGTAAGAGATATCAAACTGAAATTTGCGAGGTGTATGTGATATATTAGTACTTCTGGGGTTCCGCGGAATAGGTCCTGAGGTTCCGCGAAAATATATGCATGCATAACAGAAAGTATGTCGTATAATCGCCTTTATAGCATATGCCAAAAGAAACATTCACTTCTAATTCTTATAGGGTTTGTTATTGCAATTAAATGTTAACATGGGTTGATATAAATAAATTTATATAGTATCACATACTGGAGACTTCTAGGATATTAGTAACTGTTGAAGTGCCTGTTGGGCACAGCTCTGTATATTGCTGTGACAGACTTTCATTAGCGGGGAAAGTATGACTCGGTTTCAACCCAAAGATTTCTAATTTTGACCCTTCAACCCTGCCTCCTCACAATACGCTTCAGATTTAATTTTTATTTTTTATCATTTAAAAGGAATATCACATTGATTATAACATCAATAAATTTTATCGCAACGTTAAAATTACTTGATTATATCTATTTAGTTGTCTTTCACCTTCTTCAACCTTAAGTTGGATTTTGATTGGAAGATGGAGTGTGTAATGTATTTTTTTATTTTTTGGATACGAAATAAAACGTAATGATATTAATTTATTATTTACCAGTTTTGAACTGAAAAGCATTTTTGTGTGAAGGACCGCGAAGCGGTGTCCAGTTTCTAAAGGGTCCCGTACCTCCAAAAAGGTTGTGAAGCTCTGTGATATATGATGCCATTTATCACGCTGCCAAAGTGTTTTTTTTACAGAAATCGATGCGTGACATGCGCCTTCAAAGATTTCAAATTAATATTCGGTGCAAAATTTTATAAATAGAAAGTTAAGTCTTTCACTATTTGTGTGACATTTATTGCCATCTACAACACTGCAGAAGAAGTGTTTTTGAAATTCGGCGGACGGCAGATTGTGCCTTCAACATTTTCAAATTAAGATTCTGGTTATAGATAGAAAGTTAAAATGTTTAAATTAATTATTGTATGCCATATAACTATATAACTAAATTTATAAAGAATTTTAAGTTTAGTTCTAAATAAACCTCATTAAATAAACCGCACTTCTTCATGAAGATAAGTTCATTTCTCTTCCTTATCTTCGTCTGCCCTTCACGACTCATTCCGAAGCGCTACGTGTGAATTTTCCCGATTCCTCTTCCAGTTAAAGTAATGCAGTACTTATTGTTCCTTACTTGATGTTACCATCACATCTTTTAAATTTCTCTTCTAGGCTTATTTCGGTTTATTCTGCTAGCGTTTATTTTTTACTTATCCTTCCTTCAATGTCACTTCAAGACATTTAAGATATCCTCATTTATTTTTACTGCGTACTATTCCCAGGATCATTGATTATTTCGCGGTCTGCTGTAATCAAAGGGGTCAGTGGCATAGCATAGCCAGAAATTTACGGCGGGGGTGCATTAGATCTTTTTATAGCAAAAACAAAATGTGGAAGGGGAAATTTACGGTTGTGTTTTGAGACAGCCCCTAATATTGGAGGCCTAAAGTAGTGACTACCGGACCGACCGGTAATTGAAGTCAAGTCGTCATCGTTTAGAGCTTGAACAGTGTACGCAGAACTCATGCTCTACTTAACAAATAAATACACACAATATACACAAATAAGCATAATATTCTTCCCTAACTATATGTGGCACTCAAAAACTGTTGACACATGAGAAAATACATTGGCCTAAGAGCGAGAGACGTCTGAAGGTAGATAATCGTAGCCTATATCTTGCACTGGTTTTCGTGCCGAGAAATGCATCTTCTCTACTTTATAAAGCCGTATTGTAGACGTCGCAATTCCATTTTTCGGATTCTTAATGCGGGTGTCAGACGCCTTCGTCAATACGGTTTGAATGATTGGGGGGAGGGCCTAAATCTCGGGGTTGCGGAGGTTGCGGGGGCTCTCAGTACGCCCCTGGGGCAGCAGCTTAACGTCCTTTTTTGGAGGTCGGAGCTCTTTTACTTATGTGTTCTATTCAAGAAACGCAAGTTGGGAGAGGGTAGGCCGAGAAAAAACTGACCTCGTGTCCACTGCGTTGAAGGCAAGAATAGCCAATCCACCGCCACTTTTTCCGTTCGCTATCTCCTGTCAGCATTTATTTTTTTTTAATGACAAGAAAACTTTTCTTCGCATCAATTGAAATTTTTGCTTCCCTTGTTAATCCCAAGTTCGTTTTTTGCGTGAAAATCTCAATATCAATTCACCCATTTTGAAAGCTTAACCTCCTTTCCGTATTCTCCGTCTTGCTATTTCATTATTATACTGGTGCCTTCTTTAATATGACGTTTAATTAACTTTGAGGCCTTTGTATACGTATCGAAATAAAATGATTCCCTGCTTTATATCTGTGGCATAAATGTTAAGTTAGACTGAAGCACCATACTCCCGTTTACTTTCAAGTAATATTTATACTTTTAACACATGAGCAATAATTTTAGAATTTAAATGAGAAGAGGAATTAGCAGATATCATAAAAACACTCTGTATAGAGTTTAATGGCGACAATATATTCAATTATAATTGAATTTGTATGTATCCTTATACATACTTCCAGCTATACATTGGAAATCCCTCCAGCTCCATTAACGGTGACGCAATAACTTAGCATAGCTTTATTGAAGATCTCGGGTAACTAAAATGATTTATTTAATTTTGTCTCTAGAATTGATATTTGATGCTTAGACAATATATTCGCGCCTGCTTACGCTTAGCAAATGAGAACTTTCATTCACATAAATTATTATAACGTTGGCACTGCAGGAATTCGGTATCTTTAAGAATTTTTTCACTAAAATATTAATTAACCAAGTACACAATTCTATTATATTACGAGTCGCATATGTATGCCATGTAGTGGAATTTTGAACTTAATTCACAAAAATTAGTAAAATAAGTTTTCTTAAAAAATTTATTTCCTCAAAGTTACGTCTTCTTCGTTCGATTTAATTCGGCACCTATGTACGTGCATTACTGCATCTGCTATTATCTCATTATGGCATCGTTGTTAGTTGTATTTTGACTGCAGTTCCTTTTTCCCATCCCTGATGTAGACAAAGCAATGGACGGGGTCGAAACTCACAGAAAATAACGGATCTATATGTATATGTGAGCACAGAAAATTGCCAGTTACATTTATTCTTTTTTTTATTTTCAGATTTCTGAACTGGATCTCGCTGTAAAGAGCATCGACGTGGATGGCTCCAACTGGGAAGATGTGTGCTCACGGTAATGTATCTCTTCTAAGTCCTTTTACCCGCTATATATTTTATTAGTGGCATAAGTGTCTCACGCACTCATATTTATTCACTATTTTGACGCGCGGATCAAGTTTGAAATATGTTCAGATTGTCACGAGTAAACATTGATCCAGATAGTCGCTCTACGGAAATTAAGCGAACGAATCGAGATGTCATCGGCATGAATTTTTTAACGATAGATTAATATCACTCCTCGCTATCGAAATTTTCATTATTTTTTACAGTATTGATGCAAGAATCATACTGATTTTCGCTAGGTTTAATTTTAAAAGCGATGTTCAATAAATGATAATAGTGAATCGTGTAGCAAAAAATGGTATAGAAAAGAAATGTCAATTTTGGCTGTAAATTTTGTCTCCTTGGTAGTTGTTAATATTAGAAGCCACGATCAGTTAATTACCACTGAGGACATATTTAATATAGTCCAAATGCATATCAAGTTTACTCAAATGTTTTTTTTGAAACAGTATTTATCTTTTTTCATCTACTGCTTACTGGTCACGAGGTGAGCTCGCTTATCGATTTTTGAAATATTCCTTTTTTGAGGTTGTGTTTAATTTAGGGATTTTCTATCCTCTATACACTTTTTATTTGTGGATTGCATTTTAAGAAATGATGCATACTTGATCTCATTCGTGTCCACAAAGGCATCATTTTACTCTAAGTATTTCATGACACGTGTTTCGTTGTCATCGATTTTTTTGTTTTATTGTTTTGAATTTTATGATAATTATATTAGGAGTTGAAGACGAGGCTTCGATCTCATTTTCTCGATAAAAAAACGCTTTACCAAAGCACGGAACTATCTCATTCTTTTTCTTCCTTTTCAATCCGAGCATTCCACTCCCGTCACACGTTACCTAATTACGACCATTGGGTTGCATTCACTCTCTCTCCACGTGGAAAGAATCCTTCCTCCGCGCCAAGATGGCCGAAGCACGCACGCGGCGGCAGTCTCATCTCCCTCAGGGATGAGTACGATCCCCTCAGGGATGAGTAGAGGTTAGAGAGAGGGGCTGAGGATGGGAGAGCGCTTGACATGTCCTTCCCGACGTCCATGGGAAAGCGCTAGCAAGTACTTAGGCGATGAGCGGCGAAGATTAAAGTCCGGCCGAATGCTGACCTCATCCTTTGGAGTCGTGGGCTCTCGCACACGAGGTTCTAAGTCTGTCTCCGGGGCACACCCCCTTCTCTCTCTCTCTCATCTTCACTCACCCTCTCTCTCTCGATGTGCTACCCTCGCCCTCCACGTCGCCACCTCCTCCCCCATCCCCACGCCCCCGCCGGGTCGCGCCCCGTCTACCTCCTCCTCCGTTTTAAAGGCTCTCTCACACATTGTCCGTGGAATTGACGAAGGGCGTGGGCCCCTAACGCGTGACCCAATTCCCAAAAGCAGACGGCCGCTCAGACTTTTTCCTCCGCGGGGGTTAACTTTGTGACGAGGGATTCCTCCTTCTCCCTCTCCCCCTCCCCGCCAAACTTCGCCCCGGCCTCAGCTGCCCGAAATTCGCCGTATAGTTCAGCTTCGGAATCGACCGCTCTCGTACTCGGAATCAAATGCCAGTTTCACGCGAAGAGAATCTAAACGTCTCTTCGAGGGGAAAAAAAGGTTGAAATCGGCGCCGACTTTCCCGTAGGTGTATCGGCAGGGATCGCGACGAATAATTAAAGGGTTACGAAGGGAAAAAAAAGATGGAGCCAGTGATCGATTTCTCGTATTTCCGTCGGCATTGATTTTTTTTATTGAACTTACTCCTAGCCAACTCGCTTTTATTCGACCTCGTGACGAAAATTCGGATCACGCCGCCTCCGTTTTTTAGGATCACGAGGGCAAATGCGGGATTTAAAAAAATTCGAAGCCTATATATTCTGCCTCGAAAATGGGATATATTACCTCGAGATGACGGAGTCGGTGATAAGATTGGAAGCGGAGCGAGTTTTGTAGCGTAGTTTTCATTCATCGGTCAATATCGGCACGCGAGGAGTCGAGTAGTCTCCCCTCCAACATAATTAATACACAAAGAGACGCTACAGGGACTATAAATATGTTACGTGATGCAAAAAATGCAAAATCGAATTCGGCCGGTTCGGTGTGGTTGGGGTTGTTTATCTTTCCATTCCGACGTTGTGGAAATATTCTAATAAAGTTTATTTATTGATGAAATGGAAGATTGGGATTGGGCAATATCGTCAACACCTTTCCAGTGCTCTCTTCCCTCACTTCCTCTCCCTCTTTCCCTATCTATCTCTCCTCCTTACCTCTTCTCCCTCTCTCCCCCCCTCAATCCCTCTCCCCCTCTCCCCCTATCTCTTCATCTCATCTCTCTCACATCCTTGGCTCTCCCCCTACCTCTCTCTCTTCTACTCTCCCCCCTCTTCTCTCTCTCTCCCTCCCTCTTCTCTCTCTCTCCCTCCCTCTTCTCTCTCTCTCCCTCCCTCCCTCTTCTCTCTCTCTCCCTCCCTCTTCTCTCTCTCTCCCTCCCTCTTCTCTCTCTCTCTCCCTCCCTCTTCTCTCTCTCTCTCCCTCCCTCTTCTCTCTCTCCCTCCCTCTTCTCTCTCTCTCCCTCCCTCTTCTCTCTCTCTCTCTCCCTCCCTCTTCTCTCTCTCTCCCTCCCTCTTCTCTCTCTCTCCCTCCCTCTTCTCTCTCTCTCTCTCCCTCCCTCTTCTCTCTCTCTCCCTCCCTCTTCTCTCTCTCTCTCCCTCCCTCTTCTCTCTCTCTCCCTCCCTCTTCTCTCTCTCTCTCTCCCTTCCTCTTCTCTCTCTCTCCCTCCCTCTTCTCTCTCTCCCTCCCTCCCTCTTCTCTCTCTCTCTCTCTCCCTCCCTCTTCTCTCTCTCTCTCTCTCCCTCCCTCTTCTCTCTCTCTCCCTCCCTCTTCTCTCTCTCTCCCTCCCTCTTCTCTCTCTCCCCCTCCCTCTTAATTGTAAGAAAGGACCTTATGGTCTAAATTTCGCCCGAATAAAGACGATTATCTATCTATCTCCCTCCCTCCCTCCCTCCCTCCCTCTTCTCTCTCCCTCCCTTCCTCCCTCTTCTCTCTCCCTCCCTTCCTCCCTTCCTCTTCTCTCTCTCTCCCTTCCTCCCTCCTTCTTCTCTCTCCCTCCCTTCCTCCCTCCCTCTTCTCTCTCTCTCTCCCTCCCTCCCTCTTCTCTCTCTCTCTCTCCCTCCCTCCCTCTTCTCTCTCTCCCTCCCTCCCTCTTCTCTCTCTCTCCCTCCCTCCCTCTTCTCTATCTCTCTCTCCCTCCCTCTTCTCTCTCTCTCCCTCCCTCTTCTCTCTCTCCCTCCCTCCCTCTTCTCTCTCTCTCCCTCCCTCCCTCCCTCTTCTCTCTCTCTCCCTCCCTCCCTCTTCTCTCTCTCTCCCTCTTCTCTCTCTCTCCCTCCCTCTTCTCTCTCCCTCCCTCTTCTCTCTCCCTCCCTCCCTCTTCTCTCTCCCTCCCTCCCTCTTCTCTCTCCCTCCATCTTCTCTCTCCCTCCATCTTCTCTCTCCCCCATCTTCTCTCTCCCTCCATCTTCCTCTCTCCATCTCTTCCCCTCTCCATCTCTTCCCCTCTCCCACCCGCTTTCCTCAGCATTTCCTCTATTCTTACGAAAATTGGGTTTGACACTCTATAGCGTCATCTCCCTCGTTCCCATTTTCCAGCTTCCTTGCTTTCTTGTAACCGGCGAGTTTTCCTAAAATATATAAAATGAAAAATCTTTCCGTTTTGTTGAGTGACGCACTCATAATTTTGCGTAGAGTTGCTGATAAAATAAGTGTAGGTATCTCGTAAACATTTTTCTGTTTTCAATATATAGTTTTTAAATTTTGGAAGTGTTCAGAGCACGACATTTCTCTCGTGTCATAATACTTAGAATGAATTATATCGCAAAGATAGTATCTTATTGTTAGACGAAGATTCCATTTGGAAACGTGTTATCTCCGTCATGGCACTTTGTGGCCCAGCATATTACCCCGAGTTCTCTGTTGGGTGGCAGGAAAGTGTTAACAGCACGCCTGTTTCCTAGCATCAAACCTAAACCATCAACCTCTGAGAATGGCAAAGTGAAAGATGAGAATCTAAATGGAAAATCTTTGTTCATTTCAATTCGACGCGCGAGGTACACTATTCTCTTTTGTCTCGTTCTCTTTGCCTAGTGGTGTTGTGTGACTCGGTTGTAATTAAAATATTTGGTAATTATTAATTGTATTTTGCCTAGATATTTCTACCTTTTTAATTCCTAAAGCGCGGTGTAAAAAACCTCGATCGTGATGGAGATGCAACATGGTGGTGAAATTTGTCCCCATCTTATGCCGGAACCGACGACATAGTTGGGATTTTCTGAGATTTTTAAGAAAACAAATTACGCAATAATTAGGTAACTTTATTCAAAAAATAATTTTCGCTTGAGTACATAGTTCAGAAATTTTTATGACCGATAAAAATCCATTCCAACTCTTTTTACGCTGCGTGCCAAATGGATTAGTTTTTATAACTAATTGGGGCTACTTTAGCCATAAAATGTACTATATCGTCTGATCAGACATTCAAAAATGCTGCAGGTGAGGAACACGCCATTATTCGTTATACCCGATCTTCGGAATTGCTATTATCCAGTTTAGTTGTCCCATTGCCTTTTCAGAAAGCATATAATTACTCGTACAAGATATTAACGAAACCTCCATTATCATCATCGTTGCAAACAAATTATACATGGATGTTATATTTACGTTGGAATGGTTTTCAACGCCGTTTTTGTAATGAAAGTAACCTTCAAAAATACGAATGCCGTGAGAAGATCATCGGAATGGTACGAGTAATCGTTTTAATTATTTAAATCAGGGATCTCAAACTCATATCGTTGATCGGGCCGTATGAAAGACCCTCTACTGGACCCGCAGGCCGCATTAAGCCACCGTACCAAGACTGTGGGCCGCATAATTTCCTACACCGTTTCATATTCTTTGCACTTTCATTCTCCCCTTCCACAAGGAAGAAATCGCCCCAACCCTATGATGCGGCCTTAAACCTATTCATTACAAAAATACTAGATTCGGCGTCGAGGGTTAGTTTCTTCGTACACGCAAGAAACACGCTGGCATCGGGAAGGACATACTTATTACCCCGCCTGTGCAGAATTTTTATTAATCGGATAAGCAGTAAAATGCTTATATTTTGCAATTGTTGATTTAATATACTTCTTAAATTTCTTAGATTTACGTGTAATATTTTATATCTAATATATAAAATTGAATGCCTGTCTGTTCCCCATACATTCCAACACCCTTTGACCTATCGGGACCAAACTTTGCAAAGTTACTTCCTATGACCCTACGGGCAACATAGGGTACCCGGGAACCCCGACAACCACCCCGCACAGACAGACAGACGGTTGGTTATACAGCGGGTCCTCGTATATCGATTTGTTTTCTTTTACTTATGTGAATTAAAAGAGTAAACAATATGAATTAATCATAATATCGTAGTTTGATGTTTAAATTTTCAGAAATCGTGGTGCTCTAAGTTTCTATAAACTGTTACTAGAAGCCCGATCAATGCCGGGTACTTAATGCTAGTATAATGATAAAAGGCGGTGCGTGTCTGTGTGTGTGTGTGTGGGCAGCATTTCTCGAAAACCAAGGAACTTAGAGACTTAAAAGTAGGTGCACATACTAAAGAGACCTTGAGAATCTGAACCTCGGGGCCAGAATTTTGATTTCTAAGGGGGGGAGGTGCTATATAAATTCTACCTGACTAGAGACCCGTGTTAATCTCTTTAATTACACAATTTATAATTCTTAGCAAAATATCAAATTTGAATCTATATTTAATTTGTTCATGATTGAACAAAGACTGGAAGTCGTCAGAAAATGATGGAATATATCATTTCATTCATCGCCTAATTCATTCGATTTTGTGCTTGATTTTAGACAACGATATTATTATTATAGGAGAGCGGCAGCGATTCACCATACCAATTACGGGGAATATTGGTCACTTATATTGAGAGTACCATGACTTGGAATGAAAATATTAGCGAGTGAAATGATCATGCGAGTTTGAGATTACCGATTTAAATCAACATTTCCGTTTTTGAAGAAATTTTTTTATATTTCTTGAAGCGAAAGTTTTCCATCTCACTAGCGATGCATTAATGCCTACTCTCGATTTACACTAGTTTTGGCCCAAATTTTAAAGTAGATTTTAGACAAGGGTCATGCAAAAATATTTAGGAAAATAGTATAACTTTGCAAAATGGGGAAAAAGCGAATAAATCTTCAATCGCGAAACGGCATCCTGTCGATTCGAGCACAAAGTAAAGCGCAGATAGAAGCGATAATTTTCATAATCCGCCAGAATCATTTTCTTTTTTCTTTTGAAAGTTTTCCGAAAGATTTTTTTGGAAGGGGAAAGGTCAAAGTATCAAGCTTATTTGGTATTCAATGGAACGTGCAGAAAGGTTTTTTTCAACTTCCTCCCCCGATGTGCAGAGAGGAAAGAGAAATACCCACCACCACCGCACTCCCGAGTTACGTGGATGGCTAGCATAACGAACGCGGGGAGTTCTTTTTCAGGTTTCCAACCGTTTAAGGGCGAAGGAGGTTTACTTCTCCCATACGTTTTTTTCCCACGGCGTCCGGCCAATTATCCGGAAGAATGGAGCGCGAGCGAGAACGATTCGCGGGGGGTGGGGGGGGGGGGGAATAGTCCCAAAACCGTCGACTCGTCGATTTCGGATGGCGGTGACGGCCTACGACCGCGTAGTACCACTCCCGCCCACCTAAGACATCCCTAGTCTTCGCATCGTTTGAAAATCATCTCACAACCTCGGTCAGTCTTCATGAAAGAATGATTTCCCTTCGCCTAGTATTGGGAGGTCAATTCTTGCTCAAGGACATGGACTGTTCGTTCATCCCATCCCTCTCCGGAACATTGTGTCACGTCAATGCAGATGAACCTCCAATTTGTAAGCGGCGGCGGCTTCAGGCCGGCGAATAGAAGACGGGAGTAGTCGTCGGGCACGCTAGTAAGTCCTTCTTGAAGCGGTCAAACCGTCCTCCCTCTCACCCACTCCTTTCCCTCACTCCACTCGAGTCATTGGCCTTTCAAAGCGATCTCCCAACTCGAGGGGGGGGGGGAGAAAAAGGGCATCGCCGGGACAAAAGTCTTTATTCGAGCCGTAGGGAACTATGCGCGAAGACGTTTTACGAGTCGGGTCGCGCAATTCGAGACATATTGAAGCGCAAATGAAGGAGAGCACTACAGGTTAAGCGGTATGGAGAAAAAGGAGTATAAAATAAAACGATCGGGTTTTGTGCGATGATATCCTATTCAAAAATTCGTAACTTGTCGAAGTTTTTGGGGGTTTCGATGTCACCTTTCGACTCTTGTTCGATAGACCCCCGTTCGCGATAGCCGTCTCGCGAGTCTCATTTAAACACCTAAATCGCCTTTTCCTCTTTGGGTAAGTATTCGTTCACCTAGTCGTCAAGCGTTTATTTTACAAAACTTATTTTTGTACAAGCCCTTATAATAATGCATAATTGCTTTACAAAAATAAATTGAAATTTACCCCGGTTAAAAACCTTTACAATCTATTTTTCAACTCCTTCTCTTACAAGAGGCGTATGTAGATGTGTTCCTATGCAGGCCTGACGAGAGGGAGGGGGGCAGTGGGGGTCGCTGCTTCGGGGCCCGAGGACCCTCATGGGGCCCGGATCCGAGGTTTGGGTACCTACTATTATCCTAAACTCGCTTTATTAGAAAATTCACCATCTATAAATAGTTATCAATTTTACCAAAAGAAATTTTATTACGTAAGAATTGTAAATAAAATATGTACAGTGATGTTGTATGCATTTACATTGCTGCTCGATTTCGGAACGGCAGTTGCCAAGACCTATAGAGAGTATTAAGTTCGTACAGTGGGGCCCGGAAAGTTGTTTGTCCAGGGACCCGCATTGGCTTTCGGCGCCCCTATACCTATGCCATTATTATAAAAATATAAATTCGCGTAATTGTTTTTAGAATGCACTCCTGACCTACCTGATGTCTGACGCGATGCCTATTACCATATTCATCTTTGAGTGGCAATCGAGAATGAGAGGAACCCCGGGAGCTGAGAATGGGAGTGGAGTGGGTGGCGCGCTGTTGGCGAGGCGAGGGGCGGAGGGTGTATCGTGGGAGGCGGGGTGAAGTTTCTGCAGTCGAGAAGCCGATGCTGTGGCGGAAGATAAGATCAGCGTATTAGCGGTTTGAGGGGATTAAGCGAAATAAATCCATGTTTTGTAGCCGCAACACTTGTGACTGTATGCGCGATCAAATTGAGGTGAATAGTCAAATGTGAACATTTTTGAAGTCTGATGATGCAAACTATAAAAACAAAAAAATGTCGACTGCATTATTAATCAGTAATCAAGCTGTGCCCATTTAACCCTCCTTTCAATGAGCTGTATTATCCAAAACGGCCAAGGATATATTTTGGTATTTCGGTTAAATATAAGGCAGGGCATATTGCGCATATACATGTTTTGTCGTAATCGTGATGACAATTGACGTATTCATGCCATGCTCAGTTTGGAGTTTTGGCGCACTAAGTAAAATTTAAGATGAAGCTCTACAGTTATTTTAACACAATACCTTTTATATAATGGTGGTAAAATATGCCGTTCCCGTGTCTCGGCTCTCTATACCATTGCCTCATTGGCTGATCTGCCAACTCAGGCTATAATTCTAAATGAGACTCCAATACAGTGTACACTTTTCTCCGTAATATCCTGTTCTCGACCCGCAAATTCCGAGCGGCGAAATCTGGAACGTGGTGCCGTGAGTGACGAGAAATGGAGCTACGTGGAGTTTGCTTTGCTTCGGATACCCAATCTCCGCTGGCATTGAGAGGATGACATTCATTTAGCCAGGGTGCCGCAGGCGCCCATCACGACTGCAATCTCCAGCTAACCCAATAATCATTTGATTGATAGAAAACAACAGAATCAAATAAACAAATTATTCAACAAACCTTCGTTTGAAAGAAAAGTATTTCTTTCAATGCTTTGGAGGAGAAAACTTTGCTATATCTTTCAAGATTGCTTCAAAAGGAACGCTATCATTGATTTTGTTTCGCCACAGAAATTCTGACAAATGCGAATGGAACATATCACGGTTCGTTCCGTTCGAACGTCTGCGTTTTTTCTGTAATATTCCATGAATTTGAAGAAAGGAAACGCAACTTTTTTCATCATTCATTTCCCGCACTAATTTTTTAAAATTCATCGTGCTAAACTAGGTGTTTCCATAACAAACTCCACGTAGTTCTGTTTCTCGTCACTCACGGCGCCATGTTTTTCCAGATCTCGCCGCTCGGAATTTGCGAGTCGAGAACAAGAGAATATGCTTTTCTCATTTCCTTCCAACAAATCTATGTTTATTTTTAATTTACGTTTCTGTAACACAGATGTACTTCTTACGAGTAATTTATTGATCGATGTTTCAATATAATTTCAGCTATCTGTCTTGGTTCCAAACCGGTAATATGACGCTTGATGTGGCTGAGTATGCTGACGAACTGGCCAGAGCCGGTTTATTTCAAAATGACTGCATCTACCAGTCTATACTGAAACTATGGGCAGATGTCACACCGGCAGAATTTATGAATTTTACGCAAGACGATATCCTCAAAAACGTCACGGAAAACATCAATGCACGGTAAGATCTATAGATAATTTTAATTGTCGGTGAACAGAATACGTTAACGAGTTATTAATTAATGACATCACGGAAACTATCGGATACTCAAACTTGTATTTTTGTGAGTCTCGACAATTTTGTATTGGTTGCAGAATAGTTTACGAGGTAAACTGCTCATATGACTTTATTTGATATGCTCATATTAATTCTTATAATTTATCCAAAAAAATGGAGTGGAAACAATTTTTTTGCTGAGAGGTTTTCAAAGGGTTTTTGTTACATAATAACCATAACCAAACATAAACGTTGTGAACCATTTTCATACCCTGGGTTGTTTTAAACTAACAAACGGGCTTCTTGATTTGGATTGAAGTTTTGCATGATAAATGTGCATGATTTTTGGAGAACATAGTTGAAAAATACCACCATAGCATTACATATATTTTCTAGTATTTAAATGGGAAACATTTAGATTTAATAAATGCAACAGACTGAGCATTAAAAATTAACTTTATTGATGTGGTACGTGGTGCAATGTTGGTTTTTTCGGTGCAACATTTTTTACGACAATGAATTTGGTCGGCTATGACTAGAATACTGGAAAATAGGGATTGGTCTTTTTTATTTTTCCAAACGCAATAACATGTGTAAAGTAGAATGCGGGTGATGGTCACACGCTTGGAGTTTGTTTTCCCCAAAGTATATGCTGCAAAAGTATGCTGTAACGAGAATTCATAGAACAAGAAAAATTCTCCATGCGATAAAGGCTTGTCGAAACCGATCTCACATAAAAAATGACTGATAGGGATCAACAAAAACAAGCTCTTTTACAGCTGAAGTTGCCCCTCTCTCTCATACCTTTATTTCTTGTGTGTCTTTATGCTTTTTTCTTCTCCGTTGTTGCTATTTTCTGCATCTGCGGTTGCATACGCACGCGAAATCATCAAATATTACTCAAGCGAATCTCATTTCCTGTAATATTTCAATTCACAGGTACTAGTAATTTCGCGGATCGTATAAAACTGCACTTATTTGTTGCAGGGGGTTTTAGTTTTTGTTCGAGTTATTGCGGAAATTCAGCACCTTCTTATATTCGTGCATGTACGTATGTAATTATTTATTTTATTTTTCTAAGGCCGAGCATTGGCGCTAGAGGGTTTTTCATGGCCAACATGAACTTAATTGTTTGTTTATATAATAATCGAGTTTTTTTATTTTAGAAATTTGAAAAAATATATATAAATAATCCCACTATGCTAAAATATCCGTAAATTATACTTATTTTCGGATTATAGATATAACAACTCGATTTTTCTCATTAGAATGTACATGGACAGCCCGCTAAAGTGCATGCATGTTAAAGTGCTCCCGTAAAGCGGCACCTCATTGACGACCGAATTTTCGTTTCAACCGATTGTATTTAATAATTCTTTAACGGAAGTTAATTGAGTTTTCGGTAAATAGAACTTAACGGAAGAATCTAATATCAAAGTACTCATTCATTTGCTCGCGGCCAAAAATACCGCATTTTTCGTAACTACAGTAGAGCGACGATTATCCGAGCTAATAGGGGGAGGATCTAATATGAATTATAGATTTTTTTCGGATAATTGAACAGCGATCATATGCCACAGCCACGAAAATGTGACCGATAACGTTCCATAATTTTATTCCATTTTGGTGAGTCGTCTGTTAACACTAAATAGTTGAGAACCCCTGCCGCTGGTACAGGATGGTCATAATTTATTCACCAAATTACAAACATTCGTACAACACAAACTATAAGAAATATTAGATAACTGCTTATTCCTTTTGAAAAAACCTCTCAAATAGTTTCATAGTGCATCATGTATATGATGCTGATCAGAATTGAAGTGGAATTGGCAGAACAGAAAGAATGTGTGTGTTGTATTATTGGGATTTGAAATCTGTAATTTAAGTCCAAAGACGTTACTACCTAGAATATGGAGACTAAGGTCCTGGAGACCATTCTATTAACCCTAGAACTACCAAGCGATTTTCACTACCATGGACTACAAGGGGGGGGGGGGGGCTCAGAGGCCCACCATCTAAAATACAATAAAAAGTCATAGTAATGTTTCAAACCTATTGTTATACATTTAAAAACATCATAGTAATACAGCTATAGAATTTTAGTACTTTATTTGAAATTATATATACCTAAAGACAAATATTTACATTACATTATTCCATTCTTTTACATTCTTCCTCATTGTGTTTTCAAGATCAGATTAATATTGCAGCAAGAATGTATTTGCAGAAATAATAACAAATTGATTAGAAAAATTATTTAATCTGATTCATCTGACACAACAGTTTAAACAAATAGCGCACTTCACACTGTGCTTTCCACACACATGGTGCCCTGTAAGTTAGGCTACCCGCGTGTCAAGGCATGCAGCCAATGACTAAATAATTTGCAGTAAATTGAAATATGCATACATTGATGAGAAACTTTGAGTAATTATTTTACATAAGCCTCTGCACAATGTAATAAAATATCCAGACTTTTTCTTTGTTTATAAAAGAGAAACATATGAAAAAATAAGTGGTGGACCTTGGTAGTTCTAGGGTTAAGGGGCAGTTATATTGTCCTGCATAAGAAGGGCGGTGTCAGACAGATGGTAAGTGCTGAGGCAGTTGAGAAAGTTCGTGAAGCATTACAGTGCAGCCCAAGGAAATCCATCCATCATGTGAGCAGAGAACTTCAAATTCCCTGATCAACCACACAGTATATTCTCCCCACCTTTTAAAACTCCATGCATACAAAATCCAGATAGTGCAAGCACTCAAACCAAATGATCACATTGGGCAGCATACCATGCTCTCCCAGAATGGCAATAACATTGGTTCCTGGACATATTCATTTTCGATGATGAGTGAAATTTCCACGTGTCTGGTAAGTTAATTGCAGAGTTTTGGGTTCTGAAATTCCTCATGTCGTTCTCGAGCATGAATGGAATGGCCCCAAGTTGAATGTGTGGTGCGCCCTTTCCTGCTATGAGGTGATTGGTCCCTTCTTCTTCTTGTATGAAAAGACCATTTATAGAACGAATTACCTGGACATGCTTCAGTTGTTTGCAATCACAGATGGCAGACTGTCAATCAAATGCTTTTTTTTTCAACAAGATGGTGCCCCACCGCATTGGGACCTGGAGGTCCGAGAATTTCTCATTGATCATTTTCCTGGCCAATGGATTGACCAAGAAGGACCAATTTCTTGGCCCCATTGCTCTCTGGATCACGTCCCAATGGACTCCTCGAGGGTTATATTAAGGATGATGCAGATCTGGATAAACTCCATGCATGTATCAACGATGCAACTGCTTTTGTGACGCTCCAAATGCTAGAAAACCCTAGGTGCAAAATA
Source organism: Tanypteryx hageni (assembly GCA_028673005.1). Taxonomy (NCBI): domain Eukaryota; kingdom Metazoa; phylum Arthropoda; class Insecta; order Odonata; family Petaluridae; genus Tanypteryx; species Tanypteryx hageni. The sequence continues at coordinate 136,786,080 of CM054120.1, read as the reverse complement.
GAAGACCGTTTACACATCCTGCATGCTACAAGTGGTGCCCATGTGGAGATTGTTAATGAGTAACAAAGCTCTGAGTTTTTCATTCAAATGAAACAAACAGTTTTCCAATATCTCATGTAGATTGTGTTGTACAGATGTTTGTAATGTGATGAATATATTGTAACCATCATGTATTTTGAGTTCGGTTTCATCTGGCCTTCTCGCATATGAAATATGTCAGTGCTGAATGCATTCAGAGTGCCAAATATTCCTTAGAAAAAGTGCCGATTTTCTTTTTTGCTTCTTCTTAAGCTGCTTTATATTTGTATTATATATTAAATTCCATTTGAGGAGCAGACAATGATATCGTTGTCATGCTCTATGTAAATGTGTTTAGAATTAGAGGGTGTTCATTTTAATCTCAATGGATAAAAAAATCATTAAATTTTTAAGGAGTTGCGCAGATACATTTTTCTTTTGGATGTAGGTGGATGTGCTAGGTTTTATTCACGTTCAAGAAATTTCGACATGTCAGGTCATCTCATGCTTAGACGATATTCGGTCTCACGTTCTTTTCAGGTTTGATAATGCTTAACCTCATATTCGTGCGGGTTCAGGCGTTTGGGGAGCACATCTTAAGCGGATGATCTCGCCATGTGGTGACGTGTATCGGATCGGCGGTAGCAGCTTAGCTGTCATGCCTCTAATGCACTTTCCGCGAGCCACAAACGCCACGCTCGACGCTTTCTTCACATCTCTTCAACTTCTCTTTCTCCAAATATTTGTTCGTCCATTCTTTTTTCACGAATGAGGGTTTTTTTCTCAAAGTTTTGAGTAGCAACATGTCAGCGCTACCATAAGGAGTTTTTTTTCAAGCAAAGGTTCTCAAACAGTCACCACTTAAAAAATATACGATGTGTGCATTGCATCTCAGCGGGATAAAATGTCAAAATAGACAATATAAGTTCATTGAGTTCATCTTTAAATATGCCAAACGTTTCACTTAATTGATTTCACAAAAGAGTTGTTGAAAGTTGTAATCGATCAGTTAGTGTGTTGTTAGTGTGATCACCCTCTGTGCCCGCTCCACTAATGATGTTAAATATCGCAAAATCAAATTGCTCTCCTGTGCAGTTATTTCAAATTTAAATTGCTTGGGGGCAAAATATATAGCGGGCTTCATGGCGCTATATTAAGCCATAGCATTTATTTGAAAATTGATGTCTACCAAGTGATTAAATATAAAAGCAAAAAACTTTTTGCCTGAATCATCATGATAAGGCCATGAGCCAAATCAGGTTGATCAGGCTTATGTATAAGAAAACAAGAAATATGTAAAAAAATTGTAAAAACTAAAATGTATGGATAATTACCGTGAATAAAAAACTTTAAAAGTAAAAGTAAAAGTTTGAAAATTTATCACTTCACTAAGAATGGCATTTGTTTTAAGGAAAAATTCAACTCTCGAACTCTCGTGTGATTCAATAATATCACATTTTTATATTTTGTTCTATTTTTATCTCTCTATGATCGTATCTTCCTCGCTGTAGCTTTCACATATTTATAGTGTAATTGATATATTTTAAGGGTCGCATTTATTATTTTTTTTGCTCGCAGATTGTGTTTGAGACGCCTGCTCTAGCTTCATAAGCTTTTGCTTATTATGCAAATAACATTACTTCCATTACTACCAAGAGCAAACATTAAAAATTATGATCAGTACTTATTAATTTACTTTCATGGCATGCAGTTGAAGTGTTCTTCTCACATTATTCAAATAGTCCCAATCTATGAAAGATTCCTTATCATTTTGAGGTTGAACTACGGTTTTAGCCTACAAATATGATCGAATGCGTGATTTTTTTTAGTTTTTACTTGAAAAATGACTCGTGACATCATCCTATCCTGATTGAATTGATTTCAGAGTGGTTCCAATTAGCCGCTTAAAAATCGTTCTCTAAATTTATTTTTTAGTAGTCATTTAATTTTTTTTCGATGCACTCCATTTCTGGGGATTCTCCGACACTGCAACTGGAATCATAGTTAAAATTAACCAAAGAAACAAAATAAAAATGACTACTATCTTAATGTAGTCATTTCACTTGAGATAAATGTAAATATTTATTAATCAATTTACAGCCACTATGTCAACGTCCTTCAAGATATTGGTCCCCTTTTGTCTGGAGTGGAATGGAATGAAAATGGTACTCAGATCATAGGTGCAAAGGCTACTATTATGAACTGGATGCTAAGCAAGGTACTGGTGGTGGTATATTATTTCTTGCTTGGAATAACATTTTCACGTTAAAATTCCTTCTAAATGGTTAGTTTTGGCCATTTCTTTTCTTAAGGTAGCTGCTGTAAACAAATTAGAATAGCTTCTCACATTTAATATCTTCAGTGTACTCCGGTTTAAGGGTCAAAATAAATGCTACACCTAATTTTTTATATTTTTATCTGTAATAGTGTATATGGCCTATACTCGGGGAAAACTCTTAAGATTTCTACTTTTACAATTACTTTGTAAATTGCTGGTTATTTTTTTAATGTTCTCCGCTTAGTATTAGTGTTGCTCTAACTAGCACCAGCTAGATCTTTTATAAACTTGAGTTAAGAAATAAAAAATACTGGTTAAATCAATCTATAAAATATTAATTTATGAGGGAAAGATACAAAATAAATAAATGTTTGTCAAATAATTAAGCAAAGTATGCTCTCTAATAACCACCTGCGGATTGTCTTCACATGATGGATTCACAAGAAAATTATCAAGCTCATCTTACGGCTGAAAACAAGTACAAGAATAAATTCTTATGTATCAAAAATTGAAAAAATAAGTGCTTATGTTAGGTATCTCCAATAGCCATAACAAGATTAAGAAAAAGCAGATGTGTATTTCAGCGACAAAGCAGTGATCCTCAGGAGTGATTTCCCGAAAGTTGGTTCTAAAAAAGAAAGAAAGAAGACATTTTTTAGAATCTACTTTTGGTGAATCACCACTGAAGAAAGTTTCATTGTAGCCGGTATGCCTATATGGTTTAACATAACCTTTTTATGGCTTATTGAAGTTACCTAAAGTATTTTTTTTCAATTTTTTAAACTTAAGTGCTTATTCTTAAACTTGCATGATGGACTAAATTTAATTTTGAATTTTTTCATTAAAAGCATTGTCGTAATATTTATCCTGCTGACACAAGGACAGAGATGTGTAATAATGTATGTGGCATATGTTTGCATGTAAAAAACATAGATATTTTGCAACATTTCAGCGTTAACTTAAAAAATGAACCATTGCTGAAATGTTTTGGCTACCTACATGGTTAATATCTCTTTTCTTCTGGAAGATGAAGAGAAAGAAAAAAGAGAGAATTTCATGTACTGCTATATACGTCGGCGGTACAAAATACTTCCAAAATAAATAATCAATCTCAGTTTTTAAGTAGGATCATGAAAGTAAGAGACAGGATGGGAATTTTGCCAACATTCTGTTCCCAAAAATGGCTCTTGAGATTCAAAATTGGCAACATAGTCATATGATCAACACATTTAATCGTATATAATACAAGAGATGCAAAAACGCCTTCAAAACAGATTTGCTAGCATTAAAAATTGCCTGAATTAGAAGTTTAAAACCATTCAGAGACACAAAGCACAAATTTCTTTCGTAAAATGTTATTTTTTTCTTTGTTTGGTGTTTCTTGACTACCTGAGCTCCCCTTATTTGCACAGTTAACCGAGAGTGTACCATACTATCGAATTCTTGCCATTTGCCTTATTATAATTCCCTTGAAAACTTAACTGAATTCCTTAGTGCAAGAACATTTAAAGCTATAACGAAAATCTTGAAATACAGAACATAATTATCTTTTTTTGTTAAAAATATGTTTTACAACTGTATTAATGCAATGAATAATAATTCTTTTTCAGTCTAATTCAAAATCTCCTGACTGGGAATTGAAGTTTATAGAGCAAACTTTGAACTCCAATAGAACATTACCGAAAGGAATGCAAATTTACGCACTTGCTGAGCGAAGGTAATTAACATTAAGTCTGTATTTGGCGTAGTCTTTGAGTGGGTTAAAGTGCCTCATTAGTTTGTGTAGATAGAATTATCAGTGATATTCTGTTTTAAGAAATATTATTTGAATCCCTTTTAACATTAAAATTAACATAAAAATATTTTTACCGCTAAATTAAATGCTGTAAAACTCTCCAGTCGTGGGGGTTGCAATCTAGAACACAGGTTTGCAGCCTTTTCAGTATGTCGAGAACCAAGTTACATTATAGAGCACCCAGTGAGCACCACTATACTTTTGTATAAGAAGGAATGATTAAAAATAAAATCAAATGAACATCAAAGTGATTGAAAATGTCCTTTTGTGCATTAAAAAATAGGCGAACAAATCAAACTAATGGTAAGAGGAAAGATGGTTTTTATCATCGTAGAAGTGCACGGTAAGACTGCTAAAGAGCACTGAGCTGCTCATGGGCACCAGGTTGCGCACACCTGTTCTAGAAGGTTGCTCTATTGTGGAGATATGCATTGAGGGAATCGTTAAACCTATGGAAAATTGGGGTTAGGTTCCAAAATCGAAAAAATATACTCTAAAAATAATTTGCACCAAATAAAATAATAATTTTGTTTATAATTACTTCCAAAGATTATATATAATAGGTAAATTAATGCTGCACAGCGCTATGGTGTTTACTCAGTAAAATAGTTACATTTAAAATTAAACAATATAACAATACTCTTCATATAATTCTACCCATTTCTTTCACTTAAAAAATATTTTTATGAAATATTTTAGAAAAATTGAGGTCCCATATGATCAAAGTTTTGAAGAAAACAGGAAAGTGAACATCTCAATATTGTGTAGCTAATTTTATGAATGTGAAATCCATAGGAAATTTTCACTGTGCATACAGCAGCTATGACATCATAGTTATTCATTTTATATAAGCAATTTATTTTTAAATATACAATGTATTTTTATATAAATAAATAAATAAATATATATATATATATATATATATATATATATATATATATATATATATATATATATATATATACTAATGCTCATTTGTGGATAAAAATGACCCTGCACTGCTGTAGCTCAATATCTCAATGTAAATTGAAATCGATCACTCCGAATATAAGTTCATCTCCATAATTAAAGAAGGTACCAGTGACTAGAAAAACTATTGTAGAAAAACCAGCACTTTTCTAGAGATCACAGCGATTAGACCTGTACATGACCAGTTATGGGTTAAATGATAAATAATAAAGAAAACTGCTAAAATCAAGTTGAAATCTGCAACTTGGGTAATATTTTGGTCTTTCAATGTTGAATCGCATAAAAACAAATCTTCCTACCATGTTCAGAGATGTCATCGTGTAATAGAGTACCTTGTGAGGCCGCATTGCGGGTAGCCATATCTCAGGAAGCCGCATTCAATGAAGTATTCTAAATTTATTTTGCTTTTATTAATTTAATTTTTTTTAATACATCAGAATTTAATTGCTACATATATGTTATGATACCATCTTAAATATTTATTTTAGAGTTGACTTTCAGAAATTATTTATTATTTCAGTGAAATATATCGATTCTATGATAAAAAACTTCATTACATACCTATAATAATGAAATTATAAAAGCAAAATATCATGGTTAATCGATGGTTGCATTTTCATCGTGATTTGGGTGGCAAATGTTTTAAGGGCTAATCATAGTTGGCGCTATTGTCTAAATTGATTGACATTTAAATTATTGTTTATGATTCATTCTATAAGTTTATTATCATGCCAAAAATTCTATGAAAACATGTACTTACATAATTTAATATTGAGCGATGTATATAATAACTGCACATGTAGAAGAAAAAATATTTGATTTATCAGCAATGTCACATATTTAATAATTACATAAATGAAGGACTTTAATTGGAAATTTTTAGCTACAAGGATCTTCTTCATGTTGTCTTGGAAACAAATATGACGGTGCTATTTGCTGGTTTCTCCTTGATCATCTGCTATGTTATATTCATGCTTGGGAGATGTAACATGATTGGGCAGCGTGTAAGTATTTATCATTTATAAGATTTAAAGTTATTAATTAAATAAGCAGAAGAAAATGATCATGCACCACCATTGATTAATCAAATTTTTTACATTTATAGGTTTATCTGTCGTTGTTTGGTGTATCTGTAGTTGGACAGTCTATTTTTGCATCATATGGATTTTGTTTCTACTTGGATTTTTTCTATGGGCCAATTCATCCAATTTTACCTTTTCTTCTTCTGGGAATTGGAGTGGATGATATGTTTGTTATAATTCAGGTAAATAAATCTTATCATTATTATCTAATACAGTACATACAGGAATAAGAGGAGCATAGTACATTAATCATTTTGTGGATTTGATTTCATCATCTTAACTCATTGGCACACCTGTCTCTGAGATGGCCTCAGTAAAAGTTTCCAGCTTGTAATTAACTGTCAACTAGACGGGTTTTAAAATAGGTCTGTCATCATCAATCGAGTTTTTTTTTAGTGAATTGCAAAGTCATTAGATGGTGTGACATCTTTTTATCCATTTCTGTAATAAACAGGAGGTTGAATTTCTGACCTTGGACAAATTTTTGCGTCATAAAAAATAGTACACAATTTTGTTCAAATAATTTTTCTCCATTATTTAATAAACACCTACTGTTTAGTCATGATCAATGGACGTTTTCGTATAATTGTGTAATGTTTATAGGAATGATAAAATTTATTTTCTTGTCTGGATAAGTAATTTATGAAAGAACACATGCAGTAAATCAGACATTAAACTTCAAAGTAGCACTTGGATAGAGAATGATGAGTTCCCTCTTCATGTTTTTTGTACTGTTATGCTAGGATATATTTTCTTAACTTTTTAAAATGAAGGCACAAATTTTGTGGGATTGGCAAGATAGGTTATCAAAACTGATTCACTATGGGCTTAATTGAACTGGGGTTATGCAGAAAATATCCTTGTGGTTCAGTGCTCAAATTGGAATATATTTGCAATGGTAACGCTGGTAACTGGATCATTCATACCTGAATTTTTTAACAGTGGGAATGCTGTGAGCTTCCTTTTGTGTCAAGTGGAACTGCGTTCTGGCCCAATTAGAGCACTACTGAGGATGAAATTAATTTTTTTTTAGTTTTTCTAACCCTTTTATGACTATAAGAGAACCTTTTGACCTCTTAGCTTTGTACGATGAATATGTAAGTCATCACAACGTTTACTGGTAGTAGTTTATACGAACTTCATATCATTATTTCTTTCTAGAATGCATCATTGTAGCTTTTATCCTTCACAAAATGTTTAAGTATTCTACAACAACAGATGCGAAGCTCTATTTAGCTTAAAAAGCCTCTATTATGGGTGTATCCATGAATGGCATAAGCGCCTAGCTAAAGGATACATAGCATGCAATGACCTTAATTATCACTGCATAATTGCTTTTATTCTCTGAAAAATAAATTTTAATAATATCCTAATTAATATTTAAAGTTTCTGCCTGTAGAAATGCTATACATGCACAGTAAATTTTATTGTTAAATTTCAAGTTATTCTTTCATTAAATTTTTAGGCTGTGGATAATCTCTCTCCTTCTGAAAAGAGGCTGGATGTGCCAGAAAAGGTTGGTTGTGCTTTGATGCGTGCTGGTGCATCTATTACAGTGACTTCTGTGACTGATATAGCAGCATTTGCAATTGGCACTACAACTGTAAGTATTCATGGTATCATCTCAGCTTTATTAGAGACAACTAAATAATTTTACATCTGTCCAATATATTAATTTTATGGAGAATTATTGCCAGATTCATATTTAAAGTCTGATTCTTTAAAATTTTGTGCATAAGAATATAGTTAAAACACATTTTCACATAAAGTAATAGTAATTTTGAAGTTCTGTCATAAATTATGTTTTCAAATTAATAGTGGATCAATTGAATGTATTACCATGTGAATACCTTCATCTGATCTGATTTAAAGTTAAAATGGATAAAAGCTTCATTTTAAGAAATCTGATAATCATATTATTACAGGTAATGCCCTCGCTAAGGTCTTTTTGTGTATTTGCGGCTTTTGGAATATTTTTCCTGTATGCCTTTGAGCTGACATTCTTTGTTAGTTGCGTGGTTATTGATGAATACCGAATGAAAGCTAGGAGAGATGGCTGTACATTCAGAAGGCATACTAATTGGACCCCTAATTCCTGCAGTCGCCGAAACTTTCAAAGAGTGATATTTGAGAACTATATTGGTCCATTTGTGCTGAGTAAACCAATCAAGGTATTTTTTGTGCCCTCAAAAATTCTATTTTGTTTTCATTTTTCTATGTATTAACTTGTATAAACTTGTTGCTGTTTCAGATTCTAATAGTTACCATAACTTTTGTGCTACTGGCATGCAATATTTGGTGTGTTTTCCAAGTGGAGCAGAAATTTGATCCCATTTGGTATTTGAATCCTGACTCATATCCTATGAATTACTCTGATGTTCTAAAACAATACTTCCCCAAGTATGGAAAACGCGCTGGGATATACTTGGGTAATAAATTAGTCATTAAACTGTTAACTAAAATCCTTCTTATTGTGAAAATGACTTCTAATTGTGATTTTTTCCCAGGTGACATTGATTATTTTGCTGAGAAGGATAAATTAAATGAATTAATCACTCGTATTGAAGAGAATCCATACATTAACAAAGAAACTGTAGATTTCTGGTGGAAGGCTTTTCAGACTTGGCTTGATAAGCAAAAGTATGGTATGTATTGTATAAAACTTAGTTTTTGTTTTTATTAAATAAAATCTAAAGGGTGATTATAAAGTTCTTAACAACTTTTAACTGTTAATAAAATTTAAACTATGTACAGTAAAAGTCTGTTCTCATGGAACCCATGGGACCAAAGCCATGCAGCTAAATTGAATGTGCTGGTATAGCGAATGGCTCACCATATAACATTTGTATTGCAATGGAAACGAGTATAAATAATACATACTAACCATATAGCACAAATTCAGTTTGTTTCATATCTTTTTTGTTTACTATCCCTTTCCATAGTACCTAAATTCCTGAAAAATGATAAAATAAAGAAAAAAATACTTTTTACAATAACTTCTTGCTGATACGAAAAACATTACTTCTTTTCTTCTAAAACCCCTTCTTCTACATATTATTACTTTTTGCGGGCTATACTGTACACCTTAGTTTTCATACCATGGGCTAGTAGATGTACATTATTGTATCATCCCATTATATGCAACTTTAATTGCACATAATAGGATGATTTTTGTTAGTCAGTTTGCAGGAGCTTTTATTAACTATTTGGGCTATGGGTCAACCGTGTCCCACTATCCTTCTAGGAGCTATGGAATAATGATATTTTAACAAAATAAATTGTCAGTTTATATTCATAATTTTAGGTTATTCAGAATATTTTTCGGCAAAAAGTAAACATCTGCTGTACGAACATTCACAGGTTTCCGAATTAGTTATTTTTATTGAAATATGAGGTGCTACCCAAAATTTTTTAAAATGAATTTATAAACAAAGATTTGTTTGACTTACCTAAATTTGCATCATGTCTTCTTCAAAGTACTCCCCTTGGGAGTTAATACACCGAGCCCAGCGATTCTGCCATCGTTGGAAGCATATCTGAAACTCCTCTTTCGTAATACCATAAAGTGAAACACACATTTCCCTTTGTCATCCACAAAATGAATGGAAACTTTTGTCTAAAAAACCGATTGTTTTTGTCAACTATCAATTAAGAATCGATAGTGAAAACAACCATTTGTGCCCATCACTACAGGTAATATAAGTTTAACCATATGCAATATCAATTATGACTATGGTGACACCTAGTAGCCATATGTGGAACATTTCCACGCCAAAGATGCTGTTAGAGCGAGTTTGCCGGTAGATCGGGTGCTGGCAGAACAGGCTTTTACTGTATGATGAAACAACAGAGTAAACAAATTCATAAAGCTCAATTCTACAAGATTAATATTTAAAAATAGATGGCAGTTCAGTGGGTTATAAATTGTAATTAAATCTAGGGATGATTTTATAAAATTTACAATATTGAGGATTTATCAAAACCACATTGTAGAAGTATAGATGTTATGGATGTGTGCAGAATGATAATGCAATATAAAACTGAGTGTTTGCAATGATGGAAAAAACATGTGACAAGAATTACGGTGAAGTTTTGATTATCATTTTTCCAGTTCAAACTTGGAACAAAAATAATTCAATAAATTTTTAGAGGACAATAAAGAATAATATTTTGGAATTACTTCAAATAAATGAAAAAATCTTTAAAAATTGGATGTTTTATGTTCAGATAAATAGGGTATATCTTGAAATGAAGTTGATCAGAAAGTTTGTAATGTAGGTAAATACATGCTTACATGCATGTAGGGATGGAGAAAATTCTTTCAAGACTGGCAAAGTCAATATGTGGGCAATATGGGCATTCTTTTTGTGTTTATGAGGTGTTAGTGCTGTGCTTATCAAGAAATAGTTGAATAGAATTACAGAAATATATTTGTTTATAGCTCATCATGTTCAGCAAAGCAGTTGTGAGAACCATCGTATGGAAATTATGAAAAGAACTTTTTGACATATTTCTAACTATAATAAATGAAGACACAGGAAGAAGTAATACAATAGAAAAGTTATAAAACACTAGTTGAATTCATCAGATATAAATAAAATCCACCATATGTAAGAAAGCATCAAAGATAAAAGTTTGATAAATAAATTAATGGTGAGCAAGATAGTGTTGCACCAATTAAACTAATTATCCCTATTTTAAACTATAGGAATACTGTATATACTCTTGTATAATGCACTCTCATGTATAATGCGCGACCAAACTTTTTGCCAAAAAATCCAAACTTTTGTATATGCTGTGTAGAACGCGCACCCTAGATATTTAGAGGAATAGGAACAAAATTTTAGAATTATATTGTCATTTAAGGTATTAACTAGAGTACCATAAATAAGTAAATAGACTTGCTTCGGGTAACACAAGATACAACTTATACGAATCCTACTTTACGTAAAAACCTCCGAAAATTAATTTTAAAAAATCCAAATGGGCTGGAAAATATGATATATTAATTTCTAATTACCCCTCTCACTTGTATGCTGATGAATTTATTTTCATTTTCATGGACATGTTTTTGTCATTTATATACTCAATTATAAACAATCATTGACATTAAATACAATGTTTGAATTGAATTTTCTTATTTTTATTATTTAAGAGTACAACATATCAATGCCTGTGTTCATATTTAAATTTATTAGAAGTATAATACTGAATTCCTTGTTTTATTTCACCACACAGAACCAGAAAATGCTGATGAATTCAATGGATACCTTACAGAATTCCTTCTTATGACCAAAGAAGGACAACCATACATTAAAGATATAAAATTTACTAGTTTTCCTTTTGGAGACTTCAACATCACCGTAAGTTGAAAAGCTTATATCTTTTGCTAAAATACTTCTTTTATTTATTTTAGCTGTACCAAATTTTGAATTGGTCAAATTTTCGGGCATGCAACATGATTTTTAAATTTGATTAAATATGATAATTATTAAGAAAATTCAATTTTCCCATATAAACTCATTTACAGGCATCTCAGATTTCCATTCAGCATATTCACATGAATACAACAGCTGAACAAGTTCGAGCTATGCAATCTATTCGTGAACTTATTAAGTCTATAAATTTTACCACAGGTACTTCTCGAATAGTAGCATACTCATCAGAATATGTTTCTTGGACAGCAAACCAGGTATGGACCATTTAAAAAATACATACTTATGTGTTTAGTTATTAGTTTAGCAAATGTTCATATGTACTTTTTCTTCAGGTCATTGGAGAGGAACTCATGAGGAATCTAGGACTCACCATATTAACTGTGGCACTTGTCACAATTCTGCTTATTCAGAATTTTAGGACTGCAATTTGGGTCATCTGTTGTGTATGTTTCACTTTGGTTGATTTAGTTGGTTCTATGTACCTGTTTGGACTGACCATTGAGATCTCAACCTCCATTGTAATACTTCTTTGCGTGGGTTTGGCAGTTGATTATTCTGCCCACATTGGCCACACTTTTACAAGACTTCCAGGGACACGAGATGGTAATTTATTAATTTTTATTAGTGCAGTCAAATGCTGTTCATCTGTACCTAATAATTTCACAAAAGTTTTTAAATTGCCAGAACTTATGAATCCATTTTATATTCTGAACTTCAGAAAGCGTGAATGCTCTGCACAATTCTATATCAATGATATTTGATTTACATATAAACAAAGCTTATTTTTCTAGATTTGGCTGTAAACTACACACACACACACACACACACACACACACATATATATGTATATATATGTATGTATATATATATATATATATATATATATATATATATATATATATATATATATATATATAATGATTTTATATGAAATGCAATGAAATATTAGCGTATTAACGTATTTGTAAAAATGGGACTTGTTTATGAAAGCTGTGTAACTTCAAATAGGAATTATTTTCTTCTACTTAATTATGCTTAAAAATTGCTCCTATGTTTACTTTTTTATGATAATAGGTACAGCTAAATGATAAATGGTGTGTGCATACATGTTACTGATATGGATATGAAATCTGAATGTATGAATAATTTATTAGTGCTGCCATTTGTCCCAACCATTGCAGATAAATGGCATTTGATTGTAATTTAGTTTATTTTTTGCATTCTGTACATTAAATAGAGCAATTCAGTGGAAATGCTAAGATTTACAAAAATATTTTATTTCAGAAAGGGCATTGGCCACAATTGTTCAGATTGGGCCTGCTGTATTCAATGGAGGCATGAGTACTTTTCTTGCATTTGTGCTGCTAGGTAGGAGTGACTCATATATATTTACAACATTTTTTAAGGTAAGTTAGAAGGTAACTGAAGCAATATTTACTTAAAATAAATATGTATATTTAAAGCAACACTAGTGAGAATGTTGAGCAGTTAGAAAATGTTTGATTCATTTTGCTCTAGTAAACATAGTAGCTGTATAATAAATAACTTAACATTATTTATAAATGTATATTAAATTATGAATTAGTTAAAATTTGAATAAGAAATTATGCACAATAATCGTATCCTTTGACAAACTGAAAGAGAAGATAGAGCGTGGTTCAATGCATGGGAAGGGAGAGGAGATGCTTGTAATACAAGCGTTTAAAAGTGCTTAGAGATAGAGAGTTTTTTATTAACGTTGGAAGGCCATTCCAAAGTTTACAAGCAGTGACGGTAAATGATTTGTTGTAAATTTCTGTTCTATGAAGTGGAGTTAGTAATTTATCACATCCTCTGGTATTGCAATGGTGAACTGTATTAATGGTGACAAAATTAGATGAAAGATAACAAGGGATGTTGTTATTTAGAATTTGATACAATAGAGAGAGAAGGTGAAGGTTTCTTCGGGAATCAAGTTTTAGCCAGGAGAGTCGACGGAAGTATTCTGAGACATGGTCAGATTTTTTAAGATTAAAGATGAATCTGATGCAGGCGTTATGAGAACGTTATAGCTTAATGGCGAGTTCCTTTGATAAGTCCTGGTATACAACATCACAATAATCGAAGTGAGGAAAAATTAGGGAGGTCACTAGCTGTATTTTTAGTGACGAGGGAAGAATGTTAACGAGAGGCCTTAGAGTGTGTGAGGAGGAGTTTACCATCTTGCAGATTTTTATTATATGATTATTCCAGGTGAGCGTTTCATTAATTAGAATCCCGAGATTTTTTACGATTTTGCAATAGGGTATAACTGAGCCGTTGAAAGACAGAGGAACTGATTCTGCAAGGTTTATAGATGCCAGTAGTTTCGGATAACCGATTAAAATGATTTTTAAATAATAAATTTTAATGCTTTTCCGTAATGTAATAGTCTTAGCTCCATTGGTAGGATATGCCAATCAAATCATAGAGACATTGCAGGAATTCATGCACTTAAAGGTTTCACTTTTTCAAGTCATATTTTCCCATAATGTGCCATGTTATTACGAGAGAATGGTTCCCAGGCAACCTAAAAAAATCACTTTTTTATCATAAATAATGCAGTTTAACAGAAAAGAAAAGAAAAAGTAACCGAAAATGAAAAACCTAGCATTATAAAGTAAATAAATATTTTTAATTCCCTTCAAAACGCGTAATAATTACACTTCTTTCTGCACTTGTACAGTTTACCTACAACACGGTTTCACTTGCGATTTTTGGTCTTGTTTTGCTCATTCTAAGAAAATGGTTTAATTTAATTTGAACTACTGAAATGGAATGTTGACATCATGCACGAATGTTTTCCTCAATTGTGCAACAGACATTTCCAAGCCGAAAAAAACACTAGCATTAAAAAGTGGTTACATATATTTTACTAATTACATTAGAAATGCATTACAGAAAATCAAAACCTAGCGTAAGAAAGTTATAACGTTTCTTTTAGTAATCGCGTTCAAAATACGCGGCAGAAAATCTTACATTACAAGATGATAGCGATTCTTAGATTTACATTAAAAATTCGTAATAAACAATGAAAACCTAAAAATACAAGTTCCTTAAATTACATTCAAAATACAAAGATAATATCATTAAATCATTAAATATTTCAATATAAAACCAGCAACCTCATACGCGAAGAACGAATATTTTCAATGTCAGATTCGTAAAAGTTGTGATTAGCTAAACGCGCAGGACGCTTTTCCATTAACCAATAATTTCTAATTTGGCCGCTAGATGCCAGCAACTTTGACTGTTATCAAAAATGCCGTCGTTGGCAGTGAAGTTTAAACTGAGCTACATAAGAATTAAGTCGATGGTTATCATGTTTGTTTACTTTGGAAACTGCTAATAACGAGCATTATAAATATAATATACTAATAATTGCCTTTTTTAGGGTGCTAAAGTTTAAATTAACTCAGAAACAAAAAGAATAGAGGAAGTTCACGATTGTTGGCATCGTAAACGCATGACGTGAAATGCAAGTAATATGCGCGAAACACAAGTAATGGCCATAAAAAGTTTTGTCGCGAAGTCCAAATTCGCGAACCGCAAGCACGCGAAGTTCAAAAAGGTGGTGTACCTAAAAGTTTTAGGCTCAAAAATGATGTGCATCCCAGACGGTCACAATCTTCCCAAATCAAATGACAAAAAATTCAAGTGTCTAAATCACAAATTTATTTCAAAACCACAAAATAACATGTCACTTTTATTATAAAATCCCAAAATAATATGAGGAATGAACTATAGAGTTTTTTAATAAAAGGATAAATGAAATTAGAATGTAAATAATGTATATAATGGAAGCACATTTAAGTGTTACAAGTTAAAATCCTTGAAATTTTTTGGTGCCCTCGGCACATGCCTAGTGAGTGGTATAGCTGCCTCTGCATCTGTCCTAGGTTGCTACAATAAATATTCTTCATATGCTGTTCCAGATTATTGCCATGGCACTATAGGCACTGTGCCTTTGGATGACTAAAGGGCCTACGAAAAGTTCAAACAAAAAAAATGTTTAAAAAACTACTAATGATCTATAACTGGGCAAAAGAAACTATCTTCTCTTTCTTAACTTTGAATTTGAATTAATCCACACTTTAAATACTGATGAAATTATTTCAAAATTTGCTAACAAAAAATGTAGGAAACTTTTGATGTAAATTTATAAGGTAATTTTTTCAACAAAGGAACCTAATTTCTAGAATAATTTTTCTTAAGAAATCATTAATAATTTTTCCCCATATGTTTCCCCAATTAAGCATCATGTGTATAATGATATAAAGTTTAAGTATACTATAAATTTATCTCAAGTTTAAACAAAAAAGAGAATCGTCATGTGTCCAATTGACAGCTTTCACATTTCTATGCACAAAGCTGTATTACCCAATTTTTGATGAAAAGTGACAAGTGGCCCCAATATTCAAATATTAATAACCTACTATTATTATTTAGGTTATTTAAAGTTAGATCAACAAGTAAATACCTCTATGCATGAATTAAAAAATATACAGGAAAATTAATGAATGCAATAAAGATGAGGAGATCAGTCTATAAACAGTTGAACCAAGCATATATACCAGTGTATTAACTGATGAACAAGCGTAACTTTTCCTTTTGTTGCAGTTATTTTTCAGTGTGGTTGTGTATGGATTATTCCATGGTTTACTATTTCTGCCTGTGATATTGAGCTGGCTAGGGCCAGATGCTCCAGAAAATTTAGAGAGTGAGATGAACAATGTTCCTACAGAAGCCTGCAATGGATTCATGCAGCCTGAGGGTGATAATAAAGAAGGTGAACAGCATTCAGTTTTTTATCTTCATCTCATTAGTTTTGTTTTAGAATGATTATGCAATGTTTCTTTTGTTTTTAGACATGGAATTGCCAACTGTAGCTCCCATTTCTCATGTTACTGGTGAAGTGATTCATGAGATTCCAATAATCACTCTGAATAAGGAGGAGCAACAAAAGAAGTTACCCGGGGGAAAGAAGACCAAGAAACATCCAAAGAAAGGCTGCCCAACGAAATCTAAGAGAGGGTGGCTACCGTAAATCAAAAGATATGAAGTCCATTTTAATTTATTTGCTAGGTTTTATTTAATTCCACAAATCCTCAAATTGGATGCAAACAGGGGTATCTCCAGGACTATTTTAGGGATCAAAATTTCCCTATTATCTCTTTGTGTTGATCATTTTGGCATGGAAAATTTAGAGAAATAGATGTATTCAAGATGATGTATATGTGACTCATATATATCACATATATCGTGTTGGCATGGAGCTTGCTCGTGATTTTCGGTGTCATAATATGTACTAATAAATCATTATTCTTAGTGTTTTAATATTGGAAATTAAAGCTTAATCAGACATTTATGCTAATTCCTAGGTGTCATGTAATAGCTTTATTAGTCTTATATTGTTTGTATTCACAACATGTAACCACAATAGATGTTCCTGAAAACAGTAATGAGTGTTATGTAATCACACTCAGATTTTTAAGTAATACAAACTTTAAAATTTTTCATTGTGTGTTAATGAATTATTAAATTATAGATTCAGTGTAGTAAAATTCATTGTTCTATAATTGCATGTTACTTTATTTCACTTGGCATGGAATATTATGGTTAAAGCAGATATTTCAAAAAATAAATTATAGTTGTATTCTATTTAATAGCAGAACACTTTTTATTGCTGTTGCTTCAACATAAAAGATATTGCTAAACTAGATGTTTTGGTAAATGATGTATCTTCATGTTTCACGTTATGGAATACACTTTTCTTGTGGTGTGACCTTTGTGTCCATACAATTGTCTCCGCAGAATATAATTGAGAATATAATATGCACTTGGTGTCCATTATTCCTGTTGATACCCCTGAACTTAAAAAGAAAGAAATGGTAAAATATTAATTTAATAATACCTAGCCAACAGAGAATGGGTCAAGATTTATTTATGAAGTTATTTGATTATTTCTATTTAATGGATTTCTCATATTCTAGTTAATTATTCTTCAGTTTTTTGTTGAATGTTGTAAATATGATGTTTCAGGTTGAGTTCTCAGGAATGTTTGAAAACATTTATCAAGACTTTAAGAGCACATTGATAGTTATACTTTTAGTAAATGATAAATGCTCAATTTTTTTCTGAGTCAAGGATGATACCATTATTCCTTTTGTTTATATTTAATAAACTAATCCTAAGATGTGGAACTGATTCTATTAGTTGTGATAATCTCTATTTCTTGTTTATATTAAACTATAATGTATTATTTCTTTTATGAATTCAAGCAGATCATCTTAGTGCAATGCATTGTGAGATCACTCTTAAAACTTGTTTTTTATTTGTTTATCAAATAAATCTTAGTGTAATTATTTGCATGATGAATCTTAAAACTTGATGTGTTGTAGTAGTTACAGGTCCATGCATATAATGTAAACTTAAATGTAATGTACTGCATGCTACATCCTAAAAATTGATGTGGTGTTGACTTTAGAGATCCATGCAAATTATTAAAATATAAATGGAAATTGTTGTATGATGGAAATAAACATTTGATGTGACATTATGTTTAGGTATCCACACAGATAATATAGATTGTGTGGTGACTCTTAAAACTAGATGTGATGTTGAATATAAAGGTTCAAGCAGATCATTTAAATCTTGCTGCATTGAATTCTTTATAAAAAATATTATAAATTAATTGATGGAATTGATGTAAACATTCCAAATAAGTGTTGAATTTTGTTGCTCAAATTAGTTTGACAATGTCTATATCTATGTATAAGCATGAATTGTTTCAAATTTTAATTTTATTTAGAATTCCAGCTGCCAAAATATTCACATATGCTTTAAAAAAGGCAGATGAACATGTGTAGCATTGTTACTGGCTTTAATTGTACTATGAAGAAGTTTTGTTTTTGAAACTTCAATTTCTGGGTCCAAGATAATGCAAATGTTTGTGTGTGTATTTATATTTTTAAAAAGGTTTCTTTTAAAGAGAATAATTTATGTGATAAACCATTGACTTTTTGCAGCATTTATTTATTATAATCAAAATAAAATTAATTATTTTGATTTTTCATGAGCTATGATAGTAAGTTGTCATACTTTTTTAACTAAATATGATTAAGTTAGGTATAAAAATCATTATTTTTAAGGAGAGTGTTTCTGAACGAAAGGAGTGTAGGTGACATGGAACATTTTTAAAACACTGCCATTCCATTATAATTTAGCTTTAAATTATGGGATTTCATATTTTTATATTATATGAGCCAACTTTTATTTGTATTAAATTTTTCAACACTGAAGAATTATTTGTATTATCGCAGCTTATTAATTTAACATAATATTACTTATCAAGTCACAATTTGAATCCTTTTAGTTTTAAATATTATTTATAAGATTATATTCTTGCCATCACATTGATAAAATTAGTTGTACTAAGGAGGCAGTTTTTTACCAAATGCCTTTTGATAACATATGCTTTAGCTTAAACTAAGTATTGGATTAATGCTAAAAATAAAAATGCATCAGTTGAACTTAAAAACTCTATTTGTACTCTTGAAGGCACTTAAAGTAATATTAAATTTCTTCAATCTTCTATGAACTAAACCCGTCCCTATTTAAGGCATGAATGGAGTCATTGCTACCTTCAAGAGTCATTTCAAAGGGTAAAGACTAAGTGAGAATTTTAAATAAAGAGCTTTAAAAGCTCTCATTAAGATAAAAGATGAAATTTCCATAAATTATAAATGTATATTTTTTTCATATTTTATAATGAAAGGTTGACCAGCAAAATAGGAAAAAGTAGAGTGCTCAAATGGTTAAGTGTGTGATAAAAACTCATCATAGTTTTTATAAAGAGGATTCAGTGGACCAGAAATTGAAAAAAGGTTTAAAATCTTATCTTAGTTGTAGGCGTTAATTCGACATATCTATTTTTCAAAGGCGCTTTGACTGGTCCTCTCAGTCTATTATATATTCACAGCCTGATGTATGGAATATTATTCCTTCAGTCGTGTGGTTTGTGGTTCATTGTACTTCTAGAAAATGTTTAATAGTAATTAAATCTATGTTCTTTGTGTATCTTCATTCATTGAATGTAATAAAGAGCAAAGCAAAATGTAATGCCTGCTTTTATTTATTTTAAGGCTTAACATTCAATTGTTCAAATAATTGGGTGATCATAACTACAAAATTGGTACTCTTCAAAGAGCAAATCAAATTTATGTGATTTGCAGAAATTCCTATTAGCAAATACATTAATTATAAAAGAATCGACTCTTATAAAATGAAATACTATATGTAACAGCATTAATAATGGTATTAAGCTTAGCATTTTACATTTACTGAGTATCCCTACAATAGTACTATTCAGTATAGAATATATTATTGTATTTCAAATAGAATGTTCTTCTACAAAAAAGCTGTTAAGTTACTATAATATCCGATTATTTGATTGTGATCATATAGACAGAATTTTAGTCTAAATGCAAAAGCTAAATTTCTTGGACTCTGTTGATACCCATTTTAAACTTACTGCATCCTTAAGTTGAACCATACTTAGAGAATCCCTAGTGTAAAAAGAGGGCTGCAGATTTCCACACAACAGCCATGGTTATGAGCTACCATTCACTCGATCGACAAAGATTGGAAAGCTTTTGAAGATATGACTACAACCACCTGAGTCTTGGTGACTAAATATCTTTTGTTGTTCTTGGTACATCTAAAGAGAGGTTACAGTCATTAGGTCTTGGGTTTAGCCTTGCTTTCACAAGCAAGCAGTTATTTATGATACTAAATATATTTCTGGTATTTTGTGTCAGTGCATCCATTTTAATGAATTCAAAATGTATTTTTTATTAAAGGTTAGGATGGCAAAGATTTATGAAAATGTTGAAATGGTGTGAGTACCTCTTAAGGAACATTATGTTCAGAGGTCCATTTCCCTTTGCAGAATTTTTTCATTCTTTTCATGTATGCTTTGGTTTTCATGCAAAAATATTATTTAGAACCATAGAGTATTTTTATCAGAGGAATAGTAGGTAAAAATGTAGTTTACAGCAGTGGTATGCGTACCATTAGTGGTACATGAGAAATATTAAAACTTTTTATGATAACTCGAGTAATTATTTTGTTTTGCACAAATAAATTCCTTTTGCATATTGTTTTATATTTTACAGTTTTATTTCATGTGTTTAATTTTGCCTACTTTTTACACCTCAAAAACTAGGTACTTAGTAAATTGATGCAGAATATTTTCAAGGAAAGTGCAACTGAAAGTTGTATACAATTTTGTGAGTGGTATATGAAAAAGTATGGGAACCCCTTGTTTACACCATCATTAGTTTCTTTATTACAAGTTATATCACTGTTTCCCAAACTTTTTCATTCTATGGCACACTTATACAAATAAATATCTGTGGCACAATACCTCCTCCCCTACCACTCCCAAATATGCACACACATGCTTTCAATGTGAGATATGTGCTTGTCTTGAAGCAAGTCACTTTATTCTGGCAGGGATTGAAAACAGTGAACTCAGAGCTCTCGCTCAACCACTCACAGATGTTGTCTCTTTTCATTTTTATCTAAGTGAAAGTGGCTGGGATTGCAGTCGGTGGCCGTTTCTGGGGATTTATGGCACTCCGAAAACACGTCGAAACATTTTGCGTGGGAGGATTTTATTTCGTGAGTATGGGACGCTGGCCGTACAAAGAGAAGGATCAGAGGGGATATTTTGGCAGAAAAAAAATTTTTCGGGGGCGTGTGGGATGTATATGTGTGTCGGGAACGATTATTTGGCTAACGTAACAGGATCCTCGAAGCCGAAGCACCACCACGTAGTTGTGGCTCTTTGACATGGGCAAATAAAGGTTTCCGTCATAGCAAAGCGAAATTACTGTTTTCACCGTTAAAATAGAAGATAATCATGGGAAGGCGATACGAAGCAGACCTCCTGTGAGTTTATTAGGGGAAGGGGAAATTTCGCCAAGTGCCGCGGGACGTCTGCGTGGCCAAGCGCATGGCCGAATTGTCGGAGGCATGGCTGGGCCTTTGGGGGAGGGGAGAGTGTCGTTCGTTTGAATAGAAAGCGGGGAATTGTCGAGGTGAAGAGGCGTGGCTGGGATTGCAGTCGGTGGCCATTTTCGGGGATTTTCGTCCCTCCGAAAACACGTCGGAAGATTTTGCGTGGGAGGACTCTATTTCGTGGGTATGGGCCGCTGGCCCTAAAAAGAGAATGATCAGAGAAGATATTTTGGCTTAAAAAGTTTTTTGGGGCGTGTGGGATGTATAATTGTGTCGGGAACGATTATTAACTAGTATCCTCTTAGCCGAAGGTATCGATCGGCAGCAAAAGAAAATGAAGTCGGCACATTTGGGAAAACCGCAAATCTCGAATGAAAATCCCGCATTCCGGGGTGCGCCTGAGAGGGAGGCCGACGGTCGCGGTCGGACTGGTGGCACAGGGGAATTATCCCGGAACCGCGAAAATCATTCTCAAGGAGTCCAAGAAAAACTCAGGGGCGTCGGCGAAGATCTGGTTTATCCAAGGAAAAATACCTGGACCAGGCAAAAGAATCGATGGACCCGGAAAAAATCCGCACCCAGAAGACCGCGGCTTGCTCTAGATGGAATTGACTGTCATTTCTCGAAGATTGCGTCGGCCTCGGGGAAAAATCATGGAACCCCGGCAAATAATTCTGGAATGCAAACCAAATTCTGGGTCTTCGGCGACGGTCCGTAGCTTACAGAGTACGATGGCCACGTAAAAGCTCGGGATCCGCTAATAAAAACCGCATCTAGTGGATTGTCGAGGGAAAGGAAGCTGGAGTGCATCGCCTACAAAAGTAATTTCGGAACCCCTGAATGAAATTACCGGCGGATCGGGAAACATTCCGTCTTTGGAAATGGTTATTAGCTCTAAGATAAAGACGCCAGAACCCACCAAATAAATCGCACGGATCAGAAAATAAGTCCGCATCGCGAGGATTAGGGCCATAATTTAATTATTTTCTGGAAACATGCTGCATATCTTAAAAAAAGATTTTAAAAATGCTATGATATTTACAAAAAAATTCCAGGATCAAAAAACCGGTTCTAGTCCGATCACCGAAGTTAATGATAGTAAGTCCTGGATAGTGCTTGGATAGGTGACCGACCTACTGCAAACATGGTGTGTCTTTCGCACTATTGCACCGTTTTATTTAATTAGTTTATACGTCCGCTTATTCTTCGGCGCGACTGCGACTTGCGCTGTGCCATGGATGCGCCTAATGTTTACTCGGATCTACCAAGAGCCCAAACTTACACGACACCTAAGTGAAAACCGCGACCGTCAGCCGCGATGTTATCCCCCTGGAGAAAACGCATGAGATATGGACGGAAGCCTCACTTGTCGCGGGATCAGGAGGGTATTTGCCGTCTTCGACCACGTAGTTGTGGCTATTTGACATGGGCAAATAAAGGTTTCCGTCATAGTAAGGCGAAATTACAGTTTTTACCGTTAAAATAGGAAGATAATCACGGTAAGGCGATACGAAGATGACCTTCTGAGAGTTTATTGGGGGAAGGGGAAATTACGCGAAGTGCCGTGGAGGGACCGCGTGACCGTGCGCCGGGGCCAACTTGTCGGGGGCGGGGAGAGATTTGTTTTGCTGGGCAAGGAGCGGGGCGTCCTCGAGGGGGGGATAGTTGGCCTAGATGGGAGTCGGTGTCAGATTTCGATGATTTTCGGGCATTCGGAAACACGTGTGGCTATATCGCGAGGGAGGGGGCTCGATTTCGTGGGCTCTGGCCGTCCGATGAGGCGGATCCAATGGAGTATTTCGGCGGAAAATAAATTTTGGAAAAGCGTGGGATGCATTGGCGTCCTGGGAACGGTATTTCGGCGAACGATCCCTTCTCTTCGTAGACGAAAGCCTCGCTCGGCTGTCGAAGATAAAGAGGTCGGCACTCTTGGATAAACAGAAAATCTCGGAGGAAATCACGCATTCCGGGGAGCGCCTGAGAGGGAGCCCGACGGTTGCGAATAGGAAACAGAAAATTAACACTAGAACATATCTTCAACTTTAATGATAATACTCTTCACCTTGTTAACAAGCTTTTTCTCTCCTCTCATACCTCTCTGCTTACTTGGTTTCTTCCGAATCACCATTCTTCCCCCATACCTCAATTTAACCTTCTCCTTGTCCTGCCCATTCATTGGCCCCTTCTTTACTTTTTCCTCCCCCACTTCTCTCCTATTCCAAATATATTGGTGTTGTTCCTTGTTTCCATACCTGATGATGACTAGTTGGTTCTATTGAATAAAGTGGAATTATTTTACAAAGTGATTTTTCTCTTTTCATTTATTATGGAGCTCCACAAAGTGCTGATTTTATCCTAATTGCCAGTAATGCTACTAAAGCCAAGGTATATCGGAAGCTCTTCATCAAGCAGCATTTGGCCTCTCTTAACATCAACTTCAATAGTTTCTGCCTTAGTCTTGGTTGAATCCCCAAGTATGTTACCATACATGCTTCATCTTCAACTCCAGAAGCCTAATACACCATAGCTACAGCACAGTCTACCTGGATTAAGAGGGAATTACATCTTTGGTATGTTTAAAGGGACAACCTCTATTTATTTAATGCTATTTCATGTTGAACTTGCTCACTAGTTACAACCGGTGGAATGGCAACTGTTGGAAGATCACATTAGGGACCTTAGCAGCATAATTGTCTTCGGGAAACAAAATGTCATTAATGATAAACTTGATCGTTTATCCCTGCTTCATGCCCACCCATAGTGCATCAAGAACCCTTCCTCTAATGCACCCAGCCATCAATTCCACGAAAGAATGCTCAATTTATCCCACGTTTCCCTGAGTGATAATGAATCTTAACTGTTGTCTTAGCCTTAAACATAATCCAAACCCTATTTTTCACTTAAAATCCCTCAAAAACCTAGCCATAGATTGTGATATTGTCCTCCATTGAATGAACTCTCTTTTGAAGCACTCCATTGTTCAATAAATTTCTTTCATTGTTTCTTCCAAAAGTTATTATTCCTGCTTGCCCATGAGTTTAATGAATAGCATAAGAGATTCCATTACTAAAGAATATATTATTATTATGAAAGCAGATAAAGGTAATTGCTTAGTGTTAATGTACAAATGTGATTACTTAAATAAGTGCCTCCATTTTTCTCCAGTATCAAAATTAGTGTACTTGAAAAAGACCCAACCAGTGATTTCTAATCTGCTATAAAAATTGCCATTTCTCGATGTGACACTTTATTGATAAAAATTCAATTTATAAATTAACCCAAATGAATCCTCTGCCTCCCCCTTTCTATGGCCTACGTAAAATTCACAAACCTTCCATTCCCATCAGACCTGCTGTTTCAAGTTTTTCAGCACCTCACAAACTAGCCTCTTTCTTGAATAATTCATTCACTAGTATGTCTGCTTACACCCCAAAATGGGGCCTTAAAAACTCCAAAGATTTAGCATATATGTTAAATGCTATGGTTATTTTATCTTCTTATAAATTATGTAGTTTCCTTTGGCATGGAAGACTTGTTCTCCAGTATTCCTCTCCGTGAGACCCTCCATCTCTGTGAAGAAATTTTAATTTCTTCAGGCCCTCATCCCAGTGTGGTTATCTCCCTGTGTGAACTCATAAAAGTGTGTTTTCCAAAACTACTTTTTGTTTAATAAGACCTTTTACCATCATCAACAAGGACTAGTTATGGGCTCCCATCTGTCACCTCTCCTTGCTGATATTTTTATGAACAATCTTGAATGCAATTTGTTTAGCTCTAATTTACCAGCCATTAGGAATATTGTTGTATAGTGCCATTATGTTGATGATATATTTTTGTATATGAAAATGATTGTTTAGGCAGTTGGATCATTTTTTGTTTATCCTCAATACCTTGCATCCATCCTTTAAATTCACCCAAGAGATTGAAATAAATAATTCCCTCAATTTCCTTGACCTAATTATACATAGACATACACATAGCTTACAATTTGAAATTTAAGGAAACCCACTTTCACTGATCAAACTACATATTTACTCCTCATCTTTCCACTACACTCTGCATAAACACACTCCTTATCACACCTTAATACACTGGTTAATCCACATGCCTCTCTCACTGGCAAAATTCAATGAAGAACTAATTGTCACAAAACAAATAGCCAGCACCAACATTTTTTCACACACTCCTCTATAGGAAATAGAAAATAAACACTGGAACATATCTTCAATACTCTGTCACCTGACGACAAACCTTGTTCGTTCAAATTACCCTATTTCCACCATATTTCCCAGTTTATTGCTAACATCACCACTAGAGACAAATTGTCTAGATTTATACACTCTCGCCAATTTAAGGAAAGTTTTAACTAACCTCAAAGATAAATGCAATATTCTACTTGCAACGGTTGTCATGCAATTTACTTAGGGCATACAGTTAGAAATTTCCATATTAGGGCTACAGAACACAAAAAAATCTTTTTTACAAGGCTCATTTAAATCCCACTTTGCCCAACACCTGCTCGAAAATATCCCTTACTCCAACTTTATCCCAGAGCAAAGACTCCAAACTAAATCTTTTTGAGCAGTTAGAAAATTTTGTTACATAGTAATGACAATACTCTACACCTTGTTACTGAACTTATTCTCCCCTCTCATCTCCTCTGCTTAGTTTGTTTCGTCTGAATCACCACACCTCCCACATACCTCCATTTAATCTTTCCCTTGTCCTGTCCATTCATTGACCCCTTCTGTACTTTTCTCCTTCCCACTTCTCTCCTTTTCCATATATATTTGTGTTACTCCTTGTTTCCATACCTGATGATGACTAGTTCTAGTCGAACGTGGTCAAGTTGGCTCTATTGAACAAAGTCAAAATAATTTACAAAGTGAGTCTCTCCTTTACATTTATAAGAGGACCTTAATTTGAGTAATAAGGGAAATACAGAGGATGTGGTTGGATCAAGTTAAAGAAGTCATAGAAAGAAGAATGTTAGGAAAGAGACAAAGATGTAGGAAGAGGAAAGGTATAATTGATTAAAAGAAGGAATTGGGTATGGAAACATGAAGCAGGGGTGGAATAACGTTTCAAATCATTACGTTGTTCTGTAACGTTATAAAGGATCAGTTTTCATTACATAACGTAAATATAATGCCATGAAATTTAATTGTTATGTTATATAATGTTATATAACGTTATTTTGTAAAACCATTATATAATGTTATGTATTTAAAAAATTTTTGCTTTGGCCTATAGCCCAATCTTAATTATCAAATACTAGCAGATGTACCCAGCTTCGCTCGGGATATTAAAGCAGCAAAGTATTTATTATGTTGAAGGTTAAAATAACATAACTGAAAAAGAAGTTCGAGAACAAAATAAAACACAGATACCGGAGGCTCTCTGAAAGTAATCTAAAATAATAATATATCATCATACTTTACCTTTCATTCATAATAATTTAATTTATAATACCTTGTAAATAATATTTGTTGTTTTTCCTCCAGGTGCTAGAATGGTTAAGCTACGTGGGCTAAAATCTAAAATAAAAATCTAACCTGTATTTATTCCTCAACTTTGGCAAATATGTAATACTCAAAAGGACTGGTGTACTCTGGGTGTTACCACTTTAAAAATATACAAAATTTTCTGCCTGCAATACACATGGGTGAACCATACAATCAAACTTATCTGCAAATAATTAAGTGGCAATCTATTACGTTTGACGTTGCTACAACAATAATTTCGATGCTTCATAAAAAGCACAAAGTGAATAACAATTCTTTCATCTATTTGAAGGTTTAGTAGATGTTAATTCAATCGGAGTCAACAATGCGGGATGTCTTGGCAACACCCGGAAAGAGTACGAATAAGCCATAAAATTTCGAAAAGAAATGCATATTTCTGACATATTCCTCTGTATAACATCTAAACATCATAAGAATAAGATATTTTATAGTTTTAGCCATCAAATAAAGCAAAAATGTAGAAAATTGGTCTATATTTACCTATTTTGATGAATGAAAGAATAAATCTTGCACCTTGAAAAATCAAAAATCCTTGTAAACTTATGGGAAAATATAATTGTCTCCCGGAGTCGAATCCGGGACTTTTTCCGGGATGTTTGATTTTTCTATGGACCACCTTATGGGGGTTTAACGCTTGTGAAAATTTCAGCTCATTAGGCTTAGTAGATCTGAAGATAATAATTGAGAATATTTGAAGGAAATGGCAGACTCCCAGCCAGACACATTGAGTTTTATATAGAGAGAGATAAAAGTATTAAATAAAACCACAAAGTAATTGTCTATAATAATTTTAATTCAGTAATATAATAAAAACAGTCAAAATAATACTGTACAATTATTCGTCTTTGGCAAAAAAGGAAATTAAATATGTATAAATCTCAAACATCTGTTATGAAGTAAGACAAAACCTTCCAAAAGTGCTCGGGCACAATCCAGCTAAAAATGAATTATATTTTTATGCTTTAAAAAAAATACATTTGAAAGAGATTTTACAAAATATCATTCCTCAACAATATTCTTCCTTGATGCAGAGAAACTTTACAAAGATTATTACAGATGCTTTCATTTTTAAGTATTTTATAAAAAATCATTTTCTTATTTTATTTGGGTATTGTTACGATATTGTAAAAAAAATCAATCGTTATTATAAGATTATCAGGTAATGTTATGTTATGTTTTCCAGCCCTGACATGAAGAGAAAGACTTTGGATGGCACAGATTAAATTGGGTGTGCTTAAAACCTATCAAAAGGTAGAATTTCGATGAATGATAATGAATGGCTTAAAAAGTTTTCCATTGTGTTTGTCTGGATAAATCATCAGAACCTAAATATTGATCAAAACTCATTAAGTAGTTGTAGTAATTGATTTTTTAAGTGCGTCAACTGCTTTGGTCATTTTGCACTGTCATAAACTGGAGGGAAGGAGAGAAAACGGGTGCTGGCATTAGCCTACTCTTTACAACAAGCACCAAGGGGGTCAAATACTTAACGTCCTACCACTACTTGAATATTGCTCTCCTATATGGTCCATGGCATCTCCCACCAACCTTAAACTCCTAAATCGCCCCCTAAATTTCTTCCTAGCAATCGTACGCCATCAACTCCCCACTTACCGTAACTTGTCTTGCGAGGAATTGCTTTCAGTGATGGGTATTTCCTCCCTGCAATTGCGTCAGAAAACATCAAACCTAAAATTTCTCCATGGAATAATGAATGGCAAATACCGACCAGATGAACTTCTTACCTACTTCTCTCTTCATGCCCCCCTCATCCCACCTGCAATCCCAACCCCTTACACTTACCCAAATGCCGACTCTCCATTACCAAAAGATCTCTCTTCTATCGATTGCCCCAAACATTCAATTCCCTGGTTCGTTTGTTCCCTGTTATTGATATGTTTTCCCCCATCTCATCCTTCTCTGCACTAGTTGCCCAGTCATCCCCATAATTCTTATTGTCTAAACACTTTTGAATATGTTTCTGTTTTTGCAATTTCCTGTTTGGAACAATTTAATATCTGTTCCACGATTGTTAAATTAATTTATTTTATTTGTTATTTTATGTTGTTATATTATTGATCCATTGTAAAATGCCAAAATTTGGCTGTTTATGGATTTTTTTAATTAAATAAAAATAAATAAATAAATAAATTTAAGGAATTTGACCTGTAATTTTCTGGGTTCTCCTTGTCACTGCCATTATGAATTGGGGTAACGTGTGCTAACTTCCAGTCATTAGGGACCTCTCCACGGGAAATAGATTTCTCGAATATTATCTGAAGAAAAGATGCTATTTCTTCAGCTAATTCTTTTAAAACTCGAGCAGGATTTTATTCGGGGCCAGTGGCTTTGTTAGGTCTGGTGGAACATAATTGCCTTGCTATTCACACCTCAGAAAATACCATGTCGTCCATTAGGTCACTTCTTATAGCAGGTGCAAAATGTATGCATTGGTCGTTGACGGCTGTAATGCTTTTACAAAATGGCCATTTAACAAGTTGTCTTTCTCTATGCTATCATGAATAATGGCACCCGAGTCATTACACAGGGAAGGTATGGTAGGGCCTCTACCTTGGACCTCTCTCACATAGGACCAAAACGCTTTAGGGTCCTCATTCAAATAATTATTTAATACCTTATTTCTGGAGTTAGTAAAAGCCTTGTGCATATTATTTCTCGCTTTGCGCAGGACTCCTTAAATGTCTGAACTTGAGCTATTCTTTACTTGTCGGATGATGTAGACGGCATATTACATATTTTCACATGGCTTATTCTCTGATGCCTAAGCGGAGTCCTAACTTGCTTATTGTACCAACATGGCTCTTTATTGTCACCTTCAATTTAATTGGAATCTACTTATCGATGCCCTCTAGCATAATATCCTTGAATAATGTCCATGAGTACTCAGCACCTGATCGTTCAGTCGTATCATGGAAGCCAGGTAGCATTTCTCGTAGGCATGACCTGAAGCTTGAAAAGTCTGCCTTAGCAATGATATAAAATTTTCTTTGAGGCTTAGGGTGCCTCTCGATTTTCAGCTTACACTCTGCACATACAGCCAGATGATCACTTATTCTATCTTCAATGGTGACTTTGTTTATTCTTTCTGAGACGTTAGTTGCTAATAAATCTAATATGTTCCCCGATCACATTTGCTTTTTGACTAATTGAAGGAGAGAGTGCCTGCAGAATGTTTCGATTAATACTTTATTATTGGGAATTAGGTGTTTCAGTTCTTTTTAAACTCTCCTTTGACCTTGCTTATCATTTTCATTTGCAACTTGGGTGGTTCACTTTATGTAATGCACCATTTAACCCAGATTTTTCTACATTGTCTAAAGCATCATTTTTCTCCTATCCTCTGTGAATATGCATTTAACCAAACATATCCGATCCCAACTTCAGTTATATTAACTAACTAAGTAGAAAAAGAACAAACTATGTTATTCAAACTATAGTTGGGAGCACGAACAAAGGAAGGTGGCAACTGGATGTGCAGAAGCTAAGGAATGTCACGTGGTTTCTCTCGTTCCTTCACTTGGCCAATCAGGGTCAGTCAGTTACAGCAGCTCTTGGCATGCAGTTCGTATATTTGTGGCATGATTTTCATGTTTATTTGCATGTTTTACGATTGAGAGTTAAATAGTACTGTCTAGTGGTATTTTAAAATGGAGGGTGAAGGAAGTAAACACAATGGTTTTCACAAACATCTAAGAGAAATTGTATATAAAGTGTATCAGTACATCAAAAATGACTTGGAGCATGCAGACAATTTAATACATACAGCTGGTTACAATGTTGCCTACTGTCAAGAGCGATCTTTGAGCGCTTGTGGCATAGCGGCATGGGACTTAATGCATCATGGATTGTTTTCCGAGCCAAAGTTTATGCAGGCTAGCAGAGTGGCAGCAATGTAAAATGTATTTCTCTCTCTTTGCGCAATAATCATGACTCACCCGCCTTTGCTCATGTTCCCAACTATAAATATGGGTGTATTTATCTTAATTTGAAAATGAAAAGTTGCAGAAGAACAAGGAAAAGAGAAAAGAGGCGAACAAGTCCATTTAACTCGGCAAATCTGAAATGTAAAATATTAGAATGAAATAATATTTCCTTGAAAAGTTACATAAAAAATTCTTATAAAATGGACTAATAAGGCATAAGCTTTCAATCTATGAGAATTATTATCCACAAAGTAGGATAATTGATGTTGAACCTTATGCTGACTGGTTAGTGCCATGGTGTTTTTTAGACAACTAGGCAAATCCAATATATTAGCGCCGTGTGAGTGTAATAGTTAAAAAAATAACACCCTTATAATTGATTTTCTACAAAACAATTATTTACAATTATTACCAAGTACATATATGAGGAAGATTGGTGGAATTATGACAGTATTTTATTTAGTTATTAGTTTAGTTGGATCAATGTTGATTAATCTAATTTTTTTTTCTATTTCCTTTTAAATAGGGATACATATGACTGGCATAAGCATAGTGGGTGGAGGGGTAAAAGCTCCAAGGATCAAAACTAAAAACTTAATTTCAGTTATCTTCTGTGAGGCAGTGGCCATTTATGGTTAAATTACTGCTATTGTACTCTCTGGAATGCTGGATGTAAGTTTTTATCTATTAGGTAGTTCCCACTTAATACGAGATTGCTTAATATGAAATTCGCTTCAGCATGATTTACCATTTGGGGAAACTGTTCAATTTACATGAAAAATTCCCAGTTTTACACGAGCTGCAACATGATCCATTGCGTAAAAATAAAATAAAAAATGTTGCCTTCAAGGCAACATGTATATTAATTTATATTTATTCCTAAAATACTAGATAATATATAATTTTAGTCTAAAATCGAAGTAAAACTTCGCGTTGCCATTTTTTGTAACATATAACATGAAAGAGTGAAAGACAAATCCTCCTCAGTGAAGAGTACTCTTTGCTGCTAACTACCACTGTGCCCCTTGTGCAGACCTAAGCCACCACTAAGGTAATGGAAAGTTTTTAGATTTAATAGTTTTCAGGTATGACTCACAGGCAGAGCTCATCTTTTGCGAATTCTACTTCATGTTCTTCGTCACTTTTGCAGTTCAAGTCACAGAAAGTAATACGAGAAGTTTTGTATCGAATTTACAGAGGCAAATTATAAATTAATGAATATTCTAAGTATATTTACGTATATATAAAAATGTATACATCCACTGTGATACTGTGATCTCTCTCTCACTTTAATACATATCTCTTGCATTTTATTTGGTTTTATATGGGATTTATGTATTCACTTAGCACGAATTCTCTTAACACGATACTTTTTAGGAACTTATCTCTTGTGTTAATCCATTGCTTGTGTTTTTTCCCTTCCGAACTCAGACGTTAAAAAATGCTCATGTGATTCTAGCCTTAGGGTTCTGGTAATAACCGTCAAGTTACATTAAATCATAGTAGTTTTTTTAATAATGTGGTCAGAAGTTTATTATGCTATATCCGGGTAATATGCTAAATCGAGGAACATTAATTAATAATTAATTAAATTAATAATGGGACTGCAAAAAATAAACACTAAATGCTGGTCTCTTAAATTGAAGTTTCACTGTACTAATGGAACAATGTTATTGTATATCATTGTGTGTATGGTGTAAATTTGAATAAAAGTTGAGGAATGTATGTGAATGTCCCATTGGCTTGCATTGCACCAATAAATTGAAGTTCTGTTAGGTAGAAAAAAATAAGTTTGATCATTCAATAAGTCACAGTCATGGCGCAACAATGTCCATTAATAGTTAGAGTGAACTCTTCAGGAAGCTATAGTTTGTTCATGGATTTAAAAAACCAAAAACCTTGTGCCCCATTTTTTAAATTCAGAGGAATCTTTCAACTCTGGGAAAATGAAAAACGTTTTAAACAGCAACCAATTTATTTATTGTTTTTAAAATCCAATTGATTTTAAAATATACTTTTCACCCTTTTTATTTTCACTCTTTTTGTTTTTACGATTCTAACATTCCCCCTTATGATTTCACTATTTGGTTGTGATACAATGGAAACCTTGGTTTAGCAACTCCTGTTACAGGAAATCATTCTTGGCCATGACATCTTGCAAAATTCTGTTAATTGTTATGCTATGGAATTGTTAGTAAATAATTGGGATTTGTATTGAAGTTTTTGGTTAGATACATTCTATTGCAGAGTTAATGATTAATTCCAAATATATTTTCTATTATATCTCTTCATGTCAGGACTTCAGCATTGATCTTGTTAAGACAAATGAAGAAATACGTGATAAGAATTGGCTCTCTGGCTATGTTATGTTTGGAGCTGGCTTTAGTGTGGGATTAGTAAATCTATTTTGTGGAATTGCTGTTGGGATTGTAGGTGAGTATATGGCTTAAATATTTTTTAAAATTTCCATAACTTAGGTGGTATGAAAGTGGCATTTGCCACATGTACTACTAAAAAAAGGCTCCCCATGCTTTCCTCAAAAGATGGGAACAATATTATTTTTGCTCAAATAAGTATTTAGTTGATGATCAAGCATTAAATTTGTTTTAGTTATATATTAGGAGCTCTGCCCCTATGCTTCACACATCAATCCCGTGCCTCACTCTGCACCATTAAAATGATTAATATGATCGCCGGAAAGGTAATCTATGATGACAAATAAATGAATGAGAAGTTTCCATTAGAATACAGTAGAGTCTCAAGTATACGAGCCCTGCTTGTCCGAGATTCTGTGTTAACCGAGGCCACCCCCTCTAAATACATTGTTGTCTTTAGCTTGCAGTCAAGGTCACAGGTTATTTACCACATTCCTCATGACTTCAGGTTTTAGTTGATACATAGTGTAAGATTTACGAAGTATGTGGCTGCATTCAGTCGCAACAATGAATGTAACCGAGGCATGGTCCTCTTGATGGAGGCTCGGATTGTCGAGTCAGTCATTAACAAACATCAGTAAAAAGGAGACATTAAACTACACGTCGATACCCATGGAGTTGTCCATTCTTGACATTCATCATTTTTTTACCCTACAATAGTTAGACATTTGTTGACTCTACTGAATAATGAATGGGAAAAGAAAGCGTGTTGTGCTGTCTCTAGAGACCAAATGGCGGCCAAAAAGCGATCGACCCAAGTTTGGCGGAAATTGTTAAAAGACGATTTTGTCTAAGTAATATCAATAAATTGTTCTTTTGGTTTAGTTACTTATTTATATAATAAATTTTCTGAACATACTTAGCTTATTTTTAATACCTAAAAATGAAACTTCTGTTTTATCCGAGTTTATCATTATCCGAGGTTAGCTTGGTCCACTTTACCTTGGATAATTGAGACTACTGTAATGGTAAAATTGTTATGCTATTATGAATGAACTGACATCACCAAATAACAATGTATGTACAACGGCAACAATCAAAAAGATAGAGAAGAATGAACAACAAAAAAAGAACCACAACGAACAATCGACAATGTAGAACAAACAACTAAGAACAAAGTAAGAACAATAAAGATGTACAAACAAATACAATGACAAATGAAAAACAGACAAAAAATAACAGTGAATATCAAGAGAATGTGACAAACCATTAAAGCTACAAAGCATTGCAAATTATATAATAAATCTGCTGCTTCCCTCTCTTCTCCCCTCACCTGGTATCTCCCCTCTGTTACATCTAATCCCAACCCAACCATTTCCCAACCTGCCATTTGCTGCATGCACCTCCAAGCTCTTACCCATCCTAATAGTAGTGATCAGCACCTGCCCCTCCATTTTGCACCAGGAATAGCAAAATATATACAGTAAAACCTTTCGTTAACAAAATTCAAGGGACCAATTTTTTCATCCATTTGATATTCGAGAATTCATCGATCAGAGGTTAATGGGTGTTGCATAAATTCAGTTGGATTATTGATCGATTATACTGAAGCAACAGGGTTATCCAAATGAAGGCACATACAATTATTAAGCTGAAATTGCATAATCTAACCAAAGCAAACCCTCTAACAAAGTGCATCAATTATACCTTAAAAAAAGTTCTGTATTTACTCAGGTACCATGCGCACCCCTATTTTTGGGCCAGTTCAGATGGAAAAAAATTAATTCGTGCAGGAATAAGTTGAAATCGGAGATTTAAAAAAAAAGCTGGCCTCTTCTCCAATTCCCACTCCCTGAAACAAGGTCCGACCAAGTTAAGCATCTTCTCCCTTCTACCTGCATTATGCAATTTATTGGGTGATCTGTTTTTGTCGATGCTAGCAGAAATCTCCTTGGTAATCGCCCCTCTTATGTTCAAGGAGCATCAAGGGCTCACAATGAATTCAGCAAACACAGATACCAACTTATTCTGGCAAAAGTATATGTAGAAATTAATAATCAACTATTAATGATAACTGCATATTTTTAGTAACAATAATAAACAAAGCTACTGCTTTTATAAAAATATAACATCATCTCAATCCCCGAAATACTTCGTGTAATTCATCGTCTTCTGTGGGTATGTGTTGCATTGAATTTATTATCGATATTTAAAATTTATATAACCTGTTCTGAAATCCTCATGTAAGACGGGCAGTCCCTTTTCCTGTCGACATTTAGGGAAAAAGATGCTTGCGGTACACGAGTAAATACGGTACTTAAAAATTGACGTACTACCCTGTTTGCGAGAATTTTGATCTACTCTTATTTCATTACATTACGTATATTTTCACTAAAATTGTTACCAAAACTCTAACTCCATCTCTGATAAAATACTCCCTTGCACAAAAAAATAGACATGCACCACCTCTTATAATGATACATACATTATTGCTGCGATCTCTTGTCAAGCCTTTCATTAAATTTGGTGAATCCTTCCTTAGCATTAAATGTTCTGTTAACTGGATCAGGAGAAGAAATGTAATTTGAAACAATATTTTAAAAAATAATTTTTATCTTTCAAAAAACTGAACACTTTTAACTCTAGGAATCCCAGGCTGGTCAGTAGTACTAGAATACCCAGCATGGCTCTGAGAGACCCATAGTGAAATATAATCAGCTGTGAGTTGTTATTAGTAATTTAATTAATTAATTGCACCTTGCTTGCCATAATCATATTATTTTTTAATATTATACACTATATTATACATAATCTATCATCTCAAACACAACTTGAATAAATGAAACTTGAATGTTCCAAACACATATATGTGGTGCAGTTTATGCAACAGTACTTCGTCTTTCTGTCTCTCTCCGGCCAGCAATCAGCACAACGTTGTCACATGTAATGATAACAATTTTTTATTTAATGCATACAGATTACCCAATTACACACGTTATAATAAATTTAATCATAAAATAAACATAGATAAAAGTTAAGACATAAATTTAAAAATACAGCTATATACTAAGGAATACGTTGAATAACTTTCTCTTAAAAGCTGGTCCAGAATCATTAAAAAATCTATGGATGGCAAAGCCAATAGGGCCTCACCTGCTGACCATATCAACCTAGGAATGGGTGAGTACTTCACCACATTTACACGACAGGAGGATACATGAAAAATTTAAGTTTTCTTATAAGTAATGTGACCAAAGATCATCTTTTTAAAGAAAATTTCCTTTTTTATCCAATCTTTTTCCCTCTCTTATTTTAGTCTTTCGGCTTTTGTTCCCATTTTAGGTTTAAAATATTGAAATTGCATTGTTACACTTTCAATTTCTTGATTCATCCAAACATACCAAAATATTTCAGTATGCATTTGTGTAGGTTCAGTTATGTTCCAAATGGTTGGCTATATAAATATCAGGCATTTTCAGATGAACCTCTATGACAGGGGTGAACAACATTTAGTTAATAGTTGCCCACATTTGCAGTCATAAGGCTCTTGGTGTGCCATATTTAAATAACCTACAGCTTAATCAGCCCACATGAATCTTAAATATGAAAAAATTATTGAGATTCAATTTCCATAAAGAATAACACAACAAACATTAGAAACTTGAGAAAAAAGCAGAATTTTATCCCTCTGCATGTTAAATATTTAAAAATCCTAATATCATTCAAGTATTATTCTTAAAAGTCATACTGGATCCGGTCCACAGGATGTAAGGTGCATACCCATGCTCTATGAAATTTGTTGAAATAAAATTGAAGTAAGTTGAGTGATCTTATTTTTAAAACAACTAATGATTAAAAATAAAATTTAATAAATAATACTTGAATTGTTAACTCTTCAAGGGCCAATTAGTGGCGACATTGCTTTGTCTGAATGAAGGGCGAGTAATTCTTATGTACAGGTCACTCTCGTTCAATGAACGTTCGTTGGACGAATGTTCGCTTTAATGAATTAATTGAATTTTATAGCTTTACTTTTTGCTTAAATTCTGTTCACTTTAATAAACTAAATAACGTATCCAACTCAGATCAAAGACTTTCGGATGTTCACGATGGCTCTTGGGGTCTCAATGACTGTCTTGTTTACCCATGGATTCTTTGTTTGTTCACTTTACCACACATTTTTCCTGTCACCTGCATTTCTTGAGTGTCTTAATATGACATCACCAAACATGCCGGTTTTTACTCAAAATATATTTACAAATATCCGTTAGACTTGAAGAACCTCTAGTGCAGGGGTTCTTAACCTTTTTTGTGCCATGGACCCCTTTGAGAGTCTGATGAAAGCTATGGACCCCTTCTCAGAAAAATGTACATAAACGCATAAATAAAAAATTTACATATAAATAATAGATTGTATTACAAAGGAAAACCATTACACTCACATACAGTCATATTCAAAATATAATAACAATCTTTACAAAGAATCTCTTTTTTTCATGCAAAAACCAATGACAATTCCCTGAATAAATTGAAATATATACAAATTATGTAAATTAAAAATTAAACTTTAATTCTGTTTAAAGGACATTTCAGTGAGAAGGCTGTTGCTGTTAGGCTTGAATAAGAAGATGAAATTGAGGAGGGGTCTTTGACAAGGCATGCCATGTTTGACATCCAATCAATTTAGATTTTTTGTTTTGTTGGTAACAAGTGTTGAAAATACTGACTCGCATAGATATGTGGTTGCCAATGGAATTAGAGCCCTCATAGCTCGAGGGTAGGCTTGAGTCAAGGAACACCAAAATTCTCCAACTCTTCAAGTTAAACTCAAGTTGTATAAAGTTCTTTGTCCTTGGGTCAATGAGGTCATCTTTGGCAAGGTCTGCATCATTAATACAATTTATATCAGCAAGGAGAGGATGACAAATCCATGGTTCAACTTTAATATCATCTGAGCAGAAGTAAACTTTGAAAGAGTTCTGCAGTGTTTCCAGGTGTTTGCACATTTCTGCCTCCAAAGAAAGTGACAGAGCTTTTTCTCTCTCAACTCCATCCTGAGCCATTTCTGAGTAAATAAAATGTTTCTAAAAATCGTGACGAATAAACTACCCTTTATTTTTGTGCAATGTCACTTTTCTGAAAATGGGGTCTGCAAAAGATGATATATTGCCCAAATACGAGATATGATTCGATTTTATGCACGCGTTTGGGCTCTAGAACAGCGAACAGACCGACCGACCGACAGACAGACAGAGGGGCAGACGGCATGGCGAAACCACGGCAGTATATTATAGATAATGATTGAATGAAATAGCAGATATAAAAAACAGTATTAGAAGTGCTTTAATCGGATATAATAATGCTGACGGGCAGGGGCGAATATAGGGCAAGGCGATCTAGGCGTCCGCCTAGGACACGTCGGCACCCTTTCTCACGAGAAGAGACACTTTTTCAAATAATGAATAACGCGTAACATAAGAAGAGCAGAAGTTATTGGCGGATCCACGGGGGATGACGGGGGCGATCATCCACCCCATCCCCCATTAGTCTTGCCGTCGTTTCACGTTTAGCGACTATCACTGTTTAAAAAACGGTTCTTCTAATAATAGGCCCATCCTTTTATTTTTCCGCAATTTTTATTAAGATTATTAACGAGGCCAATTTAGTTGGGGGTGTATTATATGTTTGAACCCATATCTCTCCAGAGGCAACATTTGTTACCAAGCAGTTTAGAATTATTCTTCCTTAGATTAGAGCGACCTGAAAATGTAGTTATATTTTTTATAATCTCAATTTATTCTATAATAAATATATAAAGCCCGCATTATTTTTGTTTCCGTACCCTTTAAACAAAAATTTCAAATGTTTCTTTATGTTCGTCCATTTCTATTGGCCTCTTGTCATCTTTCTACCCTAAGTAGAATATAATTTCTGTAAAAGTTTTATTATAATCTCTCTCCCTCTCTCTCCATCTATTTGTAAATTCTACATTGCGTAAGAGTTAACATGAAAAAATAAGGATCTAGAAATATTTTTTTTCACCACCGTAGTTGGACAACAAACTAAGGTGGTAACAAATGTTGCCACTGGGCAGACAAGATGTCCCTTTTAGGTATTATCACATATTTTGCCAATTTTTTTGTTTTCAAAACTTTGTTTTCTTTCTTAAAAAATGTTAAACGCTATTCAGTATCCAAGAAATTGAATACAACCGTACCTATACCTTTCACTACTTACGCAGTATTATTTAAATAAGGGTGGGGTTGATGTGAATGATAAATTTGTTGCGCAGTACAGATCAACTAATAGAACCAAGAAGTGGTGGTGTTCTTTTATTGGGTGGGCAGTCTATGTTTCCTGCGAAGAAGGGTGGCTTGTTTATAGAAAATAATTGAATAACAATATTCCATTGTTAGATTTTCGTAGGGAATGTGTTTAGTTCCTTTTGCGACGTTATGGCTCAGAGACCGCTGGGAGAGGTCCACGCGCATCTATTTCGCTTGGACTGGATACAATAAAACGCGATGTCAGAGATCAAATAATTACCAAGGGATCAACACGCTTTCGCCATTGTAAACATTGTTCCAAGAGGACAGTATTTATTTGTAAAAAGTGCTATGTTCCTCGACACCCTAAATCAGTGGTTCCCGAACGTTTTTAAGTTGCGGCATACTTTCGAAGGTAAAGAGGTTTTCGCGACTCCCCAGCCTGGTAACAAGCTTTTTATATTTTTAGATACGGGTGTTACAATGTTTGGACACATCCATTCATTGTTTCTACCACTTAATCAATGTATTAGAAAAAAATTCAATGCCCGATTACTCACCAACACATGAAAATCCTTGATTCACTTATGTACTAAACCAAGTTTTTTGCGGCACCCCTAAAAATCTACTGCGGCACACAGCTTGGGAACCACTACCCTAAGCTTTTTATATGTTATAATTACATGTTCTAGAATTAAAATTGGTTAATTTCCTTTTTTGTAAAATTAAAAGCTATGTAACAGGCATCATAAAATTAGTTAAACTAATGTAAAGTGTATGCTAAGTGGTCTATAATATAAAGTATTCTGGAATGAAAAATTGTATTTATTGAAATTTTGTTATTTGAAATTAATAGATTTTATGATGCAAATTCTTTTTTGTAAGTTCGCAGTTTTAAAAAATATACATGTTTTGAGGTGTCACAACAAAAATAATTGAATTAATTTATACATGTAGTACGCTCAACGGCCCTCCAGAACGGACCCGCCCTACGAAATCTATCCCCCAGGAATCGCCCCACGAGTTTTCAGAGGCCCAAGAAGCCCCGAAATCCGTCCCCGACCTCCATCCCTTCCCTCCCCCTACGACGACGACCCTACCCGCCCCCGATGGCCCCACTCTCCCCCCGCCGCGCCCCCCGTCCCCAGGCACGTTACAACGTGTATAACTCCACGCACTTGTCGAATTTTCGCTTTCCTCCGGCCCATCTGGCTCCAACGAGAGGTCTTCTTCTTCATCCTTGTCTCTCCTTCCTCGGCCGCCGACGCCGGACAGTCTCTCGAATCCCTATCTATGAACTTTTGCACCAATCGACCGCTTTTCATGACACTTTGTGGAAGTCTCCCGCTACAGGAGCCGAGCTCCCGAGGTTAGTTTTTGTTTCGAATATTGAACGTCTCGGGTTCGATTCCAGGAACTATTATCCTTCCCATTTGATTTACATGGGAAATCCGAAAACCGTTGGTCAGGGCAGTTTTCTCTAGCGTATCAAAATATCTTAGAATTGTAATATCGGCGCCGGTGCAAATTTTAACACGTTTTTTAAGTTTTACTAGATTCTCCAACCCTGGCGCCGATGGTGCACAAGCCGTTTACATCCGCTCCACGGGCTACACGCGACAACCCCTCCCTCCACTATACTCGTTTTGGCCCACGATCCTCGCTAAAGTCGCTGGTTATGAGAAGTATTACATATTTACTGGCCAACATTTACTAAACCTGTGCATAAATCCGTCTCTGAACAACTGCCAAAATTTGAGGCCCCCTTAAGCTAGAGGCTTGAGGCCAAATGCCCTCCCCCCCACCTTTTCATAGGGCCTGCCTATAGTTATTTTGCACCAGATAACCTTCCACGACCGATATAGCTGATGTAACGGTGGCCATAAGAAATTTAGTTTAAATCACATCGGTGTTTTTTTATAACATTCCATTCTATATAAATACCAAATTAAG
Source organism: Tanypteryx hageni (assembly GCA_028673005.1). Taxonomy (NCBI): domain Eukaryota; kingdom Metazoa; phylum Arthropoda; class Insecta; order Odonata; family Petaluridae; genus Tanypteryx; species Tanypteryx hageni. The sequence goes on along the minus strand of CM054120.1, from coordinate 136,744,396 downwards.
GTAATTAACAAATTGTTATAATATCAATTATGAAATATTTGTATTACATACATTACTCATGGCAAAATAGCTAAGTGAAGCTCTATTCTACTTACGTATATACATACTTAAGATAAATATTAGTAATGTAATTTTTGTATTGTTGTATTACGCTGTATCACAATGACAGTGTGTAATTACTCCGCTAATATTGATCCATAGATGGCTAAACCTCAATACATACAGAAACGTAGACTTGTTTGGTAAAACGATCCACAGATCAATTTATGGCCTGCATAGAACCTGAACAACCTGTATATGAAGATATAGATTTCATTTTATAATAATGTCATGATAACAAGAGATTAATTTTTATGATCTAAATGAACTATTATGAAACAATGTCATATTTTTAGATTTTAAAGATTTCAGAATATACATTTAGTATTATAGGTAATAATAATAATCGCGTGGCAATGTAATCTTGTAATTATATGTAAATGTAAAAATTATAACGTGTAAAAAAGTATAGTTGGTACTTGTCTATTTCATTTCTAAGTCTGCTTGTCTATTTTCTAAAGTCCAAGTACATTAAATAAATAAAAAATAAAAGTAAAGTGTTTTTTGCTAAATTACCAAAACTCTTAACTGCCTAGGGGCCCTGGGTCTCTATGTCCGGGCCTGCTTATAATATACCTAATCATGCTTATATTTCAAAGTCAAATAAAAACCTTAATTTTCCTTTTATATTCTTGGAGAGATCTGAACAAATCAATTGTAGCCTAGCCTCCCCATACTTGTAATAGGTGATTTAAAAGTGTAATTATTTCGATAATAACCTAGATAACATGGAACAAAAGAGCTTATTGAGTGAGCAGGGATTCTTAAATTTATAAGCGACAATAAATTAGGGCAATCAAACATATTATTAATTATTTTGTATAAAAATTTAGGTCTGTGCGGGACCTTCTACTAGAAAGTGTAGTTAAATTGAGATGAGCTAGTATATCATTATAGGAAATATTGACCAGTGAAATTACCATTTTAAATGGCAATCGATCTCAGAAATTTCTGCTGGACTCGTTCCACCATGTGGGAGTCAATTTCCTAATATGGGCTCCAAATGACTGAACAATACTCTAGCAGCCTGCGGACAAGAGAAGTATACACAGCAGTGACAGCAAATAAAATTAGTAAAATCAGTTGTATTCCTGCATATAAATCCAAGAGATTCCATTGCTGCATTTGAAATACAGTAGAAGCCCTCATAACTGACTTTCGCTTAACTGACTCGCCGGATTAACACATTTTATGCCCCTAGGTCTGAAAACTGAAATCCACAGTTGAGTACGACATTTTACATAAAAACAACTAGTTAAAAAGAGTTTAAACCATTCCTTTCATTACGCATCAATCTCACGAGTTGTCCCTTGAGCTAAAATGTATCTCACTACATAGTAATCCAAGTTGGCAGGCTGCTGGGGGCGTCGAAGAGACACGTTGAACACACGAACACAAAAACAAAAAACACGCAAGCTTATCGGGCCTATGCCCTTCTTCAGCGATAGAGTAAATGAGAGTCATATATAATATATATAATATATATATAAATATATAATATATATATATATATATATATATTATATTCATATTTATGTATAGAATATGGGTGAGATAAGAAAGAGAGTGGTTGTTATATATATATACGAGTGTAATAACAAATTTTGGAGCTCGGAAGCATCTGGCTTAACGTTACATGGCTCCATGAATATTTATATATTATATATATATATATATATATATATATATATATATATATATATATATATATATATAATAATCTTACGCTTATCTCTCAATTGAAAGCATTCCACATAATTACGCAGACTAAGCAACACCTGTAAATAACAGAAGCACAAGATTATATGATATGAGGAACAATATGATGGGATACATTCTAATCTATTTTTTCGTCAATCCAACATATTTCTGTTAAAATGTAATTTTCATACGAAAACGAGTTTAGACAATGTTCAGTTTTAAAATTCGATCAGGAGAAAACGACAAACGAATTCAGAACGGATGAAATACCAAAGTATCGATATAATTTTTAGAGAATTAAAGATATTTTACCATTTTTGTAATTTTACGTATCTGGTGCGAGCGGTTTTGCTTTCCCCCATGACCAGCGATAGCCTCCTGTGATGCAGCACGTTCATAATACAAGAGAACTGAACACTACGTGATTATGCAGCTGAGCGAAGCTATTCAGATTCTCGTATTGATAAGAAAGTCCGATTTTAACCGCTTAAGAGTTGGCTATGGATGGTGATAGAATCTCAGTTAAATAGGGATTTGATGGGGCAATCGCGGGCAAGTGGAATCCATATTGAATGGACTTGAGTTACCACTCACGGCGAGAATGTCTCGAAAGGCACGTTTCAGCCTGGGAAAGAAACCTGCTACTCTAGATATTACATGATAGTCAATCTAATTAACGATTGGGGACGATTGTTACGTCCGACCAATAAAGATATCCGCCACTTCGTTACCCTTTTTGTCGCCGAATCAATATCTCTTATGACCTGGAAAATTCTCTTTTCCTGCCGACTTCCACTCTTAAGCCCTCTTTTGAAATGGTAACACGTGTTTAATCAAAACGGGCATTAAAACCCTTACGTACAAAATTCATAGTAACTCGCAGCAATTCTCGGCCATTTTGACGACCATTTCTGCTGTGGAAAATAGCCCCCGAATTTATTCGCACCAAGTAATACGAGGTTAATTTCGAAATTTGGACATTTTCTCCGAAAGCATAAATCGTACACGAATGAAAATCACTTCTTCCCCGTATGCAGGGACGTGAGAATATCACGACGCTACGATCAAGTTCGCACTATTACAATCGCAACATAGTTAATACGTACGAGGGCCGAAATTCAAAAGGCAATATTTCTCTATATTACGGGAATTTAAAACATCTTAGTATTCGGTAGGTTCTCTATAACATGGTCGGCGAGCAATGATATCACAGAGACCACGATGAGAACTTTTCCATCAGAAACAAAAGATAGGAATCGCGTCGACGTATACATTCCGGTAAAATTTGCTAATAAAAATATCAGAAGTTACAAAAATCGAGAATAAATGCTCGTGACTTCAACTAGTAGATCGTTTCGAAGAGACATCGTGTACATAAAATATATTGAAAAATCAGTTTTGATGAAATGGCGAACACATTTTGACCGCTGCCATCAAAAATCAAGCAAAATACTAACCTTGAAGCTCTCCAATTCGGCAGCCGGAATTTCACTCTTTCAGAACTGACTTGAACTGGTTGAGCGCAGAACGCAGACTGAAATACCACAGCAACTCGCATGGTGGCGCAACTCAGAGCGATGATCATTGGTTTATTATAAAATTAGAAATTAATTTTTCAATAAAATTAAATGCATTAATGTAATTATAAAAAATAATTTTCATATATCATTATACAAAAACGCTAATTTTCGCATATGAATATATTGTTTTATAATTCATTTCTTTCTATAATGAACTCATATTGCCATCTATTCTTCATCGCTGAAACTGTCGATATGTCGGAGTGATATCCCTCTACAATATAAAAATCTTTTTTACGAACCTCCTAGGTGTCCCATGCATTATTCTGAGGTACTTCTAGAAGAGCTAAAGCTCTGAAATTTGGCGTGCTGGTCGGTCATAGGTCACAACCAACGTGAAAAATCGAAAATTCCAAAAACTTTTATTTTTAACAGGACTTTTTTAACTCCATTGCTCAATTTCAATGCCCATAAGAAATGCGTGGGATTAATTGCAGAGCGTTCTAAATATTCTTTTTTAAATAACTTAAAATTGAGATACGAACTCGAGATAAAAACAACTCTGTATTTCAAAAATTAAGGTTTTAATTTTTAAGACGAAATTCAAATCCGTTCTGAATTAATGTAAACATTTGTTGTTAATTGCAAAGAAAGCATATTTTTCTGAGACAACAATGAACACTTCTAACTGCCATAGTAACGGACTCAAGGTTTTTAAAAGGTAAATTGCAATCTAATTAAAGATTGCATTGGCTCGACGCTTTGAATAATAATTAAGGAGGTCATAATGAATTATCGATTTCGATCTAATCAACTCGCAAAAATGCTTTGATGCAGACCATAGACTAAATGTCCTTCTTAATATGGGTTTGTTTTTGTAGTTTCCTCATTTTTTCAAACTTTCGATTTGTGACTCTTCCGTACGTACTTTGTTTGCACCTAATTGGGATATCGGAAGAAGATTGAAGCGAACTGAAAGTTACCAATGACCACAAAGGAATGATCCACTTCGCAGAACTAAACATAACTATAAAGATCTGAAGAAAGATAATTATAAACTAATCGAGAATATTATAGAAAATAATAGAAATTATAAATAACATATATAATATTTCTAAAAATTCCATATAGGTTACATAATAAAAAATATTTTCAGAAACTGCGAGGAAAATTTAGACTTTAAAAGAACAGGAATAAACTCAAACTATAGCCTTCTTTTATTGGATATAGTCACAAAGCTTCATCAATTAAGAAAAGAAAAAGGAGCGTTGATAAGACATAACTAAGCGTCAATTGTTAACAATAGTCGTCGGTAGGAGGCGTGGTGATGGCAGCTAAAAATACAAGATATTTCATAAACAATGCATTATATGGGGAAATGTTTCAAACAAAGATTGTAGAAACATTAATTTCGTACAACTTTTATTCCTATCATTTTTACATTTATTAAATATTAAAAAAGATTTTTTAAAATAACCGATAAGTCACAAGAGTAAAAACCCACTTCTGGTTGACCGATTTTTACCAAAAACTCTTCTGACTTTATAAAAATGTTAAATATAAAATTACGCCTTGAGTTGCTTAATAGTTTTTGAGTTAGAGCACCCACAAAAAAGCTATCACATACACACATAGAAATCATTGGGAAAATGCTCAAAACGTGTTCAGGGTACCTCAAATGTGTATTTCTGTTGAAATCTCAAAGACGATTTTTTCATGAAAACAGTACTTTCCCCTATACTACGTATGGAGGAAGTAAAAATGATTGTTTGATACCAGCAGATTTAGATTGAATTTAATCCATACAAACAGTTCTATCTTGACAATCAAACTACAGTAAACCAGCTGGAAGAGCATATGGTTAAACAAAAACAATTTTACTGTGTTTTTGTTTTCCCATATTCTTTTCCTGCTTGTATCTGTAGTTTGATTGTTGAGATAGAATAATCGTAAATTTATCAAATGCACGAATCCTGCGAAAGTAGGATTTTTCCAAGGTCACATTGTCCCATTTATGTGGCTTGAGGAGACCGCACAACTCAGACCCCCATACATCGGAAGGGACGTTAAACCGTTGACACCCTTGGTGCTCTTCTATAAGAGTTGGCTATAAGTCAGCACCAGGATTCCCTCCTCCCTTGCAATCCAACTATTCATTGCACTAACTCTTAGATACCTATCCATTGCACATAGGCAAGAGGTGAATCAGCAGGGCACATAACATAACTTAATACATGAACAATTAATTTTTGTGCAAAATATTTAAAAAATTTGATCCACTTAAAAAAGGTAGTTTTTGTCTGTTTAAGATTTGTTGGTTTTATATGATAATTTGCTTCACCTCTTGTATACACATGATGGCTTTTTGAAGTGAGCTTAGTAGGAAGATACCGCAGCTGACTTTGTTACAAACTTTCAAAATGAGCTTCCCAGGACAGGTTGTTATCAATAATAACACCTAAAAGTTAGTGAAATTTACTTCTTCCATTATATCATTTCCAAAAGTTAAGTTTGAACTGTTTTCGTTTGTGACCTTTGCTGAGAATTTAATTAGATTTGATTCATTTGTATTAATAGATATGTAGATTTTTATAAATGTCCTCGATTTGAATTTTTTTTTCATAAAATATTTTGCTAAGAACAGTGCCAATAGTCACTTATATGATTCAGCTTTATGCAGTGCTCTAATTGGATCGGTTTTCAAAATAATAATAATAATAAGAAGAAAAAAAATCAAAAAAATAACCTTTCTGTAGAAGATCAAATTAAGTAATTAAAATGATTGTAGTTTTACTAAATTATGATAGTTGGTATTGGGGTTAGAGTGACGAAAATCCGAGCTCTCACTCGTATGCTTCGTTTGCGAGCAAATATATTCGTGATGACTCGCATATATATTTGCAGACTTAGTGGAACAAGTCAAAACTTGTCATAGGGCTAAACAGTGCGGGAAGGCATGGGAATGCTGTTCCATTTGATTCAAAGAGAAGTCCATAGCGTCCCCGTTGTTAAAATGTCGGATAAGAATGTTTGGGATATTTGGTAGAAGCTGAGAACAACATGCTGACGGATGGACAAACCGACGCTAATAGGTGCTTACCTTTTCTCTGATATTTTATTTTTATTATTTTATTAAATTTTTGTTCTTCCAACAACGTGGGTGGATTAGATTCTCCCTGAGCCTTCCCCTCCTTCATCCACCCTTGTGATGTACAGTGTTATAGTGATCTGGAATGCATTAATGAAGCCTGATTTTTGTGTAAGATAATTCTCTATTTAGAGGAATTTAGGAATCATCAAAATATATATGAAACTGGAGAGTCACAGGACATGGTGAAACAATACAATATTAAATAAACAAAGGAGTTTTTATCATTTATCAAAATATTTCAGAACAAAAAACTTAACTATTTCAAGTATCCAATGTTATTCTCTCAGCTGTTGTGGAATAAATTACACAACATTTTTTCAGAGTTACAGCATATCTTAATGCTTCAGTAAAATTCTATCCTGGCAGGTAATGTTACTCTATATAACCATTTGATAATGTTTTACAGATTTTAGTGTGAATAGTCTTGTTAACTAAATTTACTATTCATGCATATGTTGCTGTATAGGTGCATGAGAAATTCAGTCATTAAAGATGTCAACAAGGAAAGAATTCACAGGATTTAAGAAAAAGCTCAATTAAATAATATTTCAAAATAAATTCTGATTAGTGCCACAAAATTAAAATTGGTACCCTTAGTGATATTCTCTGATATCTTTGGAATCAAGTATGTTTATTATTCCAGAATGTGATTATGAGAATTTTTGATTCCAAGGAAATATTTATTTTAATCTACATGTGGTTTGCTAACAATTTAATCCAAGAAATCTCAGAAAGAACTGCTAAAAGCACATGTGCTTCTGTGGAGATTCATGCTTAGAAAGTCATAATACTTTTAATAAATATTTTAATGAGATAATTTATATTTTTAATGTTATCTGGAGTCTATATAATTATTTTTTTTTTTCATTTTCGGAAAAAAGTCACTCCCATTGAGAAGTTCTAATCATATTTGTTAGCACACATGGATATATGGAAAAAGTCTCTAGGAAAAATTGGTTATAAGTGGAGTTGGTAAATCTAAGTCTGCCAAAATTATAAATTTCACTTGTAAATTATTCTAAGTATAATCCATGGCTGGTGATAATTTTATTGTTTTCAAATCTAATGCACTCTTATTGATAGATTTAATTCAATTTTAGCAACAGAGGAAAGTGAATAACCCATAGTTACATTATGACGATATTGGAAACTTAAGTTGAATTTTTGTTCAATTTTTAAGTTTGAACATATCTTTTTCCTTATTTTCTAAATTAATAATTCAAATGTCTTGAAAGAATGTACTCATGAGGATGGATTTTGTTCATGAAACCAAGGTGTTATATTGTCAAAGTAGTACATGCAGTTATTGAAGAATAGTTATCCAATTTATTAATAATTTCATAAATTTTATTCCAATACAATGCTGAGTTGATTATTATTAGGAATAATTTTTTATCTGCAATTCATCACCATTAAAAAGAAAATATTAGGAATCTCATGCTTTAGTAAGCATTCATCCAAAGTGTTATTATTAGTATTTGTCATGATAAATATATGTTAACTTTATAGAAATATAAAAGATACTATGCATAGTGTTGTTAAAATGCTAATTTATCAAATGTCAAAACTGAATTATTACAATTATATACTGAGAAATTTAGTTATGCTAATCAATTATCAGGTATGAGACAGGGCAGCACACTCTCTCTCTCTTTTTACTGTTTAATATATATGCTGAAGAAATTATGAGGCATGTGAAGATATAGAAACAGGGATAAAGGTAGGAAGTTGCTTAGTCACGTTATTTAGATTCAGTGATGACAAAGCATTAACGAGTAAATTCAAGAAGGGCTTTTAGAAACTAGTTAGTTCCTTGAACGAAAAGTCAAAGACATCTGGAATGAAATTTAATAGAATAAAAACAAAGGTCATGAGATTTACCAAGGCAAGAGAGTCACAGATCGATCTTGAATTAGATGGGGAACTGTTGGAACAGGTTTAATGGTTTACCTATTTAGATATTAATCTGACTCAGTATGGCAGGCATACAAAAGAGATCACAACAGGAATAGCAAGAGCAAAGCAGGCAATTATGAGACATTGAGAGTTGTTGACAGTAAGTCTGAATAAAAATATAAAAAGAAGTTAAGTGAAAGCTTTGATGTAGAGTGCACCATTATATGGGTGTGTGACATAGAAGGAAGGATTCTAGAAAAGGGGCAGAGAGGTAAAAGACTATCAGATGAATTAAAGGGATGGGTATGGGAAGATGAAAAGTCTTCAATTTAACGGATTAAAAGCCCAAAAGCTACTAAATCTAGAATGACTATGATGATGATCCAATTATCACATAATGTTAGCAGTCCCAAATCATCACCATAAAGTTGATGTTTTTTTAAATAACCAATTCTGTAATTTACAATTTTGAATAAAATTTGAGTGAATGCTTGGTATTATAAAAAGTAATATCAAGCTTGCCTTGCCCTGAATCAAGTTGATGATGAATTTGAATCCATTAGCATGAAAGCAGTTGTAAAATCCAATTAATCAGGGTGTGTATGTAAAGGTGGAAGTTTTTTGTCAGTTGGTGCATGCATTTTTTATTTTTGTTATGCCTGACACAGTATAGTATGTTTAATTTTTATTTATGTTATCATATGTTTTGTTTCATATTGGATTGTTGCCTCAATAGATTTTGAGTAGAAGTTATCTTAGTGTTTTAGAGCTTTGTGTTATGTTGTGATGTGATTTGTGTAGTAGTAGTAGTTACTCATTAACAACATGAGTTTTGATTACAAAGTTGGTACATTATCAATGTTATTAGTACCTGTAGTGTTGGATTATTATGAGGAGAAGGTCTGATGTAGTTTTCCTGACAATTTTTTAGCTAATGGAGTAATCTTCATCATCAATTGGTGTTTTTATATTTTGAAGAATTTGTATTTACTTCATCATTTCATTAATAATTATGATAATTCAGATTCCAAGATATAAAAAAGGTGTGAAAATTGAGGTGATGTGCTTGACTGTTAACTGAGTCATAGCTTATGAATCTGCCACAGCCACCCTTAGATGAATATAGATAAGATAATTAGCTGGAGAAGAATACTAGGTAGAATTAAAAACATTTCATAATAGAGTAAACATTTAATTTACAGTCTGACATAGGTTAGAAGGTTTTAAATTACTGTAGTGAAAATAAACTTACCTACTTAATGACTATAAAGTAAAGAGTGAAAAGATGAGGTATAAGCTAATGATAGTAAATGGGGCAAGTGGGTAGTGTGGAGGTTGAAAAAATTAGGGATTATTAAGGAATGTGGCATTGTGAAAAAATCAATGTGAAGTACTATGGCTATGATCTTGAGAGCTTGGAATAACAAGGAATACACTATATTCACCTGAATGCGGTTTGCCAACAATCTTCCCTGACATGGGAAAAATCCCAGATTGTGCTGTTAATGTACCCATGGAGATTTCAGTTGGGCAGCCATAAGAGTTGTATTAAATATTTCAGTCATTAAAAGGCAATATCTTTTAGCATTTCTCCATAGACTCTAAAAGTAATTTGATCTTCTTTAGAAAAACACTTCTCTTAAGAAGTACTAGTATGTGCCTTGGAAGGGACATTAAGCAGTTGGCCCCCTTGGTGCTCTTCATAAAGAGTGGGCTAATGCCTGCACCAGTTTTCCTTCCTCCCTTGTTTGTGTGATCAGGGTGGAAGGAGTAATGGCTATAATAATCCAAGAAGATGATTACCCAGGAATTCAATACATACAAACAAATGAACATCAAGAAGTACTATTCTTACCTGTCAGTTAAGTTAGAGTATATCTCTGGCAAATGGTTCAGTCCTCTTCATAATTGAATAATTATGAACATCAATTAATAATCTCTGTTCATCTTAAAATATTTAATGGTTGGAAGTAAATCTTAACACAACTATTTTTAATGTTGAATGGGAAGACACCTGTGATGCAATCTAACTGCAAAATCCTTCTAGATTCATGCGATTTTTTCCAGCCTTTTGCAGTTGTCTCTCCAACACCTTATTCCACAGAAATTTGTATGACTGACTCACCCCTATCAATTCTTTCCAGAGCATCAAGCTTAGTTTTCATGGAAACAACCACTCTCTTTCTTATCTCACCCATATTCTATAAATAAATATGAATATTATTATATATATATATATATATATATATATATATATATATATATATATATATATATATATATATTATATATGACTCTCATTTACTCTATCGCTGAAGAAGGGCATAGGCCCGATAAGCTTGCGTGTTTTTTGTTTTTGTGTTCGTGTGTTCAACGTGTCTCTTCGACGCCCCCAGCAGCCTGCCAACTTGGTCTCCGACGTAGTAAGTGTCCGCTGGGCTTCCTTCAACACCTTGTTGCCACCCTCATCACTACCTTTTCATTTCATTTCATATATATACATACATAATTTAGTATTGATTTAATATCATAACTAAAATAACAATTAACTAGTATGTGGGACAACTGACAGCAGATGCATACTAGACTGGATTACTATGTAATGAGAAATATTTTAGCACAAAGGACAATTCGTGAGATTGATGCATAATGAATGGAATGGTTTAAACTGTTTTTAACTAGTCGTTTTTATGTAAAATGTCGCACTCGACTGTGGATTTCAGTTTTCAGACCTAGGGGCATAAAATGTGTTAATCCGGCGAGTTGGTTAAGCGAAGGTAAGTTATGAGTGCTTCTACTGTATTTCAAATGCAGCAATGGAATCTCTCTGAATTATATGCAGGAATACAACTGATTTTACTAATTTATTTGCTGTCACTGCTGTGTATACTTCTCTTGTCCGCAGGCTGCTTGAGTATTGCTCAGTCATTTGGAGCCCATATTATGAAATAGACTCCCACATGGTGGAACGAGTTCAGCAGAAATTTCCGAGATCGATTGCCATTTAAAATGGTAATTTCACTGGTCAATATTTCCTATAATGATATACTAGCTCATCTCAATTTAACTACACTTTCTAGCAGGAGGTCCCGAACAGACCTAAATTTTTATACAAAATAATAATATGTTTGATTGCCCTAATTTATTGTCGCTTATAAATTTAAGAATCCCTGCTCACTCTATAAGCTCTTTTGTTCCATGTCATCTAGGTTATTATAGAAATAATTACACTTTTAAATCACCTATTACAAGTATGGGGAGGCTAGGCTACAATTGATTTGTTCAGATCTCTCCAACAATATAAAAGGAAAATTAAGGTTTTTATTTGACTTTGAAATATAAGCATGATTAGGTATATTGTAAGCAGGCCCGGACATAGAGAGACCCATGGCCTCTAGGCAGGTAACAGAGTTTGGTAATTTAGCAAAAAACAAACTTTACTTTTATTTTTTATTTATTTAACGTACTTTGACTTTAGAGTATAGACAAGCAGACTAGCAATGAAATAGACAAGTACCAACTATACTTTTTTACACATTAAAATTTTTATATTTACATATAATTACAAGATCACATTGCAACGCGATGAACTTTCTTCTCTGCAAAGGTACGGATGACCTCACTATAGTCCACAGACTGCGTTATTTCTGACTCTATGTACAGCACAGAGTGAATTAAGCCTGTTCTCTTCTGTGGTAGATCTTAAATAATTCTTTACTCTCTTTAGTGCTGAAAACGACCGTTCTGCCGAACAGTTTGACCCTGGTGTACACAACAGCATCCGGAGCGCTATTCCCACGTTTGGATAAATGTCCAAAAAGCCTTTTTCCAGGATGTACTTGTATAGCTCCAGTGACGATAACCCTTTTCCCGCATACAATATCGAAATATCTAGAACCTTCGAGAATGTTCCTGTACTACCATTCACTAATCATTTCCGGAATGTTCTATCTTACGGGATTATTCCATAAAATCTTAAGACACTATACACTAGAAAATTCTATCACATTCTTTAGCTTCCCTTGCCAACACTACTCGTATCGTAACCTTAACTAACCTCAGCAAATTCGCGTGGAAGATAAAACCTTTGAGCCGCAAAATTGAAATTCATACAACTTTCTAACACACACTTTCAACGCTAACTGACAAGTAGTGACAAGTTATAGAATGAAGTCAGGTGCGATGCAAAACAAACAAAGAACACAAACACAGTGTTGCCACTTGACTTGTCAAAAAATTTACTATAGTCAATTATTTTCAATTTCGTTCGGAAAAATTGACATATTATTTTCCCTGTCTTGTGTCCTCAATGTGTACCATTTTGTCCCCAGGTCGGGGTCCCCGCCGAAGTTGGGGCCCTAGGCAGCTGCCTAGTTTGCCTAGGCAGAAGTTCACCGCTGATTATAAGTGCTAAAAAAGATTTTAATTGATTACTTTCATCTTTTAAATGTTATGGGTATGTGAATTCAATATTAAATGCATAGTTGTATTAGGTTTTAACAAAGTGAAAGCTTTGATAAATATAAACTGTCATATTTTTGTAAATTTTATATCTATGGGTATATGTTTGGGTCTATAAATGTTGCAGGAAATTGAATATTCTACATAATTTGTTGTTTAAAAACCACATTTTTTAGCTGCCACAACCACATAACCTACCAGCGACTATTGTTAACAATTGATGCTAGTTACGTCTTAATAACGCTCCTTTCAATTTTCTTAATTGTTGGAGATTCCTGGCTATATCCAGTATCAGAAGGCAATTGATTTTTACAAGTCTGAAACTTTGCTATTTTTATCTTACAACTTGTTAATATAATGGCATTTTCATATACTATTGTAAAGCCAAGAAAACAAAGTTTGACGATTATTTTTAAATAATTATTTATTGCAAATATGATGGTATACCACAGGTTAAAAAATGAATTCTATGATGGAAAATGAATATCAATTTTCTAATAACATTTGCTAAGAAACATGTTATAAAAAGTGAGACAAATAAAATGTTTCCCATACATTAGATAAAATATTAGTACATACAAAACGTTGACGTATTCATAAAAAATTTGTGATTACAAAAGCATAACCAACAGGTTTCTTTACATCGACCAAAATCCGAAGAACAGTAGAAGTTTGAAAATGCTATACATAACTCATACATCCATTAGTATCTTGAATTGTAGCATGTAATGCTGTCTGTATACAAAATAGATCAAATGATTTCATGTTGATGAATACACACTTGATGTTAGATTAGTTAATTAGAGTTTATTGAAATCTCTTCTTCACTTGAGCTGTTATGGAATTAGTGTAGTTTGATCCAAATTTTAGATTGTTCAAATGTGTTTAAAGAAAAATATTATGCCCCTTCCCATTAACTAAAGAAAGATTTGGGAATGGTGTTCTTGAAAAGAGCTATTGTCAGCAGGGACGGATTAAGGGTTTTTTAAGCCCTAGGAACTATGACTCATAGGCCTTTTAACTATGGCAACATATGAGGAAAAGTATTAGTGATTTTTCAAGATAACTTATGGTAGTACTCATAAAATATTATTATTGTGCAAGTCAGCCAGCTTCACATGAGTGCTTTATCTACCTACTTCTGCCAGTTAACTAGAAATATGAACTTTAGTGTATGGAAAAAAGCATATATGTTAACTTATCTTTTTGTAGGCCCTGGTCATAGTGCCTATTGTGTCTAGACCAGGGGTCTGCAACCTTTCAGCCCTCAAGATCTGCTTTTCACTTGTAAATTTACCGAGGATCGACCCTGGGCCATGATGCGAGAAATACTGTTTTGAGCAGGTGGGGGGAAGAGAATCCCCGCTAATTTATCCCAAACTTTTAGAGACATAGAAACCTGCGTCATAACCTGTCGTGCTTAACATGCCCCATCAATTCGATTTGAGTTAAACAAACTGCAATAAAACTTTGTTTGAATTTCGTTCTGAACAAGAGAATATTTTATTTACAATAAAATTTCATTAATAGTAACAGAAAAATCATATGTTATGTAGCATTATTTATTGAATTAATGGGAACTCTGACACAGCATATTTTCTATAATATGTACTGGAAAACTCGGGTGTGTAAGTTGATACTGAAACTTGAATACTATCAATCAGATGTTTGTCTGTTAAGCTGGTGCAATGCATTGTTTTGGTTCCATTCATCCAAGAAAATGTTGATTCTCATAAATATATGGAGCCAAGTATTAACTTCACTTTCAAAGCTACATTCACTAATGAACTATAAGAATTTCCATCAACCAAAGTTGAAATCTATAGCGTCTCAACATTTCTCACTTGATTCAATAAAAAGTAATAGTGCTGAGGGAAGTCTCCGCGATCGACTTTAGAAGAGCCAAAGATTGACCGGTCAATTGCGATCGACTGGTTGGAGACCCCTGGTCTAGACCATAATCTGGCCCTGATGATCAAGCCATGCAAGTAGGGCATTTGCCCCTCATGCATATCTTGGCGGCATGGGAATTACATCAAGAAAAAAACAATTATTTCATTTATTTCCATTTTCTGTAAAGTATATTTTGGAAGGATGGTCGACAACATTTTCTATTTCTAATAATTCTTTGCAACTATATACGATAACTAAGAAATTATCAAACATGCAGTTTTATTGAAATCTGCATATAATTGTCATTAACAGTTTCCAATCCAAAACCCATATTGTTGTTTTCAAAACTGTGTGAGATAAGAATTGTATTTAGTCTGAGAAGTCTAGCTCTGAGCATAGGTGCTTTGTGATAATGGTGCCAAGTGCAAGACAAGTCAAAGATACCACTAGGTCAAGTGGCTGACTATGGCACCAAAAACTGGGGCACTTTCCTAAAAATACTTGTGGCGATAATAACAATCAGGAGTGGATTAACCTAAGTAAAATTAGGGAGCCTCAAAAGTATATGAACAATTTTTTGGTAAATTAATACAATGAAAAATCATAATTAATCCATAGAAACAATTGCTACTTTATGTGGTGTAAGAGACAATTTCTGGAAAAATGAAAATAACTAAATTTGTTGCAATATTTGCTCATGAACTTGTTCTTTGATTTTCATTTCTCTTTTTCTCTTCAGAGGCATCACTGGAAAGAAAATACATAGAAATAGTAATCTATAACTGCATATAGGGTGCACCTCATTGTTGGACCCAAAGATTATTTTTTAAAAGAAAGAACATTCTATATGTAGGTATTGATATATATTTTTATCCTTTATTACTTTATTAATTTAAGTTCTTACTATTCTTTGATATTTATTATGATATTGACCATCTTAAAAGTGTGGTACCATAATGACTTAGCATGTAGAAGTTGATGACTTGGTTAGGATGCAACAAATTTTGTTTAAAATGAATATGATAGGACACTATTTTACAATTAATACAAGGGAAGCTGAAATTAATTGTTTTTCCAATTAAAAATATAAATGAACAGTAAGTGAATATTAACAATTAAAAAAATAAAATTTGTTTGACTGACAAACCTTAGATAAATAATTTTATGCACATGCATTCTAATTCTACCTTCTGGTAGGTTTTTGGGCAAACCCAATCCAATTAGTGCTATAATTTGATGCATTAATATGCAAATGGGAGGAAAGAGAAAGTGGAAGAAAAAGGTTTCAGCTGATAGCCAACTTAAAAGGGATAAACAGCTACGAAGAAATGAAGAGGATTGGAGAACCAGGTTTGACCATGAATAATCACGGACCTGTCTACAAACAGACTACTTATGATGATGATGAAATGTTAAGATAAAAATTTCAAATGTGAGGTACAGTGACGTTTTAAAAAAAACCTTGGTAAAGTACACCTAAAATTCAAATTCAATCCATATCAAGTATTTCAAGAAGTGAAAGTACAACCAACTACACTATAAATACCGTATTACTTTATAATTTTGATATAATTATTTGGAAAATAAAATAATTGTTATAGCTTGTTATACGATTTGATATTTAAAAGGTTAGAAATCTGTACAACGAAATGCGCTTTATGAAATGCAGCAACTAAGACATTAGAAAAGAGGTTTTCTCAATTGAATAATTAATCAACAACATGATTGTTTGAACTGCATGCAAATTTAGGAAAAACTTTGTGTGTGTCATGGTAATTATTGGCAATAACTCGAACCTCTACCATAAGTAAAATTTTAGAAAAAATTATATTGTTGAAACTCTAAATTCTTTGGAAATAACATCATTCTGCAAGACTTCCAACTTGGTTTCAGGAAATGCCTTACAGTAACGACTAATATTTGAGACTTCATTCACTTTGTACTAGATAGTCTTGGTAAAAGCAAGAAATTTGCAGCGGTTTTCTAATACGTTTCAGAAACTTATGACTGTGTATCACATCTGTAATATCCTGCTACATAAATTACAAGCTTATGGAATTCATGAAATTGCCCATAAACTCCTATTAACCTTTCTAAATAATAGAAAGCAATGTATAGAAGTTTCACTCAATGAAAATGGGCATATCAAGAAATTGCATTATTTACATTAATGATATATCCATTCATGATTAATGTAAAATCATACTGTACACAGATAATACAAGTAATATAAGCCAAGGTAACACTATGAATTCTCTAAACTTAAAATTTATTGATATCACTAAACAAATAATAGAATATTTTCATAATTTAAATCTGTTAATTTAAATAAATCAAATGTAATTAAATTGTCAGAAATGGTCACAAATGAAAACAGTTCAAACTTAACTTTTGGAAATGATACAATGGAAGAAGTCAATTTCTCTAACTTTTAGATGTTATTATTGAAAATTATTATAGTTGAAAAAGTTTGTAACAAAATCAGCTGCAGTACAAATGGGGTCGGTTGACCTTGAAAAAATCCTACTTTCACAGGATTCGTGCCTTTGACAAACTTACAATTTTTCTATCTCAATAATCAAACTACAGATACCAGCAGAAAATGAATATGGTATGGTATATGGTATGGAATATCAAACAATCATTTATGTGAAATAAAGTTTTATCTTTTGAATGTATTTTTGGCATCGGTTTTACTCTGCATTCTTTATTTGGTGCAATTAAACAATATTATATTCAAATAAAGGAATACTATTCCTATCTAGGCTAACTGACAGGTGCTGACCAAGCTATGTACAGATACACAAACCTTGATTATTTTTATAGCTGCTACTCTTATGTTAAGTATTTAAAATGTGTTTAAATATTTTCTATATTAAAATATTTAAATTATGCTAAAATTTTATATTTTTCTAGGATTTAATTTTTTTATATGTTTAAATTAAAAAATATGAGGAAGTGGTTCTGGATTTTAATCATAATCATTTATTCAGCCATTAGGCAGTACAATACCAGAATAGGCATAGTCAGTGGTAGACAATTAAAAAGATTGATTGTTACAAAAGAGAGACATATGCATAACATCACATACAAATATTTACATTACATGAAAAAGAAGGTTCACAATAATATATTAGACACTTGGAAAATAAATGTCTATAAGAAACTTAGATATGAAAAATTGTAGGTGACCGGAGTAGTACCCAACCTAACATGAGGGATTTCAATTATATTGTGTGTCCTTGTGCCAAGTGATTATGTTATTGCAACATTAAAATCTGGTTCAAGTGAAATGGTGATAACCTGCTAAATTGCCTACAAGTTTGAATTTGTTGAAACTGACAAGTTCAAAATGTAGGATATGATAGTTTTAGAATGAAGAAATTTTGAGTTGAGGTGACTCATCTTTTTACCTTGCTCTGGGCCAGAGCTATGTAGGGTACATAACAAAAAAGTTTATTAATCATCAGCATTTGCAGCTAATTTCCAGAACCCTTGAATAGACCATGGTATGTTTTCCATTTATATTTGAAGCCTTTTAACCTATCAAGTTATCAAAATTTCAACTCATCACAACTCATTTGTGTTTAATATCAGCAATTCAGAAGCAGGGCATTGAATCAAATTTTTAATATAGATTTTCTTCTGTTTCTCACAAAATGAAATTTTGCTCAATAAAATGATTTCAGCAGAAAACATTATTTCCCAATTGTGTTTCTTGATAAATTATAGAAAATATATTTATAGCTTGATTTTTAAAAATTACATGAAAAATCTATTTAGTGCAAGGTAAAATTTTATAAGTTCCACACATATCCAAACATAGAACAAAGTTAATATTACTCAATGAAATTAAAATATAAATATGCATATGGATAACAATAGATTTACAGAAATTTTGAGCTGTTATATTCATTTAATATTTAAACAGTTTTTAATGTAATGAAGAGCTATTTCTCAAAATTTAATAAAATATTCCATAAGAGGAATATGAAAAGCTTAAGAATTAGCATCAGATCAGTTTTGCATTTTAGCTGTATAGGTAATGCCATAGAACCAATTTTGGGCATGTTAGATTTCCATATTATAACAACCAATCAACTGAAAAAATAAGTATACTGAATCATCAACTTCCTCACATGCTCATTCACAAAGCAATGACCTTCAGAAATTCAAGAGATGCATGCAGAAGTATAGGTTCCATCTACACACAAATGTATTTACAGTAAACAGTAATGAAATTACTTGAAAATCAGGCATTCCCTCTTTCATTCATTTCTATAGTTATACTACACCCATATTAATTTGGCTTTCAATCCTCAGCATTTGCACTGTACTCAGATACCAGCTACACAAATGCTCACTCCATTCATAACTTTTAATGCATGTGTGCATTCTTTATTTCATCCCAAACATCTACCAGTATAGGAATGATATAGTAAAGAGTAACACAAACTGCCTGGTTTGCAATATCATTTTAAAATGATACCCCAAAAATCAATTCAGCATATGATAGATTATATACCAAAACAAGGCCTGGCAAGAAAAATGAAAACAAGATTCCCAAGTCATCAGATCCTCGGAATAAACATGATGTGATCAAAATTGAATTAAAACCAGCAATGTTCAAATTAAGGATTCCTAAACTCCGACACTGCCGACTCCTTCCCATGTATTTTGGCCATAAAACAACGAAACCTTTTGTCTACAACAACAAACTCATTATGGCGATGAATCGGTATATGAGAAAAATCGCTCATCAATATTTTATGAAATTTGAGCATATTTCCATTGGCACCAGCGGAGGTAATGCTCCTGCCATCGTTGTCACTTATTTTACATGGATGACATCGCCAGAATACTCCAGCCCTAATCCATGGGTACTGAATCCCTGCCCTGACCTAGGCTTACAAGCTCCTCCAACAAGAATCTCATCCCTCAATAAACTAAACCAACTAAACTAATCAGTGCAGAACAACCTGATTCGACACCGACTTGAATAAAATCCTCAAAAATATCAACCAACTCTCATCACCGCCAATATACCTAAGGAGAGAAAGCAATTACTTGGCAAATATCACTCATTCCACACACCAAACATTCACATGCATGTTCTACTCATTCTAGCGTGCATTCTAAATATAACCCAGACTGTCCATCATCATGCACTACATATTAGTAAAACTCTATACAAAGGCATATTACAGTACAATGAATCAAAATATATGCATCAAAATATAAAAAAGAAAAATAAGTACACTTAATATATAACACTTTATACAAAAGTTTTTCTGTTAAATGCTGCTGAAAAATAATATTTCACAATGATGTCTTCCTCTGATCCTACGTTGACTCTTCAAGAAGCTTCACTTGTCGTAATCCTCTTCCACAGCAGTCAGGAGATGCTGGAAAAATTTTGTTTTCATGAAGCATGAGCCTTTTTACCAAACCTACCAATATCATTCAACAATTTTATATATAATCCTCATAAAATTGCCATCATTAAATATTATATGGATATTTGGCAATAAAACCTTTAGGATGTGATAGAATTAGAAAAGTGAAAATGCCCACACCAATAATCGAGATGCATCTATCAACATTATATATACTGTAAAAACAAAATTAAAGTAAATAAGCATTAAGATGATAGTTCAATTAGAAAGGCATGATTAGGCTAAGAACATGATCTAGGTATTTTTTTATGCATATGTTACTCTCCCATGTAATGGACAGTGCCAAACTATGTCAATTGAATTGCAGTTTCTCTTAGATACTTACTGAAATACATAACATATTTCCCGAATCATAACAAACAGAATAATTCTTTGTCTCAACAGTCAAGTGAAAAGAAGTCACTTGTGCATAACCAGCTTGAGCCTTTAATAAGAAACTAAAATTCAGAATCCATAAAATTAACCATGAAAAGATGAGTCAATTTCACAAAAATCGCTGAATGGAATAAAACTTTTATTTATAGTAAAGATGTAAAATAATATCTGAAAGTTATCTTTAGTAATAGAGGAAAAGTAGTGCAGAAAACCCCCAGATCAGGGGTGCCCAAGATGAAGATAACGAACACTGAAATTTATTTTTCTGCTTGAAATCTTAATCCTCCATCTCTAGCTTTCTCTAATCTATTTATTTCAAAAGAATTTTAATAAAGAAGATCTCAAGCTTGAGCACCTCTGCAGTAGATGGTACTCATTTACATTTGTATGGCATAAGCAGATATAGTGTATTGGTGCACCAAATTAGAGCAAAAGGGACAGTTATTCCAAGAGCTATTCATACAATGAAAATTAATTTCAATTTGAGTATTTCCAAAATTAACAGAATATATGTTTATAGAATTGTGTGAATAGCAAAAATAAAGCAAAAATTATCTTAAGTTGAAAACCATCAAATATGGAGGCCAGTTCAAGCACCAGTATGGTGACAAATTATGACAAACATGGAATCCCTTTTCTCCTAAAATTGATGCTAGTTTTGCAATTTTCTGAAATCTTGCACAAATGTCAGGTGAACTTCTTTGATTGCAAAAAAATGGAAAGACTAAAATACGTTTACTTTCAGGTATGCTAGATTCTGTGACTTGAATGATATCCTATCAATATATATATTATAGAATTTTTAACTTTCCTGTAATTACAATATAAACCTTTCGGACTTTTTATAATTTAAAACGGGTGAGCAACTTTCTCTACATGGCAGACTGCATCAGTTATTGTGAATACACCAGTCAGCCACCAGTGCTATGGCAGACCACGTAATAGTTTAAATCAGAAGTTACCAGTAGATTCTGAAGTGTAATATGAGTGAAAATCACTTCTGATTTAGTATTTTGGTTTTAATTCCAAAATAAAATGTTTTATTATCATAATTTGGTAAAGTAAAATGAATTTGGGTGTTAAATTTTATGGATTCCTTTTTCATCATAGCTTCACAAGTCCCATAAATGCTCGTGGGGGCTGTATGTTGCTCACCCATTTTAAAAGAATGGAGTTTCTTGCTCAAATGCTCCCATTTGGTCCTTTGCAGCATTCTGAATTTGCAAACCAAAATTTTCAATAGCGAACTAATGACAGCTTGTAGATATGAAAACAATTGATCACAAACTGTAGAATTTTTGCATGAAATAATTATCCTCAGCTTGCTGTAATGTATCATGGAGTATTAGGTGTAGAGAAATTAAAAAAGGGAAACTTACTGTTTGATGATCGAGACAATGTTTTGGGGGCCCATCACCAGAGCAGCTGGGTAGATACTGACAATGATGATGCTTATCTAATGATAAAGGTTTATCATCTAATTAGCCATATTACAAAAACTCAAAATCAAAGTAATGACATTGGATCCATTAAATACTTTCTGATGTTTATCTTCGCAATCCCGAGACAACATTATATAAAAATAGTCGTTTGCCAATTGAATTTAATCATGGATAGGCAATTCGGTTTGTAAAGTCCAGCATAACTTGATTTCTAGTAGTAAACAAGCTATCTTTCTTAAGATTTACGTATGTTGCTATTTCATTTAATTTCTACCAAAATCATTTTAACAAAATATGAGGTAAACTGGCACTTTTGTGCTCAATCTGGGCATCAATATAAAACTTTCAAAAAAATTTAAAGAAGATATGTATCAAATTTAGAATATCACTAGCCTGTAAAAGAGAAGAGATCCTGGGCTTTTCTGACAAATCCGCAGTGCGCCGCCTTGTATCTTCTCTCGATGATTGACCTTCTGAAAATAACATATGTGTTTAAGTAAAGAGAAACTATCCCAATATGAAATATTGTTCAGAAAATACTTACAAATAGTATCTCAGTTCGGTATCTTCATTTTTCAATGATGCACTAGGGTAAAAGTTTCCTGCTGTTAGACATAAAAAAGGCAGTTATAATTTAGATCCATGATTTTGTGACGCATAATGTTGAAGAAAACAATCGATTGTGTATACATGAAAAGATTTCACTGACAGGTTAAACATGGTTTTAAAATTTATGAAGAACATGTCAAAGGTAGATAAAAATACCAAAGCACACAAAAGAGAATTAATCAAAAAGATAATGATTACACTTCTATGCAAGTAAGCGTCGAAAGATGTATCATGGTTTTGCCTTTTTTAGGCAACAGTGTCAGCGAGCTCGTTTATTCGTTTGTTAACGCAGGGTAAACCAAGGCCTTGGTATATCGTGTAAGAGGGATTCGCATGGAAAAGGTGCACCATTTTCCATACAGTTTAAATTAAAGGAACCATAAGTCAGAAAATGCGGTAAAATATATAGCCGAAGGAGAAATAAAGCGATCGCTTTATTTCTCGCATATATGAAAGGGATTAAAAATAGCAAAGTGACGTAAAAATATTGCATCAAGTTGGGTGCAGTGGCGAAGAATATGACTTCGCATAAGGAAGGGCATATACATATGTATGTGGTCGGTATATAACCTGTGAAAAGAGGTTTTTCTTGACGCGTAGGTATAAATCAACGACGTGATTTGAACGAGTATACTCTTATGGAAAGCAATAAAGGATGTATAGAATCTGATTATCGATAACTTATAAATTCCCACGCGATAAGCATTATGATATCATCACATTAATAGACGCAATTCTACTAGCTTACTGGCTATAATGAACACTTCTCCCCATAGAAAAGCGCCAGCCTCCAACGCTTCGTCATTAGGCGTTAGGGCATGCGGCCATCGACATGGCTCAACTTAGGCGCCACGATATCGCTTAGGAGGATGAGGAGGCACATCACACGAAAAACGCACATCTCACGAAAAACGCACATCTCACGCAAAACGCAAATCTAACGCAAATCGCACGTCTCACGAAAAACGCATATCCCACGAAAACGCACATCTCACGAAAAACGCACATCTCACGAAAAACGCACATCTCAAGCAAAACGCACATCTCACGAAAAACGCACATCTCACGCAAAAGGCACATCACAAGTAAAACATTTATCGCAAAACGCACATCTCAGGAAAAAGGCATATCACATGCAAAACGCACATCTAGCACAAAATACACATCTCAGGATAAACGCAAATATTACACAAAACGTACATATCACGCAAAACGCACATCTCACGCAAAACGCACATCTCATGCAAAACGCACATCTAGCACAAAATACACATCAGGATAAATGCAAATATCACACAAAATGCACATCTCACGCAAAACGCACATCTCACGCAAAACGCACATCTCACGCAAAACGCACATCACAATTAAAACATTTATCGCAAAACGCACATCTCACGCAAAATGCATATCTCATGCAAAACACACATCTAGCACAATATACACATTTAAGAATAAATGCAAATATCACACAAAATGCATATCTTATGCAAAATTTAATTCTCGCGCAAAACGCACATCACAATTAAAACATTTATCGCAAAACGCACATCTCACGCAAAAGGCATATCACATGCAAAACACACATCTAGCGCAAAATACACATCTCAGGATAAACGCAAATATCACGCAAAACGTACATATCACGCAAAACGCACATCTCACGCAAAACGCATATCTCATGCAAAACACACGTCTAGCACAAAATACACATCTCAGGATAAACGCAAATATCAAACAAAATGCATATCTTAAGCATAATTTATTTCTCGCGCAAAACGCACATCTCACGAAAAAGGCACATCTCACGCCAAACGCACATCTTACGTAAAACGTGTATATCAGTATAACAGCGACTTGATTTTGTGCGGAGATTGGGTGGGGCTGGGAGCGGGGGGGGGGGGGAGGGGACCCACGAGCCATGGCCGTGCGTTAGTTGGGATTGCAAGGACAGACGCACACAAAAACACACAGAAATAATGGGACGGCAATTATATTTAGGTATGTACACACACAAATACGCGTCTAATGCTGCACCATGACGCTTCGATAAAGTGAGACTACAAAATATACATCGGCAATAAATGTACATATATTTATATTGTAGCTCAAGTATAGTAATGGGGTCGCAGTGTAGACATAAGCCAACAAGATAAAACAAATTAACATAAATGCGTACTGATACATGTATAAAGGAATAGGTATAAAAATGGCATCGCAGTATATACATAAGAAACAGTGAAATGATATTCACACCTTGAGTTGATCTCAAGTTTATTTTGGAATACCTCGCCAATTTTCTTACGATAAGGAGTTGGAAGTTTCGCCATACCGTCCCAATTATCTCTCAATTGAAAGCATTCCACATAATTACGCACCTGTAAATAATAGAAGCACAAGATTATAAGATATGAGGAACAATATGATGGGATACATTCTAATCTAATTTTTCGTCAATCCAACATATTTCTGTTAAAATGTGATTTTCATACGAAAACGAGTTTAGACAATGTTCAGTTTTAAAATTCGATCAGGAGAAAATGACAAACGAATTCAGAACGGATGAAATACCAAAGTATCGATATAATTTTTAGAGAATTAAAGATATTTTACCATTTTTGTAATTTTACGTATCTGGTGCGAGCGGTTTTGCTTTCCCCCATGACCAGCGATAGCCTCCTGTGATGCAGCACGTTCATAATACAAGAGAACTGAACACTACGTGATTATGCAGCCGAGCGAAGCTATTCAGATTCTCGTATTGATAAGAAAGTCCGATTTTAACCGCTTAAGAGTTGGCTATGGATGGTGATATAATCTCAGTTAAATAGGGATTTGATGGGGCAATCGCGGGCAAGTGGAATCCATATTGAATGGACTTGAGTTACCACTCACGGCGAGAATGTCTCGAAAGGCACGTTTCAGCCTCGGAAAGAAATCTGCTACTCTAGATATTAAATGATAGTCAATCTAATTAACGATTGGGGACGATTGTTACGTCCGACCAATAAAGATATCCGCCACTTCGTTACCCTTTTTGTCGCCGAATCAATATCTCTTATGACCTGGAAAATTCTCTTTTCCTGCCGACTTCCACTCTTAAGCCCTCTTTTGAAATGGTAACACGTGTTTAATCAAAACGGGCAGTAAAACCCTTACGGACAAAATTCATAGTAACTCGCAGCAATTCTCGGCCATTTTGACGACCATTTCTGCTGTGGAAAATAGACCCCGAATTTATTCGCACCAAGTAATACGAGGTTAATTTCGAAATTTGGACATTTTCTCCGAAAGCATAAATTGTACACGAATGAAAATCACTTCTTCCCCGTATGCAGGGACGTGAGAATATCACGACGCTACGATCAAGTTCGCACTATTACAATCGCAACATAGTTAATACGTACGAGGGCCGAAATTCAAAAGGCAATATTTCTCTATATTACGGGAATTTAAAACATCTTAGTATTCGGTAGGTTCTCTATAACATGGTCGGCGAGCAATGATATCACAGAGACCACGATGAGAACTTTTCCATCAGAAACAAAAGATAGGAATCGCGTCGGCGTATACATTACGAAAAAAATTGCTTATAAAAATATCAGAAGTTACAAAAATCGAGAATAAATGCTCGTGACTTCAACTAGTAGATCGTTTCGAAGAGACATCGAGTACATAAAATATATGGAAAAATCAGTTTTGATGAAATGGCGAACACATTTTGACCACTGCCATCAAAAATCAAGCAAAATACTAACCTTGAAGCTCTCCAATTCGGCAGCCGGAATTTCACTCTTTCAGAACTGACTTGAACTGGTTGAGCGCAGAACGCAGACTGAAATACCACAGCAACTCGCATGGTGGCGCAACTCAGAGCGATGATCATTGGTTTATTATAAAATTAGAAATTAATTTTTCAATAAAATTAAATGCATTAATGTAATTATAAAAAATAATTTTCATATATCATTATACAAAAACGCTAATTTTCGCATATGAATATATTGTTTTATAATTCATTTCTTTCTATAATGAACTCATATTGCCATCTATTCTTCATCGCTGAAACTGTCGATATGTCGGAGTGATATCCCTCTACAATATAAAAATCTTTTTTACGAACCTCCTAGGTGTCCCATGCATTATTCTGAGGTACTTCTAGAAGAGCTAAAGCTCTGAAATTTGGCGTGCTGGTCGGTCATAGGTCACAACCAACGTGAAAAATCGAAAATTCCAAAAACTTTTATTTTTAACAGGACTTTTTTAACTCCATTGCTCAATTTCAATGCCCATAAGAAATGCGTGGGATTAATTGCAGAGCGTTCTAAATATTCTTTTTTAAATAACTTAAAATTGAGATACGAACTCGAGATAAAAACAACTCTGTATTTCAAAAATTAAGGTTTTAATTTTTAAGACGAAATTCAAATCCGTTCTGAATTAATGTAAACATTTGTTGTTAATTGCAAAGAAAGCATATTTTTCTGAGACAACAATGAACACTTCTAACTGCCATAGTAACGGACTCAAGGTTTTTAAAGGTAAATTGCAATCTAATTAAAGATTGCATTGGCTCGACGCTTTGAATAATAATTAAGGAGGTCATAATGAATTATCGATTTCGATCTAATCAACTCGCAAAAATGCTTTGATGCAGACCATAGACTAAATGTCCTTCTTAATATGGGTTTGTTTTTGTAGTTTCCTCATTTTTTCAAACTTTCGATTTGTGACTATTCCGTACGTACTTTGTTTGCACCTAATTGGGATATCGGAAGAAGATTGAAGCGAACTGAAAGTTACCAATGACCACAAAGGAATGATCCACTTCGCAGAACTAAACATAACTATAAAGATCTGAAGAAAGATAATTATAAACTAATCGAGAATATTATAGAAAATAATAGAAATTATAAATAACATATATAATATTTCTAAAAATTCCATATAGGTTACATAATAAAAAATATTTTCAGAAACTGCGAGGAAAATTTAGACTTTAAAAGAACAGGAATAAACTCAAACTATAGCCTTCTTTTATTGGATATAGTCACAAAGCTTCATCAATTAAGAAAAGAAAAAGGAGCGTTGATAAGACATAACTAAGCGTCAATTGTTAACAATAGTCGTCGGTAGGAGGCGTGGTGATGGCAGCTAAAAATAATACAAGATATTTCATAAACAATGCATTATATGGGGAAATGTTTCAAACAAAGATTGTAGAAACATTAATTTCGTACAACTTTTATTCCTATCATTTTTACATTTATTAAATATTAAAAAAGATTTTTTAAAATAACCGATAAGTCACAAGAGTAAAAACCCACTTCTGGTTGACCGATTTTTACCAAAAACTCTTCTGACTTTATAAAAATGTTAAATATAAAATTACGCCTTGAGTTGCTTAATAGTTTTTGAGTTAGAGCACCCACAAAAAAGCTATCACATACACACATAGAAATCATTGGGAAAATGCTCAAAACGTGTTCAAGGTACCTCAAATGTGTATTTCTGTTGAAATCTCAAAGACGATTTTTTCATGAAAACAGTACTTTCCCCTATACTACGTATGGAGGAAGTAAAAATGATTGTTTGATACCAGCAGATTTAGATTGAATTTAATCCATACAAACAGTTCTATCTTGACAATCAAACTACAGTAAACCAGCTGGAAGAGCATATGGTTAAACAAAAACAATTTTACTGTGTTTTTGTTTTCCCATATTCTTTTCCTGCTTGTAGCTGTAGTTTGATTGTTGAGATAGAATAATCGTAAATTTATCAAATGCACGAATCCTGCGAAAGTAGGATTTTTCCAAGGTCACATTGTCCCATTTATGTGGCTTGAGGAGACTGCACAACTCAGACCCCCATACATCGGAAGGGACGTTAAACCGTTGACACCCTTGGTGCTCTTCTATAAGAGTTGGCTATAAGTCAGCACCAGGATTCCCTCCTCCCTTGCAATCCAACTATTCATTGCACTAACTCTTAGATACCTATCCATTGCACATAGGCAAGAGGTGAATCAGCAGGGCACATAACATAACTTAATACATGAACAATTAATTTTTGTGCAAAATATTTAAAAAATTTGATCCACTTAAAAAAGGTAGTTTTTGTCTGTTTAAGATTTGTTGGTTTTATATGATAATTTGCTTCACCTCTTGTATACACATGATGGCTTTTTGAAGTGAGCTTAGTAGGAAGATACCGCAGCTGACTTTGTTACAAACTTTCAAAATGAGCTTCCCAGGACAGGTTGTTATCAATAATAACACCTAAAAGTTAGTGAAATTTACTTCTTCCATTATATCATTTCCAAAAGTTAAGTTTGAACTGTTTTCGTTTGTGACCTTTGCTGAGAATTTAATTAGATTTGATTCATTTGTATTAATAGATATGTAGATTTTTATAAATGTCCTCGATTTGAATTTTTTTTTCATAAAATATTTTGCTAAGAATAGTGCCAATAGTCACTTATATGATTCAGCTTTATGCAGTGCTCTAATTGGATCGGTTTTCAAAATAATAATAATAATAAGAAGAAAAAAAATCAAAAAAATAACCTTTCTGTAGAAGATCAAATTAAGTAATTAAAATGATTGTAGTTTTACTAAATTATGATAGTTGGTATTGGGGTTAGAGTGACGAAAATCTGAGCTCTCACTCGTATGCTTCGTTTGCGAGCAAATATATTCATGATGACTCGCATATATATTTGCAGACTTAGTGGAACAAGTCAAAACTTGTCATAGGGCTAAACAGTGCGGGAAGGCATGGGAATGCTGTTCCATTTGATTCAAAGAGAAGTCCATAGCGTCCCCGTTGTTAAAATGTCGGATAAGAATGTTTGGGATATTTGGTAGAAGCTGAGAACAACATGCTGACGGATGGACAAACCGACGCTAATAGGTGCTTACCTTTTCTCTGATATTTTATTTTTATTATTTTATTAAATTTTTGTTCTTCCAACAACGTGGGTGGATTAGATTCTCCCTGAGCCTTCCCCTCCTTCATCCACCCTTGTGATGTACAGTGTTATAGTGATCTGGAATGCATTAATGAAGCCTGATTTTTGTGTAAGATAATTCTCTATTTAGAGGAATTTAGGAATCATCAAAATATATATGAAACTGGAGAGTCACAGGACATGGTGAAACAATACAATATTAAATAAACAAAGGAGTTTTTATCATTTATCAAAATATTTCAGAACAAAAAACTTAACTATTTCAAGTATCCAATGTTATTCTCTCAGCTGTTGTGGAATAAATTACACAACATTTTTTCAGAGTTACAGCATATCTTAATGCTTCAGTAAAATTCTATCCTGGCTGGTAATGTTACTCTATATAACCATTTGATAATGTTTTACAGATTTTAGTGTGAATAGTCTTGTTAACTAAATTTACTATTCATGCATATGTTGCTGTATAGGTGCATGAGAAATTCAGTCATTAAAGATGTCAACAAGGAAAGAATTCACAGGATTTAAGAAAAAGCTCAATTAAATAATATTTCAAAATAAATTCTGATTAGTGCCACAAAATTAAAATTGGTACCCTTAGTGATATTCTCTGATATCTTTGGAATCAAGTATGTTTATTATTCCAGAATGTGATTATGAGAATTTTTGATTCCAAGGAAATATTTATTTTAATCTACATGTGGTTTGCTAACAATTTAATCCAAGAAATCTCAGAAAGAACTGCTAAAAGCACATGTGCTTCTGTGGAGATTCATGCTTAGAAAGTCATAATACTTTTAATAAATATTTTAATGAGATAATTTATATTTTTAATGTTATCTGGAGTCTATATAATTAATTTTTTTTTCATTTTCGGAAAAAAGTCACTCCCATTGAGAAGTTCTAATCATATTTGTTAGCACACATGGATATATGGAAAAAGTCTCTAGGAAAAATTGGTTATAAGTGGAGTTGGTAAATCTAAGTCTGCCAAAATTATAAATTTCACTTGTAAATTATTCTAAGCATAATCCATGGCTGGTGATAATTTTATTGTTTTCAAATCTAATGCACTCTTATTGATAGATTTAATTCAATTTTAGCAACCGAGGAAAGTGAATAACCCATAGTTACATGATGACGATATTGGAAACTTAAGTTGAATTTTTGTTCAATTTTTAAGTTTGAACATATCTTTTTCCTTATTTTCTAAATTAATAATTCAAATGTCTTGAAAGAATGTACTCATGAGGATGGATTTTGTTCATGAAACCAAGGTGTTATATTGTCAAAGTAGTACATGCAGTTATTGAAGAATAGTTATCCAATTTATTAATAATTTCATAAATTTTATTCCAATACAATGCTGAGTTGATTATTATTAGGAATAATTTTTTATCTGCAATTCATCACCATTAAAAAGAAAATATTAGGAATCTCATGCTTTAGTAAGCATTCATCCAAAGTGTTATTATTAGTATTTGTCATGATAAATATATGTTAACTTTATAGAAATATAAAAGATACTATGCATAGTGTTGTTAAAATGCTAATTTATCAAATGTCAAAACTGAATTATTACAATTATATACTGAGAAATTTAGTTATGCTAATCAATTATCAGGTATGAGACAGGGCAGCACACTCTCTCTCTCTTTTTACTGTTTAATATATATGTTGAAGAAATTATGAGGCATGTGAAGATATAGAAACAGGGATAAAGGTAGGAAGTTGCTTAGTCACGTTATTTAGATTCATTGATGACAAAGCATTAACGAGTTAATTCAAGAAGGGCTTTTAGAAACTAGTTAGTTCCTTGAACGAAAAGTCAAAGACATCTGGAATGAAATTTAATAGAATAAAAACAAAGGTCATGAGATTTACCAATGCAAGAGAGTCACAGATCGATCTTGAATTAGATGGGGAACTGTTGGAACAGGTTTAATGGTTTACCTATTTAGATATTAATCTGACTCAGTATGGCAGGCATACAAAAGAGATCACAACAGGAATAGCAAGAGCAAAGCAGGCAATTATGAGACATTGAGTGTTGTTGACAGTAAGTCTGAATAAAAATATAAAAAGAAGTGAAAGCTTTGATGTAGAGTGCACCATTATATGGGTGTGTGACATAGAAGGAAGGATTCTAGAAAAGGGGCAGAGAGGTAAAAGACTATCAGATGAATTAAAGGGATGGGTATGGGAAGATGAAAAGTCTTCAATTTAACGGATTAAAAGCCCAAAAGCTACTAAATCTAGAATGACTATGATGATGATCCAATTATCACATAATGTTAGCAGTCCCAAATCATCACCATAAAGTTGATGTTTTTTTAAATAACTAATTCTGTAATTTACAATTTTGAATAAAATTTGAGTGAATGCTTGGTATTATAAAAAGTAATATCAAGCTTGCCTTGCCCTGAATCAAGTTGATGATGAATTTGAATCCATTAGCATGAAAGCAGTTGTAAAATCCAATTAATCAGGGTGTGTATGTAAAGGTGGAAGTTTTTTGTCAGTTGGTGCATGCATTTTTTATTTTTGTTATGCCTGACACAGTATAGTACGTTTAATTTTTATTTATGTTATCATATGTTTTGTTTCATATTGGATTGTTGCCTCAATAGATTTTGAGTAGAAGTTATCTTAGTGTTTTAGAGCTTTGTGTTATGTTG
The DNA here is from genome assembly GCA_028673005.1 of Tanypteryx hageni. NCBI lineage: Eukaryota > Metazoa > Arthropoda > Insecta > Odonata > Petaluridae > Tanypteryx > Tanypteryx hageni. The sequence goes on along the minus strand of CM054120.1, from coordinate 136,712,145 downwards.
TGATGTGATTTGTGTAGTAGTAGTAGTTACTCATTAACAACATGAGTTTTGATTACAAAGTTGGTACATTATCAATGTTATTAGTACCTGTAGTGTTGGATTATTATGAGGAGAAGGTCTGATGTAGTTTTCCTGACAATTTTTTAGCTAATGGAGTAATCTTCATCATCAATTGGTGTTTTTATATTTTGAAGAATTTGTATTTACTTCATCATTTCATTAATAATTATGATAATTCAGATTCCAAGATATAAAAAAGGTGTGAAAATTGAGGTGATGTGCTTGACTGTTAACTGAGTCATAGCTTATGAATCTGCCACAGCCACCCTTAGATGAATATAGATAAGATAATTAGCTGGAGAAGAATACTAGGTAGAATTAAAAACATTTCATAATAGAGTAAACATTTAATTTACAGTCTGACATAGGTTAGAAGGTTTTAAATTACTGTAGTGAAAATAAACTTACCTACTTAATGACTATAAAGTAAAGAGTGAAAAGATGAGGTATAAGCTAATGATAGTAAATGGGGCAAGTGGGTAGTGTGGAGGTTGAAAAAATTAGGGATTATTAAGGAATGTGGCATTGTGAAAAAATCAATGTGAAGTACTATGGCTATGATCTTGAGAGCTTGGAATAACAAGGAATACACTATATTCACCTGAATGCGGTTTGCCAACAATCTTCCCTGACATGGGAAAAATCCCAGATTGTGCTGTTAATGTACCCATGGAGATTTCAGTTGGGCAGCCATAAGAGTTGTATTAAATATTTCAGTCATTAAAAGGCAATATCTTTTAGCATTTCTCCATAGACTCTAAAAGTAATTTGATCTTCTTTAGAAAAACACTTCTCTTAAGAAGTACTAGTATGTGCCTTGGAAGGGACATTAAGCAGTTGGCCCCCTTGGTGCTCTTCATAAAGAGTGGGCTAATGCCTGCACCAGTTTTCCTTCCTCCCTTGTTTGTGTGATCAGTGTGGAAGGAGTAATGGCTATAATAATCCAAGAAGATGATTACCCAGGAATTCAATACATACAAACAAATGAACATCAAGAAGTACTATTCTTACCTGTCAGTTAAGTTAGAGTATATCTCTGGCAAATGGTTCAGTCCTCTTCATAATTGAATAATTATGAACATCAATTAATAATCTCTGTTCATCTTAAAATATTTAATGGTTGGAAGTAAATCTTAACACAACCATTTTTAATGTTGAATGGGAAGACACCTGTGATGCAATCTAACTGCAAAATCCTTCTAGATTCATGCGATTTTTTCCAGCCTTTTGCAGTTGTCTCTCCAACACCTTATTCCACAGAAATTTGTATGACTGACTCACCCCTATCAATTCTTTCCAGAGCATCAAGCTTAGTTTTCATGGAAACAACCACTCTCTTTCTTATCTCACCCATATTCTATAAATAAATATGAATATTATTATATATATATATATATATATATATATATATATATATATATATATATATTATATATGACTCTCATTTACTCTATCGCTGAAGAAGGGCATAGGCCCGATAAGCTTGCGTGTTTTTTGTTTTTATGTCCGTGTGTTCAACGTGTCTCTTCGACGCCCCCAGCAGCCTGCCAACTTGGTCTCCGACGTAGTAAGTGTCCGCTGGGCTTCCTTCAACACCTTGTTGCCACCCTCATCACTACCTTTTCATTTCATTTCATATATATACATACATAATTTAGTATTGATTTAATATCATAACTAAAATAACAATTAACTAGTATGTGGGACAACTGACAGCAGATGCATACTAGACTGGATTACTATGTAATGAGAAATATTTTAGCACAAAGGACAATTCGTGAGATTGATGCATAATGAATGGAATGGTTTAAACTGTTTTTAACTAGTCGTTTTTATGTAAAATGTCGCACTTGACTGTGGATTTCAGTTTTCAGACCTAGGGGCATAAAATGTGTTAATCCGGCGAGTTGGTTAAGCGAAGGTAAGTTATGAGTGCTTCTACTGTATTTCAAATGCAGCAATGGAATCTCTTTGAATTATATGCAGGAATACAACTGATTTTACTAATTTATTTGCTGTCACTGCTGTGTATACTTCTCTTGTCCGCAGGCTGCTTGAGTATTGCTCAGTCATTTGGAGCCCATATTATGAAATAGACTCCCACATGGTGGAACGAGTTCAGCAGAAATTTCCGAGATCGATTGCCATTTAAAATGGTAATTTCACTGGTCAATATTTCCTATAATGATATACTAGCTCATCTCAATTTAACTACACTTTCTAGCAGGAGGTCCCGAACAGACCTAAATTTTTATACAAAATAATAATATGTTTGATTGCCCTAATTTATTGTCGCTTATAAATTTAAGAATCCCTGCTCACTCTATAAGCTCTTTTGTTCCATGTCATCTAGGTTATTATAGAAATAATTACACTTTTAAATCACCTATTACAAGTATGGGGAGGCTAGGCTACAATTGATTTGTTCAGATCTCTCCAACAATATAAAAGGAAAATTAAGGTTTTTATTTGACTTTGAAATATAAGCATGATTAGGTATATTGTAAGCAGGCCCGGACATAGAGAGACCCATGGCCTCTAGGCAGGTAACAGAGTTTGGTAATTTAGCAAAAAACAAACTTTACTTTTATTTTTTATTTATTTAACGTACTTTGACTTTAGAGTATAGACAAGCAGACTAGCAATGAAATAGACAAGTACCAACTATACTTTTTTACACATTAAAATTTTTATATTTACATATAATTACAAGATCACATTGCAACGCGATGAACTTTCTTCTCTGCAAAGGTACGGATGACCTCACTATAGTCCACAGACTGCGTTATTTCTGACTCTATGTACAGCACAGAGTGAATTAAGCCTGTTCTCTTCTGTGGTAGATCTTAAATAATTCTTTACTCTCTTTAGTGCTGAAAACGACCGTTCTGCCGAACAGTTTGACCCTGGTGTACACAACAGCATCCGGAGCGCTATTCCCACGTTTGGATAAATGTCCAAAAAGCCTTTTTCCAGGATGTACTTGTATAGCTCCAGTGACGATAACCCTTTTCCCGCATACAATATCGAAATATCTAGAACCTTCGAGAATGTTCCTGTACTACCATTCACTAATCATTTCCGGAATGTTCTATCTTACAGGATTATTCCATAAAATCTTAAGACACTATACACTAGAAAATTCTATCACATTCTTTAGCTTCCCTTGCCAACACTACTCGTATCGTAACCTTAACTAACCTCAGCAAATTCGCGTGGAAGATAAAACCTTTGAGCCGCAAAATTGAAATTCATACAACTTTCTAACACACACTTTCAATGCTAACTGACAAGTAGTGACAAGTTATAGAATGAAGTCAGGTGCGATGCAAAACAAACAAAGAACACAAACACAGTGTTGCCACTTGACTTGTCAAAATACTATGGTCAATTATTTTCAATTTCGTTCGGAAAAATTGACATATTATTTTCCCTGTCTTGTGTCCTCAATGTGTACCATTTTGTCCCCAGGTCGGGGTCCCCGCCGAAGTTGGGGCCCTAGGCAGCTGCCTAGTTTGCCTAGGCAGAAGTTCACCGCTGATTATAAGTGCTAAAAAAGATTTTAATTGATTACTTTCATCTTTTAAATGTTATGGGTGTGTGAATTCAATATTAAATGCATAGTTGTATTAGGTTTTAACAAAGTGAAAGCTTTGATAAATATAAACTGTCATATTTTTGTAAATTTTATATCTATGGGTATATGTTTGGGTCTATAAATGTTGCAGGAAATTGAATATTCTACATAATTTGTTGTTTAAAAACCACATTTTTTAGCTGCCACAACCACATAACCTACCAGCGACTATTGTTAACAATTGATGCTAGTTACGTCTTAATAACGCTCCTTTCAATTTTCTTAATTGTTGGAGATTCCTGGCTATATCCAGTATCAGAAGGCAATTGATTTTTACAAGTCTGAAACTTTGCTATTTTTATCTTACAACTTGTTAATATAATGGCATTTTCATATACTATTGTAAAGCCAAGAAAACAAAGTTTGACGATTATTTTTAAATAATTATTTATTGCAAATATGATGGTATACCACAGGTTAAAAAATGAATTCTATGATGGAAAATGAATATCAATTTTCTAATAACATTTGCTAAGAAACATGTTATAAAAAGTGAGACAAATAAAATGTTTCCCATACATATTAGATAAAATATTAGTACATACAAAACGTTGACGTATTCATAAAAAATTTGTGATTACAAAAGCATAACCAACAGGTTTCTTTACATCGACCAAAATCCGAAGAACAGTAGAAGTTTGAAAATGCTATACATAACTCATACATCCATTAGTATCTTGAATTGTAGAATGTAATGCTGTCTGTATACAAAATAGATCAAATGATTTCATGTTGATGAATACACACTTGATGTTAGATTAGTTAATTAGAGTTTATTGAAATCTCTTCTTCACTTGAGCTGTTATGGAATTAGTGTAGTTTGATCCAAATTTTAGATTGTTCAAATGTGTTTAAAGAAAAATATTATGCCCCTTCCCATTAACTAAAGAAAGATTTGGGAATGGTGTTCTTGAAAAGAGCTATTGTCAGCAGGGACGGATTAAGGGTTTTTTAAGCCCTAGGAACTATGACTCATAGGCCTTTTAACTATGGCAACATATGAGGAAAAGTATTAGTGATTTTTCAAGATAACTTATGGTAGTACTCATAAAATATTATTATTGTGCAAGTCAGCCAGCTTCACATGAGTGCTTTATCTACCTACTTCTGCCAGTTAACTAGAAATATGAACTTTAGTGTATGGAAAAAAGCATATATGTTAACTTATCTTTTTGTAGGCCCTGGTCATAGTGCCTATTGTGTCTAGACCAGGGGTCTGCAACCTTTCAGCCCTCAAGATCTGCTTTTCACTTGTAAATTTACCGAGGATCGACCCTGGGCCATGATGCGAGAAATACTGTTTTGAGCAGGTGGGGGGAAGAGAATCCCCGCTAATTTATCCCAAACTTTTAGAGACATAGAAACCTGCGTCATAACCTGTCGTGCTTAACATGCCCCATCAATTCGATTTGAGTTAAACAAACTGCAATAAAACTTTGTTTGAATTTCGTTCTGAACAAGAGAATATTTTATTTACAATAAAATTTCATTAATAGTAACAGAAAAATCATATGTTATGTAGCATTATTTATTGAATTAATGGGAACTCTGACACAGCATATTTTCTATAATATGTACTGGAAAACTCGGGTGTGTAAGTTGATACTGAAACTTGAATACTATCAATCAGATGTTTGTCTGTTAAGCTGGTGCAATGCATTGTTTTGGTTCCATTCATCCAAGAAAATGTTGATTCTCATAAATATATGGAGCCAAGTATTAACTTCACTTTCAAAGCTACATTCACTAATGAACTATAAGAATTTCCATCAACCAAAGTTGAAATCTATAGCGTCTCAACATTTCTCACTTGATTCAATAAAAAGTAATAGTGCTGAGGGAAGTCTCCGCGATCGACTTTAGAAGAGCCAAAGATTGACCGGTCAATTGCGATCGACTGGTTGGAGACCCCTGGTCTAGACCATAATCTGGCCCTGATGATCAAGCCATGCAAGTAGGGCATTTGCCCCTCATGCATATCTTGGCGGCATGGGAATTACATCAAGAAAAAAACAATTATTTCATTTATTTCCATTTTCTGTAAAGTATATTTTGGAAGGATGGTCGACAACATTTTCTATTTCTAATAATTCTTTGCAACTATATACGATAACTAAGAAATTATCAAACATGCAGTTTTATTGAAATCTGCATATAATTGTCATTAACAGTTTCCAATCCAAAACCCATATTGTTGTTTTCAAAACTGTGTGAGATAAGAATTGTATTTAGTCTGAGAAGTCTAGCTCTGAGCATAGGTGCTTTGTGATAATGGTGCCAAGTGCAAGACAAGTCAAAGATACCACTAGGTCAAGTGGCTGACTATGGCACCAAAAACTGGGGCACTTTCCTAAAAATACTTGTGGCGATAATAACAATCAGGAGTGGATTAACCTAAGTAAAATTAGGGAGCCTCAAAAGTATATGAACAATTTTTTGGTAAATTAATACAATGAAAAATCATAATTAATCCATAGAAACAATTGCTACTTTATGTGGTGTAAGAGACAATTTCTGGAAAAATGAAAATAACTAAATTTGTTGCAATATTTGCTCATGAACTTGTTCTTTGATTTTCATTTCTCTTTTTCTCTTCAGAGGCATCACTGGAAAGAAAATACATAGAAATAGTAATCTATAACTGCATATAGGGTGCACCTCATTGTTGGACCCAAAGATTATTTTTTAAAAGAAAGAACATTCTATATGTAGGTATTGATATATATTTTTATCCTTTATTACTTTATTAATTTAAGTTCTTACTATTCTTTGATATTTATTATGATATTGACCATCTTAAAAGTGTGGTACCATAATGACTTAGCATGTAGAAGTTGATGACTTGGTTAGGATGCAACAAATTTTGTTTAAAATGAATATGATAGGACACTATTTTACAATTAATACAAGGGAAGCTGAAATTAATTGTTTTTCCAATTAAAAATATAAATGAACAGTAAGCGAATATTAACAATTAAAAAAATAAAATTTGTTTGACTGACAAACCTTAGATAAATAATTTTATGCACATGCATTCTAATTCTACCTTCTGGTAGGTTTTTGGGCAAACCCAATCCAATTAGTGCTATAATTTGATGCATTAATATGCAAATGGGAGGAAAGAGAAAGTGGAAGAAAAAGGTTTCAGCTGATAGCCAACTTGAAAGGGATAAACAGCTACGAAGAAATGAAGAGGATTGGAGAACCAGGTTTGACCATGAATAATCACGGACCTGTCTACAAACAGACTACTTATGATGATGATGAAATGTTAAGATAAAAATTTCAAATGTGAGGTACAGTGACGTTTTAAAAAAAACCTTGGTAAAGTACACCTAAACTTCAAATTCAATCCATATCAAGTATTTCAAGAAGTGAAAGTACAACCAACTACACTATAAATACCGTATTACTTTATAATTTTGATATAATTATTTGGAAAATAAAATAATTGTTATAGCTTGTTATACGATTTGATATTTAAAAGGTTAGAAATCTGTACAACGAAATGCGCTTTATGAAATGCAGCAACTAAGACATTAGAAAAGAGGTTTTCTCAATTGAATAATTAATCAACAACATGATTGTTTGAACTGCATGCAAATTTAGGAAAAACTTTGTGTGTGTCATGGTAATTATTGGCAATAACTCGAACCTCTACCATAAGTAAAATTTTAGAAAAAATTATATTGTTGAAACTCTAAATTCTTTGGAAATAACATCATTCTGCAAGACTTCCAACTTGGTTTCAGGAAATGCCTTACAGTAACGACTAATATTTGAGACTTCATTCACTTTGTACTAGATAGTCTTGGTAAAAGCAAGAAATTTGCAGCGGTTTTCTAATACATTTCAGAAACTTATGACTGTGTATCACATCTGTAATATCCTGCTACATAAATTACAAGCTTATGGAATTCATGAAATTGCCCATAAACTCCTATTAACCTTTCTAAATAATAGAAAGCAATGTATAGAAGTTTCACTCAATGAAAATGGGCATATCAAGAAATTGCATTATTTACATTAATGATATATCCATTCATGATTAATGTAAAATCATATTGTACACAGATAATACAAGTATTATAAGCCAAGGTAACACTATGAATTCTCTAAACTTAAAATTTATTGATATCACTAAACAAATAATAGAATATTTTCATAATTTAAATCTGTTAATTTAAATAAATCAAATGTAATTAAATTGTCAGAAATGGTCACAAATGAAAACAGTTCAAACTTAACTTTTGGAAATGATACAATGGAAGAAGTCAATTTCTCTAACTTTTAGATGTTATTATTGAAAATTATTATAGTTGAAAAAGTTTGTAACAAAATCAGCTGCAGTACAAATGGGGTCGGTTGACCTTGAAAAAATCCTACTTTCACAGGATTCGTGCCTTTGACAAACTTACAATTTTTCTATCTCAATAATCAAACTACAGATACCAGCAGAAAATGAATATGGTATGGTATATGGTATGGAATATCAAACAATCATTTATGTGAAATAAAGTTTTATCTTTTGAATGTATTTTTGGCAACGGTTTTACTCTGCATTCTTTATTTGGTGCAATTAAACAATATTATATTCAAATAAAGGAATACTATTCCTATCTAGGCTAACTGACAGGTGCTGACCAAGCTATGTACAGATACACAAACCTTGATTATTTTTATAGCTGCTACTCTTATGTTAAGTATTTAAAATGTGTTTAAATATTTTCTATATTAAAATATTTAAATTATGCTAAAATTTTATATTTTTCTAGGATTTAATTTTTTTATATGTTTAAATTAAAAAATATGAGGAAGTGGTTCTGGATTTTAATCAATCATTTATTCAGCCATTAGGCAGTACAATACCAGAATAGGCATAGTCAGTGGTAGACAATTAAATAGATTGATTGTTACAAAAGAGAGACATATGCATAACATCACATACAAATATTTACATTACATGAAAAAGAAGGTTCACAATAATATATTAGACACTTGGAAAATAAATGTCTATAAGAAACTTAGATATGAAAAATTGTAGGTGACCGGGGTAGTACCCAACCTAACATGAGGGATTTCAATTATATTGTGTGTCCTTGTGCCAAGTGATTATGTTATTGCAACATTAAAATCTGGTTCAAGTGAAATGGTGATAACCTGCTAAATTGCCTACAAGTTTGAATTTGTTGAAACTGACAAGTTCAAAATGTAGGATATGATAGTTTTAGAATGAAGAAATTTTGAGTTGAGGTGACTCATCTTTTTACCTTGCTCTGGGCCAGAGCTATGTAGGGTACATAACAAAAAAGTTTATTAATCATCAGCATTTGCAGCTAATTTCCAGAACCCTTGAATAGACCATGGTATGTTTTCCATTTATATTTGAAGCCTTTTAACCTATCAAGTTATCAAAATTTCAACTCATCACAACTCATTTGTGTTTAATATCAGCAATTCAGAAGCAGGGCATTGAATCAAATTTTTAATATAGATTTTCTTCTGTTTCTCACAAAATGAAATTTTGCTCAATAAAATGATTTCAGCAGAAAACATTATTTCCCAATTGTGTTTCTTGATAAATTATAGAAAATATATTTATAGCTTGATTTTTAAAAATTACATGAAAAATCTATTTAGTGCAAGGTAAAATTTTATAAGTTCCACACATATCCAAACATAGAACAAAGTTAATATTACTCAATGAAATTAAAATATAAATATGCATATGGATAACAATAGATTTACAGAAATTTTGAGCTGTTATATTCATTTAATATTTAAACAGTTTTTAATGTAATGAAGAGCTATTTCTCAAAATTTAATAAAATATTCCATAAGAGGAATATGAAAAGCTTAAGAATTAGCATCAGATCAGTTTTGCATTTTAGCTGTATAGGTAATGCCATAGAACCAATTTTGGGCATGTTAGATTTCCATATTATAACAACCAATCAACTGAAAAAATAAGTATACTGAATCATCAACTTCCTCACATGCTCATTCACAAAGCAATGACCTTCAGAAATTCAAGAGATGCATGCAGAAGTATAGGTTCCATCTACACACAAATGTATTTACAGTAAACAGTAATGAAATTACTTGAAAATCAGGCATTCCCTCTTTCATTCATTTCTATAGTTATACTACACCCATATTAATTTGGCTTTCAATCCTCAGCATTTGCACTGTACACAGATACCAGCTACACAAATGCTCACTCCATTCATAACTTTTAATGCATGTGTGCATTCTTTATTTCATCCCAAACATCTACCAGTATAGGAATGATATAGTAAAGAGTAACACAAACTGCCTGGTTTGCAATATCATTTTAAAATGATACCCCAAAAATCAATTCAGCATATGATAGATTATATACCAAAACAAGGCCTGGCAAGAAAAATGAAAACAAGATTCCCAAGTCATCAGATCCTCGGAATAAACATGATGTGATCAAAATTGAATTAAAACCAGCAATGTTCAAATTAAGGATTCCTAAACTCCGACACTGCCGACTCCTTCCCATGTATTTTGACCATAAAACAACGAAACCTTTTGTCTACAACAACAAACTCATTATGGCGATGAATCGGTATATGAGAAAAATCGCTCATCAATATTTTATGAAATTTGAGCATATTTCCATTGGCACCAGCGGAGGTAATGCTCCTGCCATCGTTGTCACTTATTTTACATGGATGACATCGCCAGAATACTCCAGCCCTAATCCATGGGTACTGAATCCCTGCCCTGACCTAGGCCTACAAGCTCCTCCAACAAGAATCTCATCCCTCAATAAACTAAACCAACTAAACTAATCAGTGCAGAACAACCTGATTCGACACCGACTTGAATAAAATCCTCAAAAATATCAAACAACTCTCATCACCGCCAATATACCTAAGGAGAGAAAGCAATTACTTGGCAAATATCACTCATTCCACACACCAAACATTCACATGCATGTTCTACTCATTCTAGCGTGCATTCTAAATATAACCCAGACTGTCCATCATCATGCACTACATATTAGTAAAACTCTATACAAAGGCATATTACAGTACAATGAATCAAAATATATGCATCAAAATATAAAAAAGAAAAATAAGTACACTTAATATATAACACTTTATACAAAAGTTTTTCTGTTAAATGCTGCTGAAAAATAATATTTCACAATGATGTCTTCCTCTGATCCTACGTTGACTCTTCAAGAAGCTTCACTTGTCGTAATCCTCTTCCACAGCAGTCAGGAGATGCTGGAAAAATTTTGTTTTCATGAAGCATGAGCCTTTTTACCAAACCTACCAATATCATTCAACAATTTTATATATAATCCTCATAAAATTGCCATCATTAAATATTATATGGATATTTGGCAATAAAACCTTTAGGATGTGATAGAATTAGAAAAGTGAAAATGCCCACACCAATAATCGAGATGCATCTATCAACATTATATATACTGTAAAAACAAAATTAAAGTAAATAAGCATTAAGATGATAGTTCAATTAGAAAGGCATGATTAGGCTAAGAACATGATCTAGGTATTTTTTTATGCATATGTTACTCTCCCATGTAATGGACAGTGCCAAACTATGTCAATTGAATTGCAGTTTCTCTTAGATACTTACTGAAATACATAACATATTTCCCGAATCATAACAAACAGAATAATTCTTTGTCTCAACAGTCAAGTGAAAAGAAGTCACTTGTGCATAACCAGCTTGAGCCTTTAATAAGAAACTAAAATTCAGAATCCATAAAATTAACCATGAAAAGATGAGTCAATTTCACAAAAATCGCTGAATGGAATAAAACTTTTATTTATAGTAAAGATGTAAAATAATATCTGAAAGTTATCTTTAGTAATAGAGGAAAAGTAGTGCAGAAAACCCCCAGATCAGGGGTGCCCAAGATGAAGATAACCAACACTGAAATTTATTTTTCTGCTTGAAATCTTAATACTCCATCTCTAGATTTCTCTAATCTATTTATTTCAAAAGAATTTTAATAAAGTAGATCTCAAGCTTGAGCACCTCTGCCTTAGATGGTACTCATTTACATTTGTATGGCATAAGCAGATATAGTGTATTGGTGCACCAAATTAGAGCAAAAGGGACAGTTATTCCAAGAGCTATTCATACAATGAAAATTAATTTCAATTTGAGTATTTACAAAATTAACAGAATATATGTTTATAGAATTGTGTGAATAGCAAAAATAAAGCAAAAATTATCTTAAGTTGAAAACCATCAAATATGGAGGCCAGTTCAAGCACCAGTATGGTGACAAATTATGACAAACATGGAATCCCTTTTCTCCTAAAATTGATGCTAGTTTTGCAATTTTCTGAAATCTTGCACAAATGTCAGGTGAACTTCTTTGATTGCAAAAAAATGGAAAGACTAAAATACGTTTACTTTCAGGTATGCTAGATTCTGTGACTTGAATTATATCCTATCAATATATATATTATAGAATTTTTAACTTTCCTGTAATTACAATATAAACCTTTCGGACTTTTTATAATTTAAAACGGGTGAGCAACTTTCTCTACATGGCAGACTGCATCAGTTATTGTGAATACACCAGTCAGCCACCAGTGCTATGGCAGACCACGTAATAGTTTAAATCAGAAGTTACCTGTAGATTCTGAAGTGTAATATGAGTGAAAATCACTTCTGAATTAGTATTTTGGTTTTAATTCCAAAATAAAATGTTTTATTATCATAATTTGGTAAAGTAAAATGAATTTGGGTGTTAAATTTTATGGATTCCTTTTTCATCATAGCTTCACAAGTCCCATAAATGCTCGTGGGGGCCGTATGTTGCTCACCCATTTTAAAAGAATGGAGTTTCTTGCTCAAATGCTCCCATTTGGTCCTTTGCAGCATTCTGAATTTGCAAACCAAAATTTTCAATAGCGAACTAATGACAGCTTGTAGATATGAAAACAATTGATCACAAACTGTAGAATTTTTGCATGAAATAATTATCCTCAGCTTGCTGTAATGTATCATAGAGTATTAGGTGTAGAGAAATTAAAAAAGGCAAACTTACTGTTTGATGATCGAGACAATGTTTTGGGGGCCCATCACCAGAGCAGCTGGGTAGATACTGACAATGATGATGCTTATCTAATGATAAAGGTTTATCATCTAATTAGCCATATTACAAAAACTCAAAATCAAAGTAATGACATTGGATCCATTAAATACTTTCTGATGTTTATCTTCGCAATCCCGAGACAACATTATATAAAAATAGTCGTTTGCCAATTGAATTTAATCATGGATAGGCAATTCGGTTTGTAAAGTCCAGCATAACTTGATTTCTAGTAGTAAACAAGCTATCTTTCTTAAGATTTACTTATGTTGCTATTTCATTTAATTTCTACCAAAATCATTTTAACAAAATATGAGGTAAACTGGCACTTTTGTGCTCAATCTGGGCATCAATATAAAACTTTCAAAAAAATTTAAAGAAGATATGTATCAAATTTAGAATATCACTAGCCTGTAAAAGAGAAGAGATCCTGGGCTTTTCTGACAAATCCGCAGTGCGCCGCCTTGTATCTTCTCTCGATGATTGACCTTCTGAAAATAACATATGTGTTTAAGTAAAGAGAAACTATCCCAATATGAAATATTGTTCAGAAAATACTTACAAATAGTATCTCAGTTCGGTATCTTCATTTTTCAATGATGCACTAGGGTAAAAGTTTCCTGCTGTTAGACATAAAAAAGGCAGTTATAATTTAGATCCATGATTTTGTGACGCATAATGTTGAAGAAAACAATCGATTGTGTATACATGAAAAGATTTCACTGACAGGTTAAACATGGTTTTAAAATTTATGAAGAACATGTCAAAGGTAGATAAAAATACCAAAGCACACAAAAGAGAATTAATCAAAAAGATAATGATTACACTTCTATGCAAGTAAGCGTCGAAAGATGTATCATGGTTTTGCCTTTTTTAGGCAACAGTGTCAGCGAGCTCGTTTATTCGTTTGTTAACGAAGGGTAAACCAAGGCCTTGGTATATCGTGTAAGAGGGATTCGCATGGAAAAGGTGCACCATTTTCCATACAGTTTAAATTAAAGGAACCATAAGTCAGAAAATGCGGTAAAATATATAGCCGAAGGAGAAATAAAGCGATCGCTTTATTTCTCGCATATATGAAAGGGATTAAAAATAGCAAAGTGACGTAATAATATTGCATCAAGTTGGGTGCAGTGGCGAAGAATATGACTTCGCAGAAGGAAGGGCATATACATATGTATGTGGTCGGTATATCACCTGTGAAAAGAGGTTTTTCTTGACGCGTAGGTATAAATCAACGACGTGATTTGAACGAGTATACATGCGGCCATCGACATGGCTCAATTAGGCGCCACGATATCGCTTAGGAGGAGGAGGAGGCACATCACACGAAAAACGCACATCTCACGAAAACCGCACATCTCACGAAAAACGCACATCTCACGCAAAACACAAATCTAACGCAAATCGCACATCTCACGCAAAACGAACATCTCACGCAAAACGCACATCTCACGCAAAACGCACATCTCACGCAAAACGCACATCCCACGAAAACGCACATCCCACGAAAACGCACATCTCACGAAAAACGCACATCTCAATCAAAACCCACATCTCACGAAAAACGCACATCTCACGCAAAAGGCACATCACAAGTAAAACATTTATCGCAAAACGCACATCTCACGAAAAACGCACGTCTCACGAAAAACGCACATCACACGAAAACGCACATCTCACGAAAAACCCACATCTCAAGCAAAACGCACATCTCACGAAAAACGCACATCTCACGAAAAACGCACATCTCACGCAAAAGGCACATCACAAGTAAAACATTTATCGCAAAACGCACATCTCACGAAAAACGCAAATCTAACGCAAAACGCACATCTCACGCAAATCGCACATCTCACGCAAATCGCACATCTCAAGCAAAACGCATATCACAAGTATAACGTTTATCGCAAACGGCACATCTCACACAAAACGCATATCTCATGCAAAACACACCTAGGACAAAATACACATCTCAGGATAAACGCAAATATAACAAAAAATGCACATCTCACGCAAAACGCACATCACAAGTAAAACATTTATCGCAAAACGCACATCTCAGGCAAAACGCATATCCCATGAAAACACATCTAGAACAAAATACACATCTTAGGATAAACGCAAATATCACGCAAAAAGCTCATTGACGCAAAACGCACGTCTCACGAAAAACGCAATTTCCACGAAAAACGCACATCTCACGCAAAACGCACATCTCACGAAAAACGCAAATCTCACGCAAAACGCACATCTCACGCAAAACGCACATCTCACGCAAAACGCACATCTCACGCAAAACGCACATCTCACGCAAAACGCACATCACAAGTAAAACATTTATCGCAAACGGGACATCTCACACAAAACGCATATCTCATTCAAAACGCACCTAGCACAAAATACACATCTCAAGATAAACGCAAATATCACAAAAAATGCACATCTGACGCAAAACGCACATCTCACGCAATACGCAAATCCCACGAAAAACGCACATCTCACGCAAAACGCACATCTCACGCAAAACGCACATCACAAGTAAAACATTTATCGCAAAACGCACATCTCACGCAAAACGCATATCTCATGCAAAACGCAATTCTTGGACAAAATTTACATCACAGGATAAACGCAAATATCACGCAAATCGCACATCTCACGCAAAACGCACATCTCACGCAAAACGCACATCTCACGCAAAATGCACATCTAACGCAAAACGCACATCACAAGTAAAACATTTATCGAAAAACGCACATCTCACACAAAACGCATATCTCATGCAAAAAAAACATCTAGCACAAAATACACATCTCAGGATAAACGCAAATATCACACAAAATGCATATCTTAGGTAAAATTTATTTCTCGCGCAAAACGCACATCACAAGTAAAACATTTATCGCAAAACGCACATCTTAAGCAAAACGCATACCTCATGCAAAACACACATCTAGCACAAAATACACATCCCAGGATAAATGCAAATATCACACAAAATGCATATCTCACGCAAAACGCACAACACAAGTTAAACATTTATCGCAAAACGCACATCTCACGCAAAACGCATATCTCATGCAAAACGCACATCTAGCACAAAATACACATCAGAATAAACGAAAATATCACGCACAACGCACATCTCAGGCAAAACGCAAACCTCTCGCAATACGCACATCTCAGGCAAAACGCACTTCACAAGTATAACATTTATCGCAAAACGCACATCTCACGCAAAACGCACATCTCACGCAAAACACACATCTCACGCAAAACGCACATCTCGCGCAAAGCGCACATCTCACGAAAAAGGCACATCTCACGCCAAACGCGCATCTTACGTAAAACGTGCATATCAGTATAACAGCGACTTGATTTTGTGCGGAGATTGGGTGGTGCTGGGAGCGAGGGGGGGGGAGGGGACCCACGAGCCATGGCCGTGCGTTAGTTGGGATTGTAAGGACAGACGCACACAAAAACACACAGAAATAATGGGACGGCAATTATATTTAGGTATGTACACACACAAATACGCGTCTAATGCTGCATAATGACGCTTCGATAAAGTGAGACTACAAAATATACATCGGCAATAAATGTACATATATTTATATTGTAGCTCAAGTATAGTAATGGGGTCGCAGTGTAGACATAAGCCAACAAGATAAAACAAATTAACATAAATGCGTACTGATACATGTATAAAGGAATAGGTATAAAAATGGCATCGCAGTATATACATAAGAAACAGTGAAATGATATTAACACCTTGAGTTGATCTCAAGTTTATTTTGGAATACCTCGCCAATTTTCTTACGATAAGGAGTTGGAAGTTTCGCCATACCGTCCCAATTATCTCTCAATGGAAAGCATTCCACATAATTACGCACCTGTAAATAACAGAAGCACAAGATTATAAGATATGAGGAACAATATGATGGGATACATTCTAATCTAATTTTTCGTCAATCCAACATATTTCTGTTAAAATGTGATTTTCATACGAAAACGAGTTTAGACAATGTTCAGTTTTAAAATTCGATCAGGAGAAAATGACAAACGAATTCAGAACGGATGAAATACCAAAGTATCGATATAATATTTAGAGAATTAAAGATATTTTACCATTTTTGTAATTTTACGTATCTGGTGCGAGCGGTTTTGCTTTCCCCCATGACCAGCGATAGCCTCCTGTGATGCAGCACGTTCATAATACAAGAGAACTGAACACTACGTGATTATGCAGCCAAGCGAAGCTATTCAGATTCTCGTATTGATAAGAAAGTCCGATTTTAACCGCTTAAGAGTTGGCTATGGATGGTGATAGAATCTCAGTTAAATAGGGATTTGATGGGGCAATCGCGGGCAAGTGGAATCCATATTGAATGGACTTGAGTTACCACTCACGGCGAGAATTCTCGGCCATTTTGACGACCATTTCTGCTGTGGAAAATAGACCCCGAATTTATTCGCACCAATTAATACGAGGTTAATTTCGAAATTTGGACATTTTCTCCGAAAGCATAAATCGTACACGAATGAAAATCACTTCTTCCCCGTATGCAGGGACGTGAGAATATCACGACGCTACGATCAAGTTCGCACTATTACAATCGCAACATAGTTAATACGTACGAGGGCCGAAATTCAAAAGGCAATATTTCTCTATATTACGGGAATTTAAAACATCTTAGTATTCGGTAGGTTCTCTATAACATGTTCGGCGAGCAATGATATCACAGAGACCACGATGAGAACTTTTCCATCAGAAACAAAAGATAGGAATCGCGTCGGCGTATAAATTACGATAAAATTTGCTAATAAAAATATCAGAAGTTACAAAAATCGAGAATAAATGCTCGTGACTTCAACTAGTAGATCATTTCGAAGAGACATCGAGTACATAAAATATATTGAAAAATCAGTTTTGATGAAATGGCGAACACATTTTGACCACTGCCATCAAAAATCAAGCAAAATACTAACCTTGAAGCTCTCCAATTCGGCAGCCGGAATTTC
This sequence comes from Tanypteryx hageni, assembly GCA_028673005.1. NCBI lineage: Eukaryota > Metazoa > Arthropoda > Insecta > Odonata > Petaluridae > Tanypteryx > Tanypteryx hageni. The sequence goes on along the minus strand of CM054120.1, from coordinate 136,694,311 downwards.
ACTCTTTCAGAACTGACTTGAACTGGTTGAGCGCAGAACGCAGACTGAAATACCACAGCAACTCGCATGGTGGCGCAACTCAGAGCGATGATCATTGGTTTATTATAAAATTAGAAATTAATTTTTCAATAAAATTAAATGCATTAATGTAATTATAAAAAATAATTTTCATATATCATTATACAAAAACGCTAATTTTCGCATATGAATATATTGTTTTATAATTCATTTCTTTCTATAATGAATTCATATTGCCATCTATTCTTCATCGCTGAAACTGTCGATATGTCGGAGTGATATCCCTCTACAATATAAAAATCATTTTTACGAACCTCCTAGGTGTCCCATGCATTATTCTGAGGTACTTCTAGAAGAGCTAAAGCTCTGGAATTTGGCGTGCTGGTCGGTCATAGTTCACAACCAACGTGAAAAATCGAAAATTCCAAAAACTTTTATTTTTAACAGGACTTTTTTAACTCCTTTGCTCAATTTCAATGCCCATAAGAAATGCGTGGGATTAATTGCAGAGCGTTCTAAATATTCTTTTTTAAATAACTTAAAATTGAGATACGAACTCGAGATAAAAACAACTCTGTATTTCAAAAATTAAGGTTTTAATTTTTAAGACGAAATTCAAATCCGTTCTGAATTAATGTAAACATTTGTTGTTAATTGCAAAGAAAGCATATTTTTCTGAGACAACAATGAACACTTCTAACTGCCATAGTAACGGACTCAAGGTTTTTAAAGGTAAATTGCAATCTAATTAAAGATTGCATTGGCTCGACGCTTTGAATAATAATTAAGGAGGTCATAATGAATTATCGATTTCGATCTAATCAACTCGCAAAAATGCTTTGATGCAGACCATAGACTAAATGTCCTTCTTAATATGGGTTTGTTTTTGTAGTTTCCTCATTTTTTCAAACTTTCGATTTGTGACTATTCCGTACGTACTTTGTTTGCACCTAATTGGGATATCGGAAGAAGATTGAAGCGAACTGAAAGTTACCAATGACCACAAAGGAATGATCCACTTCGCAGAACTAAACATAACTATAAAGATCTGAAGAAAGATAATTATAAACTAATCGAGAATATTATAGAAAATAATAGAAATTATAAATAACATATATAATATTTCTAAAAATTCCATATAGGTTACATAATAAAAAATATTTTCAGAAACTGCGAGGAAAATTTAGACTTTAAAAGAACAGGAATAAACTCAAACTATAGCCTTCTTTTATTGGATATAGTCACAAAGCTTCATCAATTAAGAAAAGAAAAAGGAGCGTTGATAAGACATAACTAAGCGTCAATTGTTAACAATAGTCGTCGGTAGGAGGCGTGGTGATGGCAGCTAAAAATACAAGATATTTCATAAACAATGCATTATATGGGGAAATGTTTCAAACAAAGATTGTAGAAACATTAATTTCGTACAACTTTTATTCCTATCATTTTTACATTTATTAAATATTAAAAAAGATTTTTTAAAATAACCGATAAGTCACAAGAGTAAAAACCCACTTCTGGTTGACCGATTTTTACCAAAAACTCTTCTGACTTTATAAAAATGTTAAATATAAAATTACGCCTTGAGTTGCTTAATAGTTTTTGAGTTAGAGCACCCACAAAAAAGCTATCACATACACACATAGAAATCATTGGGAAAATGCTCAAAACGTGTTCAGGGTACCTCAAATGTGTATTTCTGTTGAAATCTCAAAGACGATTTTTTCATGAAAACAGTACTTTCCCCTATACTACGTATGGAGGAAGTAAAAATGATTGTTTGATACCAGCAGATTTAGATTGAATTTAATCCATACAAACAGTTCTATCTTGACAATCAAACTACAGTAAACCAGCTGGAAGAGCATATGGTTAAACAAAAACAATTTTACTGTGTTTTTGTTTTCCCATATTCTTTTCCTGCTTGTAGCTGTAGTTTGATTGTTGAGATAGAATAATCGTAAATTTATCAAATGCACGAATCCTGCGAAAGTAGGATTTTTCCAAGGTCACATTGTCCCATTTATGTGGCTTGAGGAGACCGCACAACTCAGACCCCCATACATCGGAAGGGACGTTAAACCGTTGACACCCTTGGTGCTCTTCTATAAGAGTTGGCTATAAGTCAGCACCAGGATTCCCTCCTCCCTTGCAATCCAACTATTCATTGCACTAACTCTTAGATACCTATCCATTGCACATAGGCAAGAGGTGAATCAGCAGGGCACATAACATAACTTAATACATGAACAATTAATTTTTGTGCAAAATATTTAAAAAATTTGATCCACTTAAAAAAGGTAGTTTTTGTCTGTTTAAGATTTGTTGGTTTTATATGATAATTTGCTTCACCTCTTGTATACACATGATGGCTTTTTGAAGTGAGCTTAGTAGGAAGATACCGCAGCTGACTTTGTTACAAACTTTCAAAATGAGCTTCCCAGGACAGGTTGTTATCAATAATAACACCTAAAAGTTAGTGAAATTTACTTCTTCCATTATATCATTTCCAAAAGTTAAGTTTGAACTGTTTTCGTTTGTGACCTTTGCTGAGAATTTAATTAGATTTGATTCATTTGTATTAATAGATATGTAGATTTTTATAAATGTCCTCGATTTGAATTTTTTTTTCATAAAATATTTTGCTAAGAACAGTGCCAATAGTCACTTATATGATTCAGCTTTATGCAGTGCTCTAATTGGATCGGTTTTCAAAATAATAATAATAATAAGAAGAAAAAAAATCAAAAAAATAGCCTTTCTGTAGAAGATCAAATTAAGTAATTAAAATGATTGTAGTTTTACTAAATTATGATAGTTGGTATTGGGGTTAGAGTGACGAAAATCCGAGCTCTCACTCGTATGCTTCGTTTGCGAGCAAATATATTCGTGATGACTCGCATATATATTTGCAGACTTAGTGGAACAAGTCAAAACTTGTCATAGGGCTAAACAGTGCGGGAAGGCATGGGAATGCTGTTCCATTTGATTCAAAGAGAAGTCCATAGCGTCCCCGTTGTTAAAATGTCGGATAAGAATGTTTGGGATATTTGGTAGAAGCTGAGAACAACATGCTGACGGATGGACAAACCGACGCTAATAGGTGCTTACCTTTTCTCTGATATTTTATTTTTATTATTTTATTAAATTTTTGTTCTTCCAACAACGTGGGTGGATTAGATTCTCCCTGAGCCTTCCCCTCCTTCATCCACCCTTGTGATGTACAGTGTTATAGTGATCTGGAATGCATTAATGAAGCCTGATTTTTGTGTAAGATAATTCTCTATTTAGAGGAATTTAGGAATCATCAAAATATATATGAAACTGGAGAGTCACAGGACATGGTGAAACAATACAATATTAAATAAACAAAGGAGTTTTTATCATTTATCAAAATATTTCAGAACAAAAAACTTAACTATTTCAAGTATCCAATGTTATTCTCTCAGCTGTTGTGGAATAAATTACACAACATTTTTTCAGAGTTACAGCATATCTTAATGCTTCAGTAAAATTCTATCCTGGCTGGTAATGTTACTCTATATAACCATTTGATAATGTTTTACAGATTTTAGTGTGAATAGTCTTGTTAACTAAATTTACTATTCATGCATATGTTGCTGTATAGGTGCATGAGAAATTCAGTCATTAAAGATGTCAACAAGGAAAGAATTCACAGGATTTAAGAAAAAGCTCAATTAAATAATATTTCAAAATAAATTCTGATTAGTGCCACAAAATTAAAATTGGTACCCTTAGTGATATTCTCTGATATCTTTGGAATCAAGTATGTTTATTATTCCAGAATGTGATTATGAGAATTTTTGATTCCAAGGAAATATTTATTTTAATCTACATGTGGTTTGCTAACAATTTAATCCAAGAAATCTCAGAAAGAACTGCTAAAAGCACATGTGCTTCTGTGGAGATTCATGCTTAGAAAGTCATAATACTTTTAATAAATATTTTAATGAGATAATTTATATTTTTAATGTTATCTGGAGTCTATATAATTAATTTTTTTTTCATTTTCGGAAAAAAGTCACTCCCATTGAGAAGTTCTAATCATATTTGTTAGCACACATGGATATATGGAAAAAGTCTCTAGGAAAAATTGGTTATAAGTGGAGTTGGTAAATCTAAGTCTGCCAAAATTATAAATTTCACTTGTAAATTATTCTAAGCATAATCCATGGCTGGTGATAATTTTATTGTTTTCAAATCTAATGCACTCTTATTGATAGATTTAATTCAATTTTAGCAACAGAGGAAAGTGAATAACCCATAGTTACAGTAGATTCTCCCTGAGCCTTCCCCTCCTTCATCCACCCTTGTGATGTACAGTGTTATAGTGATCTGGAATGCATTAATGAAGCCTGATTTTTGTGTAAGATAATTCTCTATTTAGAGGAATTTAGGAATCATCAAAATATCAAAATCTTCTTCCGTTATCCCAATTAGGTGCAAACAAAGTACGTACGGAATAGTCACAAATCGAAAGTTTGAAAAAATGAGGAAACTACAAAAACAAACCCATATTAAGAAGGACATTTAGTCTATGGTCTGCATCAAAGCATTTTTGCGAGTTGATTAGATCGAAATCGATAATTCATTATGACCTCCTTAATTATTATTCAAAGCGTCGAGCCAATGCAATCTTTAATTAGATTGCAATTTACCTTTTAAAAACCTTGAGTCCGTTACTATGGCAGTTAGAAGTGTTCATTCTTGTCTCAGAAAAATATGCTTTCTTTGCAATTAACAACAAATGTTTACATTAATTCAGAACGGATTTGAATTTCGTCTTAAAAATTAAAACCTTAATTTTTGAAATACAGAGTTGTTTTTATCTCGAGTTCGTATCTCAATTTTAAGTTATTTAAAAAAGAATATTTAGAACGCTCTGCAATTAATCCCACGCATTTCTTATGGGCATTGAAATTGAGCAATGGAGTTAAAAAAGTCCTGTTAAAAATAAAAGTTTTTGGAATTTTCGATTTTTCACGTTGGTTGTGAACTATGACCGACCAGCACGCCAAATTCCAGAGCTTTAGCTCTTCTAGAAGTACCTCAGAATAATGCATGGGACACCTAGGAGGTTCGTAAAAATGATTTTTATATTGTAGAGGGATATCACTCCGACATATCGACAGTTTCAGCGATGAAGAATAGATGGCAATATGAGTTCATTATAGAAAGAAATGAATTATAAAACAATATATTCATATGCGAAAATTAGCGTTTTTGTATAATGATATATGAAAATTATTTTTTATAATTACATTAATGCATTTAATTTTATTGAAAAATTAATTTCTAATTTTATAATAAACCAATGATCATCGCTCTGAGTTGCGCCACCATGCGAGTTGCTGTGGGATTTCAGTCTGCGTTCTGCGCTCAACCAGTTCAAGTCAGTTCTGAAAGAGTGAAATTCCGGCTGCCGAATTGGAGAGCTTCAAGGTTAGTATTTTGCTTGATTTTTGATGGCAGTGGTCAAAATGTGTTCGCCATTTCATCAAAACTGATTTTTCCATATATTTTATGTACTCGATGTCTCTTCGAAACGATCTACTAGTTGAAGTCACGAGCATTTATTCTCGATTTTTGTAACTTCTGATATTTTTATAAGCAAATTTTTTCGTAATGTATACGCCGACGCGATTCCTATCTTTTGTTTCTGATGGAAAAGTTCTCATCGTGGTCTCTGTGATATCATTGCTCGCCGACCATGTTATAGAGAACCTACCGAATACTAAGATGTTTTAAATTCCCGTAATATAGAGAAATATTGCCTTTTGAATTTCGGCCCTCGTACGTATTAACTATGTTGCGATTGTAATAGTGCGAACTTGATCGTAGCGTCGTGATATTCTCACGTCCCTGCATACGGGGAAGAAGTGATTTTCATTCGTGTACAATTTATGCTTTCGGAGAAAATGTCCAAATTTCGAAATTAACCTCGTATTACTTGGTGCGAATAAATTCGGGGTCTATTTTCCACAGCAGAAATGGTCGTCAAAATGGCCGAGAATTGCTGCGAGTTACTATGAATTTTGTCCGTAAGGGTTTTACTGCCCGTTTTGATTAAACACGTGTTACCATTTCAAAAGAGGGCTTAAGAGTGGAAGTCGGCAGGAAAAGAGAATTTTCCAGGTCATAAGAGATATTGATTCGGCGACAAAAAGGGTAACGAAGTGGCGGATATCTTTATTGGTCGGACGTAACAATCGTCCCCAATCGTTAATTAGATTGACTATCATGTAATATCTAGAGTAGCAGATTTCTTTCCGAGGCTGAAACGTGCCTTTCGAGACATTCTCGCCGTGAGTGGTAACTCAAGTCCATTCAATATGGATTCCACTTGCCCGCGATTGCCCCATCAAATCCCTATTTAACTGAGATTTTATCACCATCCATAGCTAACTTTTAAGCGGTTAAAATCGGACTTTCTCATCAATACGAGAATCTGAATAGCTTCGCTCGGCTGCATAATCACGTAGTGTTCAGTTCTCTTGTATTATGAACGTGCTGCATCACAGGAGGCTATCGCTGATCATGGGGGAAAGCAAAACCGCTCGCACCAGATACGTAAAATTACAAAAATGGTAAAATATCTTTAATTCTCTAAATATTATATCGATACTTTGGTATTTCATCCGTTCTGAATTCGTTTGTCATTTTCTCCTGATCAAATTTTAAAACTGAACATTGTCTAAACTCGTTTTCGTATGAAAATTACATTTTAACAGAAATATGTTGGATTGACGAAAAATTAGATTAGAATGTATCCCATCATAATGTTCCTCATATCTTATAATCTTGTGCTTCTGTTATTTGCAGGTGTTGCTTAGTCTGCGTAATTATGTGGAATGTTTTCAATTGAGAGATAATTGGGACGGTATGGCGAAACTTCCAACTCCTTATCGTAAGAAAATTGGCGAGGTATTCCAAAATAAACTTGAGATCAACTCAAGGTGTTAATATCATTTCATTGTTTCTTATGTATATACTGCGATGCCATTTTTATACCTATTCCTTTATACATGTATCAGTACGCATTTATGTTAATTTGTTTTATCTTGTTGGCTTATGTCTACACTGCGACCCCATTACTATACTTGAGCTACAATATAAATATATGTACATTTATTGCCGATGTATATTTTGTAGTCTCACTTTATCGAAGCGTCATGGTGCAGCATTAGACGCGTATTTGTGTGTGTACATACCTAAATATAATTGCCGTCCCACTATTTGTGTGTGTTTTTGTGTGCGTCTGTCCTTGCAATCCCAACTAACGAACGGCCATGGCTCGTGGGTCCCTCCCCCCCCCCCCTCGCTCCCAGCCCCACCCAATCTCCGCACAAAATCAAGTCGCTGTTATACTGATATACACGATTTACGTAAGATGCGCGTTTGGCGTGAGATGTGCCTTTTTCGTGAGATGTGCGTTTTGCGCGAGATGTGCGTTTTGCGTGAGATGTGCGTTTTCCGTGATATGTACGTTTTGCGTGATATTTGCGTTTATCCTGAGATGTGTATTTTGTGCTAGATGTGCGTTTTGCATGTGATATGCATTTTGTGTGAGATGTGCGTTTTGCGATAAATGTTTTACTTGTGATGTGCGTTTTCGTGAGATGTGCGTTTTGCGCGAGAAATAAATTTTGCATAAGATATGCATTTTGTGTGATATTTGCGTTTATCCTTAAATGTGTGTATTGTGCTAGATGTGTGTTTTGCATGAGATATGCATTTTGCGTGAGATGTGCGTTTTGCGATAAATGTTTTACTTGTGATGTGCGTTTTGCGTGAGATGTGCATTTTGCGTGAGATGTGCGTTATTTGTGAGATGTGCATTTTGTGTGATATTTGCTTTTATCCAGAGATGTGTATTTTGTGCTAGATGTGTGTTTGGCATGAGATATGCGTTTTGCGTGAGATGTGCGTTTTGCGATAAATGTTATACTTGTGAAGTGCGTTTTGCCTGAGATGTGCGTTTATCGATTGGTTTGCGTTTTCCCTGAGATGTGCGTTGTGCGTGATATTTTCGTTTATTCTGATGTGTATTTTGTGCTAGATGTGTGTTTTGCATGAGGTATGCGTTTTGCTTGAGATGTGCGTTTTGCGATAAATGTTTTACTTGTAATGTGCGTTTTGCGCGAGAAATAAATTTTACCTAAGATATGCATTTTGTGTGATTTTTGCGTTTATCCTGAGATGTGTATTTTGTGCTAGATGTTTTATTTGCATGAAATATGCGTTTTGTGTGTGATGTGCGTTTTGCGTTAGATGTGCATTTTGCGTGAGATGTGCGTTTTGCGTGAGATGTGCGTTTTGCGTGAGATGTGCGATTTGCGTGATATTTGCGTTTATCCTGTGATGTATATTTTGTGCAAGAATTACGTTTTGCATGAGATATGCGTTTTGCGTGAGATGCGCGTTTTGCGATAAATGTTTTACTTGTGATGTGCGTTATGCGTGAGATGTGCGTTTTGCGTGAGATGTGCGTTTTGCGTGAGATGTGCGTTTTGCGTGAGATTTGCGTTTTTCGTGAGATGTGCGTTTTGCGTGAGATGTGCGTTTTTCGTGGAAATTGCGTTTTTCGTGAGACGTGCGTTTTGCGTCAATGAGCTTTTTGCGTGATATTTGCGTTTATCCTAAGATGTGTATTTTGTTCTAGATGTGTTTTCATGGGATATGCGTTTTGCCTGAGATGTGCGTTTTGCGATAAATGTTTTACTTGTGATGTGCGTTTTGCGTGAGATGTGCATTTTTTGTTATATTTGCGTTTATCCTGAGATGTGTATTTTGTCCTAGGTGTGTTTTGCATGAGATATGCGTTTTGTGTGAGATGTGCCGTTTGCGATAAACGTTATACTTGTGATATGCGTTTTGCTTGAGATGTGCGATTTGCTTGAGATGTGCGATTTGCGTGAGATGTGCGTTTTGCGTTAGATTTGCGTTTTTCGTGAGATGTGCGTTTTGCGATAAATGTTTTACTTGTGATGTGCCTTTTTCGTGAGATGTGCGTTTTTCGTGAGATGTGCGTTTTGCGTGAGATGTGCGTTTTTCGTGAGATGTGCGTTTTTCGTGTGATGTGCCTCCTCCTCCTCCTAAGCGATATCGTGGCGCCTAAGTTGAGCCATGTCGATGGCCGCATGCCCTAACGCCTAATGACGAAGCGTTGGAGGCTGGCGCTTTTCTATGGGGAGAAGTGTTCATTATAGCCAGTAAGCTAATAGAATTGCGTCTATTAATGTGATGATATCATAATGCTTATCGCGTGGGAATTTATAAGTTATCGATAATCAGATTCTATACATCCTTTATTGCTTTCCATAAGAGTATACTCGTTCAAATCACGTCGTTGATTTATACCTACGCGTCAAGAAAAACCTCTTTTCACAGGTGATATACCGACCACATATGTATATGCCCTTCCTTCTGCGAAGTCATATTCTTCGCCACTGCACCCAACTTGATGCAATATTTTTACGTCACTTTGCTATTTTTACTCCCTTTCATATATGCGAGAAATAAAGCGATCGCTTTATTTCTCCTTCGGCTATATATTTTACCGCATTTTCTGACTTTTGGTTCCTTTAATTTAAACTGTATGGAAAATGGTGCACCTTTTCCATGCGAATCCCTCTTACACGATATACCAAGGCCTTGGTTTACCCTGCGTTAACAAACGAATAAACGAGCTCGCTGACACTGTTGCCTAAAAAAGGCAAAACCATGATACATCTTTCGACGCTTACTTGCATAGAAGTGTAATCATTATCTTTTTGATTAATTCTCTTTTGTGTGCTTTGGTATTTTTATCTACCTTTGACATGTTCTTCATAAATTTTAAAACCATGTTTAACCTGTCAGTGAAATCTTTTCATGTATACACAATCGATTGTTTTCTTCAACATTATGCGTCACAAAATCATGGATCTAAATTATAACTGCCTTTTTTATGTCTAACAGCAGGAAACTTTTACCCTAGTGCATCATTGAAAAATGAAGATACCGAACTGAGATACTATTTGTAAGTATTTTCTGAACAATATTTCATATTGGGATAGTTTCTCTTTACTTAAACACATATGTTATTTTCAGAAGGTCAATCATCGAGAGAAGATACAAGGCGGCGCACTGCGGATTTGTCAGAAAAGCCCAGGATCTCTTCTCTTTTACAGGCTAGTGATATTCTAAATTTGATACATATCTTCTTTAAATTTTTTTGAAAGTTTTATATTGATGCCCAGATTGAGCACAAAAGTGCCAGTTTACCTCATATTTTGTTAAAATGATTTTGGTAGAAATTAAATGAAATAGCAACATAAGTAAATCTTAAGAAAGATAGCTTGTTTACTACTAGAAATCAAGTTATGCTGGACTTTACAAACCGAATTGCCTATCCATGATTAAATTCAATTGGCAAACGACTATTTTTATATAATGTTGTCTCGGGATTGCGAAGATAAACATCAGAAAGTATTTAATGGATCCAATGTCATTACTTTGATTTTGAGTTTTTGTAATATGGCTAATTAGATGATAAACCTTTATCATTAGATAAGCATCATCATTGTCAGTATCTACCCAGCTGCTCTGGTGATGGGCCCCCAAAACATTGTCTCGATCATCAAACAGTAAGTTTCCCTTTTTTAATTTCTCTACACCTAATACTCCATGATACATTACAGCAAGCTGAGGATAATTATTTCATGCAAAAATTCTACAGTTTGTGATCAATTGTTTTCATATCTACAAGCTGTCATTAGTTCGCTATTGAAAATTTTGGTTTGCAAATTCAGAATGCTGCAAAGGACCAAATGGGAGCATTTGAGCAAGAAACTCCATTCTTTTAAAATGGGTGAGCAACATACAGCCCCCACGAGCATTTATGGGACTTGTGAAGCTATGATGAAAAAGGAATCCATAAAATTTAACACCCAAATTCATTTTACTTTACCAAATTATGATAATAAAACATTTTATTTTGGAATTAAAACCAAAATACTAATTCAGAAGTGATTTTCACTCATATTACACTTCAGAATCTACAGGTAACTTCTGATTTAAACTATTACGTGGTCTGCCATAGCACTGGTGGCTGACTGGTGTATTCACAATAACTGATGCAGTCTGCCATGTAGAGAAAGTTGCTCACCCGTTTTAAATTATAAAAAGTCCGAAAGGTTTATATTGTAATTACAGGAAAGTTAAAAATTCTATAATATATATATTGATAGGATATCATTCAAGTCACAGAATCTAGCATACCTGAAAGTAAACGTATTTTAGTCTTTCCATTTTTTTGCAATCAAAGAAGTTCACCTGACATTTGTGCAAGATTTCAGAAAATTGCAAAACTAGCATCAATTTTAGGAGAAAAGGGATTCCATGTTTGTCATAATTTGTCACCATACTGGTGCTTGAACTGGCCTCCATATTTGATGGTTTTCAACTTAAGATAATTTTTGCTTTATTTTTGCTATTCACACAATTCTATAAACATATATTCTGTTAATTTTGTAAATACTCAAATTGAAATTAATTTTCATTGTATGAATAGCTCTTGGAATAACTGTCCCTTTTGCTCTAATTTGGTGCACCAATACACTATATCTGCTTATGCCATACAAATGTAAATGAGTACCATCTAAGGCAGAGGTGCTCAAGCTTGAGATCTACTTTATTAAAATTCTTTTGAAATAAATAGATTAGAGAAATCTAGAGATGGAGTATTAAGATTTCAAGCAGAAAAATAAATTTCAGTGTTGGTTATCTTCATCTTGGGCACCCCTGATCTGGGGGTTTTCTGCACTACTTTTCCCTTATTACTAAAGATAACTTTCAGATATTATTTTACATCTTTACTATAAATAAAAGTTTTATTCCATTCAGCGATTTTTGTGAAATTGACTCATCTTTTCATGGTTAATTTTATGGATTCTGAATTTTAGTTTCTTATTAAAGGCTCAAGCTGGTTATGCACAAGTGACTTCTTTTCACTTGACTGTTGAGACAAAGAATTATTCTGTTTGTTATGATTCGGGAAATATGTTATGTATTTCAGTAAGTATCTAAGAGAAACTGCAATTCAATTGACATAGTTTGGCACTGTCCATTACATGGGAGAGTAACATATGCATAAAAAAATACCTAGATCATGTTCTTAGCCTAATCATGCCTTTCTAATTGAACTATCATCTTAATGCTTAATTACTTTAATTTTGTTTTTACAGTATATATAATGTTGATAGATGCATCTCGATTATTGGTGTGGGCATTTTCACTTTTCTAATTCTATCACATCCTAAAGGTTTTATTGCCAAATATCCATATAATTTTTAATGATGGCAATTTTATGAGGATTATATATAAAAATGTTGAATGATATTGGTAGGTTTGGTAAAAAGGCTCATGCTTCATGAAAACAAAATTTTTTCCAGCATCTCCTGAATGCTGTGGAAGAGGATTACGACAAGTGAAGCTTCTTGAAGTCAACGTAGGATCAGAGGAAGACATCATTGTGAAATAGTATTTTTCAGCAGCATTTAACAGAAAAACTTTTGTATAAAGTGTTATATATTAAGTGTACTTATTTTTCTTTTTTATATTTTGATGCATATATTTTGATTCATTGTACTGTAATATGCCTGTGTATAGAGTTTTACTAATATGTAGTGCATGATGATAGACGGTCTGGGTTATATTTAGAATGCACGCTAGAATGAGTAGAACATGCATGTGAATGTTTGGTGTGTGGAATGAGTGATATTTGCTAAGTAATTGCTTTCTCTCCTTAGGTATATTGGCGGTGATGAGAGTTGTTTGATATTTTTGAGGATTTTATTCAAGTCGGTGTCGAATCAGGTTGTTCTGCACTGATTAGTTTAGTTGGTTTAGTTTATTGAGGGATGAGATTCTTGTTGGAGGAGCTTGTAGGCCTAGGTCAGGGCAGGGATTCAGTACCCATGGATTAGGGCTGGAGTATTCTGGCGATGTCATCCATGTAAAATAAGTGACAACGATGGCAGGAGCATTACCTCCGCTGGTGCCAATGGAAATATGCTCAAATTTCATAAATTATTGATGAGCGATTTTTCTCATATACCGATTCATCGCCATAATGAGTTTGTTGTTGTAGACAAAAGGTTTCGTTGTTTTATGGTCAAAATACATGGGAAGGAGTCGGCAGTGTCGGAGTTTAGGAATCCTTAATTTGAACATTGCTGGTTTTAATTCAATTTTGATCACATGTTTATTCCGAGGATCTGATGACTTGGGAATCTTGTTTTCATTTTTCTTGCCAGGTCTTGTTTTGGTATATAATCTATCATATGCTGAATTGATTTTTGGGGTATCATTTTAAAATGATATTGCAAACCAGGCAGTTTGTGTTACTCTTTACTATATCATTCCTATACTGGTAGATGTTTGGGATGAAATAAAGGATGCACACATGCATTAAAAGTTATGAATGGAGTGAGCATTTGTGTAGCTGGTATCTGTGTACAGTGCAAATGCTGAGGATTGAAAGCCAAATTAATATGGGTGTAGTATAACTATAGAAATGAATGAAAGAGGGAATGCCTGATTTTCAAGTAATTTCATTACTGTTTACTGTAAATACATTTGTGTGTAGATGGAACCTATACTTCTGCATGCATCTCTTGAATTTCTGAAGGTCATTGCTTTGTGAATGAGCATGTGAGGAAGTTGATGATTCAGTATACTTATTTTTTCAGTTGATTGGTTGTTATAATATGGAAATCTAACATGCCCAAAATTGGTTCTATGGCATTACCTATACAGCTAAAATGCAAAACTGATCTGATGCTAATTCTTAAGCTTTTCATATTCCTCTTATGGAATATTTTATTAAATTTTGAGAAATAGCTCTTCATTACATTAAAAACTGTTTAAATATTAAATGAATATAACAGCTCAAAATTTCTGTAAATCTATTGTTATCCATATGCATATTTATATTTTAATTTCATTGAGTAATATTAACTTTGTTCTATGTTTGGATATGTGTGGAACTTATAAAATTTTACCTTGCACTAAATAGATTTTTCATGTAATTTTTAAAAATCAAGCTATAAATATATTTTCTATAATTTATCAAGAAACACAATTGGGAAATAATGTTTTCTGCTGAAATCATTTTATTGAGCAAAATTTCATTTTGTGAGAAACAGAAGAAAATCTATATTAAAAATTTGATTCAATGCCCTGCTTCTGAATTGCTGATATTAAACACAAATGAGTTGTGATGAGTTGAAATTTTGATAACTTGATAGGTTAAAAGGCTTCAAATATAAATGGAAAACATACCATGGTCTATTCAAGGGTTCTGGAAATTAGCTGCAAATGCTGATGATTAATAAACTTTTTTGTTATGTACCCTACATAGCTCTGGCCCAGAGCAAGGTAAAAAGATGAGTCACCTCAACTCAAAATTTCTTCATTCTAAAACTATCATATCCTACATTTTGAACTTGTCAGTTTCAACAAATTCAAACTTGTAGGCAATTTAGCAGGTTATCACCATTTCACTTGAACCAGATTTTAATGTTGCAATAACATAATCACTTGGCACAAGGACACACAATATAATTGAAATCCCTCATGTTAGGTTGGGTACTACCCCGGTCACCTACAATTTTTCATATCTAAGTTTCTTATAGACATTTATTTTCCAAGTGTCTAATATATTATTGTGAACCTTCTTTTTCATGTAATGTAAATATTTGTATGTGATGTTATGCATATGTCTCTCTTTTGTAACAATCAATCTATTTAATTGTCTACCACTGACTATGCCTATTCTGGTATTGTACTGCCTAATGGCTGAATAAATGATTGATTAAAATCCAGAACCACTTCCTCATATTTTTTAATTTAAACATATAAAAAAATTAAATCCTAGAAAAATATAAAATTTTAGCATAATTTAAATATTTTAATATAGAAAATATTTAAACACATTTTAAATACTTAACATAAGAGTAGCAGCTATAAAAATAATCAAGGTTTGTGTATCTGTACATAGCTTGGTCAGCACCTGTCAGTTAGCCTAGATAGGAATAGTATTCCTTTATTTGAATATAATATTGTTTAATTGCACCAAATAAAGAATGCAGAGTAAAACCGTTGCCAAAAATACATTCAAAAGATAAAACTTTATTTCACATAAATGATTGTTTGATATTCCATACCATATACCATACCATATTCATTTTCTGCTGGTATCTGTAGTTTGATTATTGAGATAGAAAAATTGTAAGTTTGTCAAAGGCACGAATCCTGTGAAAGTAGGATTTTTTCAAGGTCAACCGACCCCATTTGTACTGCAGCTGATTTTGTTACAAACTTTTTCAACTATAATAATTTTCAATAATAACATCTAAAAGTTAGAGAAATTGACTTCTTCCATTGTATCATTTCCAAAAGTTAAGTTTGAACTGTTTTCATTTGTGACCATTTCTGACAATTTAATTACATTTGATTTATTTAAATTAACAGATTTAAATTATGAAAATATTCTATTATTTGTTTAGTGATATCAATAAATTTTAAGTTTAGAGAATTCATAGTGTTACCTTGGCTTATAATACTTGTATTATCTGTGTACAATATGATTTTACATTAATCATGAATGGATATATCATTAATGTAAATAATGCAATTTCTTGATATGCCCATTTTCATTGAGTGAAACTTCTATACATTGCTTTCTATTATTTAGAAAGGTTAATAGGAGTTTATGGGCAATTTCATGAATTCCATAAGCTTGTAATTTATGTAGCAGGATATTACAGATGTGATACACAGTCATAAGTTTCTGAAATGTATTAGAAAACCGCTGCAAATTTCTTGCTTTTACCAAGACTATCTAGTACAAAGTGAATGAAGTCTCAAATATTAGTCGTTACTGTAAGGCATTTCCTGAAACCAAGTTGGAAGTCTTGCAGAATGATGTTATTTCCAAAGAATTTAGAGTTTCAACAATATAATTTTTTCTAAAATTTTACTTATGGTAGAGGTTCGAGTTATTGCCAATAATTACCATGACACACACAAAGTTTTTCCTAAATTTGCATGCAGTTCAAACAATCATGTTGTTGATTAATTATTCAATTGAGAAAACCTCTTTTCTAATGTCTTAGTTGCTGCATTTCATAAAGCGCATTTCGTTGTACAGATTTCTAACCTTTTAAATATCAAATCGTATAACAAGCTATAACAATTATTTTATTTTCCAAATAATTATATCAAAATTATAAAGTAATACGGTATTTATAGTGTAGTTGGTTGTACTTTCACTTCTTGAAATACTTGATATGGATTGAATTTGAATTTTAGGTGTACTTTACCAAGGTTTTTTTTAAAACGTCACTGTACCTCACATTTGAAATTTTTATCTTAACATTTCATCATCATCATAAGTAGTCTGTTTGTAGACAGGTCCGTGATTATTCATGGTCAAACCTGGTTCTCCAATCCTCTTCATTTCTTCGTAGCTGTTTATCCCTTTCAAGTTGGCTATCAGCTGAAACCTTTTTCTTCCACTTTCTCTTTCCTCCCATTTGCATATTAATGCATCAAATTATAGCACTAATTGGATTGGGTTTGCCCAAAAACCTACCAGAAGGTAGAATTAGAATGCATGTGCATAAAATTATTTATCTAAGGTTTGTCAGTCAAACAAATTTTATTTTTTTAATTGTTAATATTCGCTTACTGTTCATTTATATTTTTAATTGGAAAAACAATTAATTTCAGCTTCCCTTGTATTAATTGTAAAATAGTGTCCTATCATATTCATTTTAAACAAAATTTGTTGCATCCTAACCAAGTCATCAACTTCTACATGCTAAGTCATTATGGTACCACACTTTTAAGATGGTCAATATCATAATAAATATCAAAGAATAGTAAGAACTTAAATTAATAAAGTAATAAAGGATAAAAATATATATCAATACCTACATATAGAATGTTCTTTCTTTTAAAAAATAATCTTTGGGTCCAACAATGAGGTGCACCCTATATGCAGTTATAGATTACTATTTCTATGTATTTTCTTTCCAGTGATGCCTCTGAAGAGAAAAAGAGAAATGAAAATCAAAGAACAAGTTCATGAGCAAATATTGCAACAAATTTAGTTATTTTCATTTTTCCAGAAATTGTCTCTTACACCACATAAAGTAGCAATTGTTTCTATGGATTAATTATGATTTTTCATTGTATTAATTTACCAAAAAATTGTTCATATACTTTTGAGGCTCCCTAATTTTACTTAGGTTAATCCACTCCTGATTGTTATTATCGCCACAAGTATTTTTAGGAAAGTGCCCCAGTTTTTGGTGCCATAGTCAGCCACTTGACCTAGTGGTATCTTTGACTTGTCTTGCACTTGGCACCATTATCACAAAGCACCTATGCTCAGAGCTAGACTTCTCAGACTAAATACAATTCTTATCTCACACAGTTTTGAAAACAACAATATGGGTTTTGGATTGGAAACTGTTAATGACAATTATATGCAGATTTCAATAAAACTGCATGTTTGATAATTTCTTAGTTATCGTATATAGTTGCAAAGAATTATTAGAAATAGAAAATGTTGTCGACCATCCTTCCAAAATATACTTTACAGAAAATGGAAATAAATGAAATAATTGTTTTTTTCTTGATGTAATTCCCATGCCGCCAAGATATGCATGAGGGGCAAATGCCCTACTTGCATGGCTTGATCATCAGGGCCAGATTATGGTCTAGACCAGGGGTCTCCAACCAGTCGATCGCAATTGACCGGTCAATCTTTGGCTCTTCTAAAGTCGATCGCGGAGACTTCCCTCAGCACTATTACTTTTTATTGAATCAAGTGAGAAATGTTGAGACGCTATAGATTTCAACTTTGGTTGATGGAAATTCTTATAGTTCATTAGTGAATGTAGCTTTGAAAGTGAAGTTAATACTTGGCTCCATATATTTATGAGAATCAACATTTTCTTGGATGAATGGAACCAAAACAATGCATTGCACCAGCTTAACAGACAAACATCTGATTGATAGTATTCAAGTTTCAGTATCAACTTACACACCCGAGTTTTCCAGTACATATTATAGAAAATATGCTGTGTCAGAGTTCCCATTAATTCAATAAATAATGCTACATAACATATGATTTTTCTGTTACTATTAATGAAATTTTATTGTAAATAAAATATTCTCTTGTTCAGAACGAAATTCAAACAAAGTTTTATTGCAGTTTGTTTAACTCAAATCGAATTGATGGGGCATGTTAAGCACGACAGGTTATGACGCAGGTTTCTATGTCTCTAAAAGTTTGGGATAAATTAGCGGGGATTCTCTTCCCCCCACCTGCTCAAAACAGTATTTCTCGCATCATGGCCCAGGGTCGATCCTCGGTAAATTTACAAGTGAAAAGCAGATCTTGAGGGCTGAAAGGTTGCAGACCCCTGGTCTAGACACAATAGGCACTATGACCAGGGCCTACAAAAAGATAAGTTAACATATATGCTTTTTTCCATACACTAAAGTTCATATTTCTAGTTAACTGGCAGAAGTAGGTAGATAAAGCACTCATGTGAAGCTGGCTGACTTGCACAATAATAATATTTTATGAGTACTACCATAAGTTATCTTGAAAAATCACTAATACTTTTCCTCATATGTTGCCATAGTTAAAAGGCCTATGAGTCATAGTTCCTAGGGCTTAAAAAACCCTTAATCCGTCCCTGCTGACAATAGCTCTTTTCAAGAACACCATTCCCAAATCTTTCTTTAGTTAATGGGAAGGGGCATAATATTTTTCTTTAAACACATTTGAACAATCTAAAATTTGGATCAAACTACACTAATTCCATAACAGCTCAAGTGAAGAAGAGATTTCAATAAACTCTAATTAACTAATCTAACATCAAGTGTGTATTCATCAACATGAAATCATTTGATCTATTTTGTATACAGACAGCATTACATGCTACAATTCAAGATACTAATGGATGTATGAGTTATGTATAGCATTTTCAAACTTCTACTGTTCTTCGGATTTTGGTCGATGTAAAGAAACCTGTTGGTTATGCTTTTGTAATCACAAATTTTTTATGAATACGTCAACGTTTTGTATGTACTAATATTTTATCTAATATGTATGGGAAACATTTTATTTGTCTCACTTTTTATAACATGTTTCTTAGCAAATGTTATTAGAAAATTGATATTCATTTTCCATCATAGAATTCATTTTTTAACCTGTGGTATACCATCATATTTGCAATAAATAATTATTTAAAAATAATCGTCAAACTTTGTTTTCTTGGCTTTACAATAGTATATGAAAATGCCATTATATTAACAAGTTGTAAGATAAAAATAGCAAAGTTTCAGACTTGTAAAAATCAATTGCCTTCTGATACTGGATATAGCCAGGAATCTCCAACAATTAAGAAAATTGAAAGGAGCGTTATTAAGACGTAACTAGCATCAATTGTTAACAATAGTCGCTGGTAGGTTATGTGGTTGTGGCAGCTAAAAAATGTGGTTTTTAAACAAATTATGTAGAATATTCAATTTCCTGCAACATTTATAGACCCAAACATATACCCATAGATATAAAATTTACAAAAATATGACAGTTTATATTTATCAAAGCTTTCACTTTGTTAAAACCTAATACAACTATGCATTTAATATTGAATTCACATACCCATAACATTTAAAAGATGAAAGTAATCAATTAAAATCTTTTTTAGCACTTATAATCAGCGGTGAACTTCTGCCTAGGCAAACTAGGCAGCTGCCTAGGGCCCCAACTTCGGCGGGGACCCCGACCTGGGGACAAAATGGTACACATTGAGGACACAAGACAGGGAAAATAATATGTCAATTTTTCCGAACGAAATTGAAAATAATTGACTATAGTAAATTTTTTGACAAGTCAAGTGGCAACACTGTGTTTGTGTTCTTTGTTTGTTTTGCATCGCACCTGACTTCATTCTATAACTTGTCACTACTTGTCAGTTAGCGTTGAAAGTGTGTGTTAGAAAGTTGTATGAATTTCAATTTTGCGGCTCAAAGGTTTTATCTTCCACGCGAATTTGCTGAGGTTAGTTAAGGTTACGATACGAGTAGTGTTGGCAAGGGAAGCTAAAGAATGTGATAGAATTTTCTAGTGTATAGTGTCTTAAGATTTTATGGAATAATCCCGTAAGATAGAACATTCCGGAAATGATTAGTGAATGGTAGTACAGGAACATTCTCGAAGGTTCTAGATATTTCGATATTGTATGCGGGAAAAGGGTTATCGTCACTGGAGCTATACAAGTACATCCTGGAAAAAGGCTTTTTGGACATTTATCCAAACGTGGGAATAGCGCTCCGGATGCTGTTGTGTACACCAGGGTCAAACTGTTCGGCAGAACGGTCGTTTTCAGCACTAAAGAGAGTAAAGAATTATTTAAGATCTACCACAGAAGAGAACAGGCTTAATTCACTCTGTGCTGTACATAGAGTCAGAAATAACGCAGTCTGTGGACTATAGTGAGGTCATCCGTACCTTTGCAGAGAAGAAAGTTCATCGCGTTGCAATGTGATCTTGTAATTATATGTAAATATAAAAATTTTAATGTGTAAAAAAGTATAGTTGGTACTTGTCTATTTCATTGCTAGTCTGCTTGTCTATACTCTAAAGTCAAAGTACGTTAAATAAATAAAAAATAAAAGTAAAGTTTGTTTTTTGCTAAATTACCAAACTCTGTTACCTGCCTAGAGGCCATGGGTCTCTCTATGTCCGGGCCTGCTTACAATATACCTAATCATGCTTATATTTCAAAGTCAAATAAAAACCTTAATTTTCCTTTTATATTGTTGGAGAGATCTGAACAAATCAATTGTAGCCTAGCCTCCCCATACTTGTAATAGGTGATTTAAAAGTGTAATTATTTCTATAATAACCTAGATGACATGGAACAAAAGAGCTTATAGAGTGAGCAGGGATTCTTAAATTTATAAGCGACAATAAATTAGGGCAATCAAACATATTATTATTTTGTATAAAAATTTAGGTCTGTTCGGGACCTCCTGCTAGAAAGTGTAGTTAAATTGAGATGAGCTAGTATATCATTATAGGAAATATTGACCAGTGAAATTACCATTTTAAATGGCAATCGATCTCGGAAATTTCTGCTGAACTCGTTCCACCATGTGGGAGTCTATTTCATAATATGGGCTCCAAATGACTGAGCAATACTCAAGCAGCCTGCGGACAAGAGAAGTATACACAGCAGTGACAGCAAATAAATTAGTAAAATCAGTTGTATTCCTGCATATAATTCAGAGAGATTCCATTGCTGCATTTGAAATACAGTAGAAGCACTCATAACTTACCTTCGCTTAACCAACTCGCCGGATTAACACATTTTATGCCCCTAGGTCTGAAAACTGAAATCCACAGTCGAGTGCGACATTTTACATAAAAACGACTAGTTAAAAACAGTTTAAACCATTCCATTCATTATGCATCAATCTCACGAATTGTCCTTTGTGCTAAAATATTTCTCATTACATAGTAATCCAGTCTAGTATGCATCTGCTGTCAGTTGTCCCACATACTAGTTAATTGTTATTTTAGTTATGATATTAAATCAATACTAAATTATGTATGTATATATATGAAATGAAATGAAAAGGTAGTGATGAGGGTGGCAACAAGGTGTTGAAGGAAGCCCAGCGGACACTTACTACGTCGGAGACCAAGTTGGCAGGCTGCTGGGGGCGTCGAAGAGACACGTTGAACACACGAACACAAAAACAAAAAACACGCAAGCTTATCGGGCCTATGCCCTTCTTCAGCGATAGAGTAAATGAGAGTCATATATAATATATATATATATATATATATATATATATATATATATATATATATATATAATAATATTCATATTTATTTATAGAATATGGGTGAGATAAGAAAGAGAGTGGTTGTTTCCATGAAAACTAAGCTTGATGCTCTGGAAAGAATTGATAGGGGTGAGTCAGTCATACAAATTTCTGTGGAATAAGGTGTTGGAGAGACAACTGCAAAAGGCTGGAAAAAATCGCATGAATCTAGAAGGATTTTGCAGTTAGATTGCATCACAGGTGTCTTCCCATTCAACATTAAAAATAGTTGTGTTAAGATTTACTTCCAACCATTAAATATTTTAAGATGAACAGAGATTATTAATTGATGTTCATAATTATTCAATTATGAAGAGGACTGAACCATTTGCCAGAGATATACTCTAACTTAACTGACAGGTAAGAATAGTACTTCTTGATGTTCATTTGTTTGTATGTATTGAATTCCTGGGTAATCATCTTCTTGGATTATTATAGCCATTACTCCTTCCACCCTGATCACACAAACAAGGGAGGAAGGAAAACTGGTGCAGGCATTAGCCCACTCTTTATGAAGAGCACCAAGGGGGCCAACTGCTTAATGTCCCTTCCAAGGCACATACTAGTACTTCTTAAGAGAAGTGTTTTTCTAAAGAAGATCAAATTACTTTTAGAGTCTATGGAGAAATGCTAAAAGATATTGCCTTTTAATGACTGAAATATTTAATACAACTCTTATGGCTGCCCAACTGAAATCTCCATGGGTACATTAACAGCACAATCTGGGATTTTTCCCATGTCAGGGAAGATTGTTGGCAAACCGCATTCAGGTGAATATAGTGTATTCCTTGTTATTCCAAGCTCTCAAGATCATAGCCATAGTACTTCACATTGATTTTTTCACAATGCCACATTCCTTAATAATCCCTAATTTTTTCAACCTCCACACTACCCACTTGCCCCATTTACTATCATTAGCTTATACCTCATCTTTTCACTCTTTACTTTATAGTCATTAAGTAGGTAAGTTTATTTTCACTACAGTAATTTAAAACCTTCTAACCTATGTCAGACTGTAAATTAAATGTTTACTCTATTATGAAATGTTTTTAATTCTACCTAGTATTCTTCTCCAGCTAATTATCTTATCTATATTCATCTAAGGGTGGCTGTGGCAGATTCATAAGCTATGACTCAGTTAACAGTCAAGCACATCACCTCAATTTTCACACCTTTTTTATATCTTGGAATCTGAATTATCATAATTATTAATGAAATGATGAAGTAAATACAAATTCTTCAAAATATAAAAACACCAATTGATGATGAAGATTACTCCATTAGCTAAAAAATTGTCAGGAAAACTACATCAGACCTTCTCCTCATAATAATCCAACACTACAGGTACTAATAACATTGATAATGTACCAACTTTGTAATCAAAACTCATGTTGTTAATGAGTAACTACTACTACTACACAAATCACATCACAACATAACACAAAGCTCTAAAACACTAAGATAACTTCTACTCAAAATCTATTGAGGCAACAATCCAATATGAAACAAAACATATGATAACATAAATAAAAATTAAACATACTATACTGTGTCAGGCATAACAAAAATAAAAAATGCATGCACCAACTGACAAAAAACTTCCACCTTTACATACACACCCTGATTAATTGGATTTTACAACTGCTTTCATGCTAATGGATTCAAATTCATCATCAACTTGATTCAGGGCAAGGCAAGCTTGATATTACTTTTTATAATACCAAGCATTCACTCAAATTTTATTCAAAATTGTAAATTACAGAATTGGTTATTTAAAAAAACATCAACTTTATGGTGATGATTTGGGACTGCTAACATTATGTGATAATTGGATCATCATCATAGTCATTCTAGATTTAGTAGCTTTTGGGCTTTTAATCCGTTAAATTGAAGACTTTTCATCTTCCCATACCCATCCCTTTAATTCATCTGATAGTCTTTTACCTCTCTGCCCCTTTTCTAGAATCCTTCCTTCTATGTCACACACCCATATAATGGTGCACTCTACATCAAAGCTTTCACTTAACTTCTTTTTATATTTTTATTCAGACTTACTGTCAACAACTCTCAATGTCTCATAATTGCCTGCTTTGCTCTTGCTATTCCTGTTGTGATCTCTTTTGTATGCCTGCCATACTGAGTCAGATTAATATCTAAATAGGTAAACCATTAAACCTGTTCCAACAGTTCCCCATCTAATTCAAGATCGATCTGTGACTCTCTTGCCTTGGTAAATCTCATGACCTTTGTTTTTATTCTATTAAATTTCATTCCAGATGTCTTTGACTTTTCGTTCAAGGAACTAACTAGTTTCTAAAAGCCCTTCTTGAATTAACTCGTTAATGCTTTGTCATCACTGAATCTAAATAACGTGACTAAGCAACTTCCTACCTTTATCCCTGTTTCTATATCTTCACATGCCTCATAATTTCTTCAGCATATATATTAAACAGTAAAAAGAGAGAGAGAGTGTGCTGCCCTGTCTCATACCTGATAATTGATTAGCATAACTAAATTTCTCAGTATATAATTGTAATAATTCAGTTTTGACATTTGATAAATTAGCATTTTAACAACACTATGCATAGTATCTTTTATATTTCTATAAAGTTAACATATATTTATCATGACAAATACTAATAATAACACTTTGGATGAATGCTTACTAAAGCATGAGATTCCTAATATTTTCTTTTTAATGGTGATGAATTGCAGATAAAAAATTATTCCTAATAATAAACTCAGCATTGTATTGGAATAAAATTTATGAAATTATTAATAAATTGGATAACTATTCTTCAATAACTGCATGTACTACTTTGACAATATAACACCTTGGTTTCATGAACAAAATCCATCCTCATGAGTACATTCTTTCAAGACATTTGAATTATTAATTTAGAAAATAAGGAAAAAGATATGTTCAAACTTAAAAATTGAACAAAAATTCAACTTAAGTTTCCAATATCGTCATAATGTAACTATGGGTTATTCACTTTCCTCTGTTGCTAAAATTGAATTAAATCTATCAATAAGAGTGCATTAGATTTGAAAACAATAAAATTATCACCAGCCATGGATTATACTTAGAATAATTTACAAGTGAAATTTATAATTTTGGCAGACTTAGATTTACCAACTCCACTTATAACCAATTTTTCCTAGAGACTTTTTCCATATATCCATGTGTGCTAACAAATATGATTAGAACTTCTCAATGGGAGTGACTTTTTTCCGAAAATGAAAAAAAAATTAATTATATAGACTCCAGATAACATTAAAAATATAAATTATCTCATTAAAATATTTATTAAAAGTATTATGACTTTCTAAGCATGAATCTCCACAGAAGCACATGTGCTTTTAGCAGTTCTTTCTGAGATTTCTTGGATTAAATTGTTAGCAAACCACATGTAGATTAAAATAAATATTTCCTTGGAATCAAAAATTCTCATAATCACATTCTGGAATAATAAACATACTTGATTCCAAAGATATCAGAGAATATCACTAAGGGTACCAATTTTAATTTTGTGGCACTAATCAGAATTTATTTTGAAATATTATTTAATTGAGCTTTTTCTTAAATCCTGTGAATTCTTTCCTTGTTGACATCTTTAATGACTGAATTTCTCATGCACCTATACAGCAACATATGCATGAATAGTAAATTTAGTTAACAAGACTATTCACACTAAAATCTGTAAAACATTATCAAATGGTTATATAGAGTAACATTACCAGCCAGGATAGAATTTTACTGAAGCATTAAGATATGCTGTAACTCTGAAAAAATGTTGTGTAATTTATTCCACAACAGCTGAGAGAATAACATTGGATACTTGAAATAGTTAAGTTTTTTGTTCTGAAATATTTTGATAAATGATAAAAACTCCTTAGTTTATTTAATATTGTATTGTTTCACCATGTCCTGTGACTCTCCAGTTTCATATATATTTTGATGATTCCTAAATTCCTCTAAATAGAGAATTATCTTACACAAAAATCAGGCTTCATTAATGCATTCCAGATCACTATAACACTGTACATCACAAGGGTGGATGAAGGAGGGGAAGGCTCAGGGAGAATCTAATCCACCCACGTTGTTGGAAGAACAAAAATTTAATAAAATAATAAAAATAAAATATCAGAGAAAAGGTAAGCACCTATTAGCGTCGGTTTGTCCATCCGTCAGCATGTTGTTCTCAGCTTCTACCAAATATCCCAAACATTCTTATCCGACATTTTAACAACGGGGACGCTATGGACTTCTCTTTGAATCAAATGGAACAGCATTCCCATGCCTTCCCGCACTGTTTAGCCCTATGACAAGTTTTGACTTGTTCCACTAAGTCTGCAAATATATATGCGAGTCATCACGAATATATTTGCTCGCAAACGAAGCATACGAGTGAGAGCTCGGATTTTCGTCACTCTAACCCCAATACCAACTATCATAATTTAGTAAAACTACAATCATTTTAATTACTTAATTTGATCTTCTACAGAAAGGTTATTTTTTTGATTTTTTTTCTTCTTATTATTATTATTATTTTGAAAACCGATCCAATTAGAGCACTGCATAAAGCTGAATCATATAAGTGACTATTGGCACTGTTCTTAGCAAAATATTTTATGAAAAAAAAATTCAAATCGAGGACATTTATAAAAATCTACATATCTATTAATACAAATGAATCAAATCTAATTAAATTCTCAGCAAAGGTCACAAACGAAAACAGTTCAAACTTAACTTTTGGAAATGATATAATGGAAGAAGTAAATTTCACTAACTTTTAGGTGTTATTATTGATAACAACCTGTCCTGGGAAGCTCATTTTGAAAGTTTGTAACAAAGTCAGCTGCGGTATCTTCCTACTAAGCTCACTTCAAAAAGCCATCATGTGTATACAAGAGGTGAAGCAAATTATCATATAAAACCAACAAATCTTAAACAGACAAAAACTACCTTTTTTAAGTGGATCAAATTTTTTAAATATTTTGCACAAAAATTAATTGTTCATGTATTAAGTTATGTTATGTGCCCTGCTGATTCACCTCTTGCCTATGTGCAATGGATAGGTATCTAAGAGTTAGTGCAATGAATAGTTGGATTGCAAGGGAGGAGGGAATCCTGGTGCTGACTTATAGCCAACTCTTATAGAAGAGCACCAAGGGTGTCAACGGTTTAACGTCCCTTCCGATGTATGGGGGTCTGAGTTGTGCGGTCTCCTCAAGCCACATAAATGGGACAATGTGACCTTGGAAAAATCCTACTTTCGCAGGATTCGTGCATTTGATAAATTTACGATTATTCTATCTCAACAATCAAACTACAGCTACAAGCAGGAAAAGAATATGGGAAAACAAAAACACAGTAAAATTGTTTTTGTTTAACCATATGCTCTTCCAGCTGGTTTACTGTAGTTTGATTGTAGAGATAGAACTGTTTGTATGGATTAAATTCAATCTAAATCTGCTGGTATCAAACAATCATTTTTACTTCCTCCATACGTAGTATAGGGGAAAGTACTGTTTTCATGAAAAAATCGTCTTTGAGATTTCAACAGAAATACACATTTGAGGTACCCTGAACACGTTTTGAGCATTTTCCCAATGATTTCTATGTGTGTATGTAATAGCTTTTTTGTGGGTGCTCTAACTCAAAAACTATTAAGCAACTCAAGGCGTAATTTTATATTTAACATTTTTATAAAGTCAGAAGAGTTTTTGGTAAAAATCGGTCAACCAGAAGTGGGTTGTTACTCTTGTGACTTATCCGTTATATTAAAAAATCTGCTTTAATATTTAATAAATGTAAAAATGATAGGAATAAAAGTTGTACGAAATTAATGTTTCTACAATCTTTGTTTGAAACATTTCCCCATATAATGCATTGTTTATGAAATATCTTGTATTTTTAGCTGCCATCACCACGCCTCCTACCGACGACTATTGTTAACAATTGACGCTTAGTTATGTCTTATCAACGCTCCTTTTTCTTTTCTTAATTGATGGAGCTTTGTGACTATATCCAATAAAAGAAGGCTATGGTTTGAGTTTATTCCTGTTCTTTTAAAGTCTAAATTTTCCTCGCAGTTTCTGAAAATATTTTTTATTATGTAACCTATATGGAATTTTTAGAAATATTATATATGTTATTTATAATTTCTATTATTTTCTATAATATTCTCGATTAGTTTATAATTATCTTTCTTCAGATCTTTATAGTTATGTTTAGTTCTGCGAAGTGGATCATTCCTTTGTGGTCATTGGTAACTTTCAGTTCGCTTCAATCTTCTTCCGATATCCCAATTAGGTGCAAACAAAGTACGTACGGAAGAGTCACAAATCGAAAGTTTGAAAAAATGAGGAAACTACAAAAACAAACCCATATTAAGAAGGACATTTAGTCTATGGTCTGCATCAAAGCATTTTTGCGAGTTGATTAGATCGAAATCGATAATTCATTATGACCTCCTTAATTATTATTCAAAGCGTCGAGCCAATGCAATCTTTAATTAGATTGCAATTTACCTTTTAAAAACCTTGAGTCCGTTACTATGGCAGTTAGAAGTGTTCATTGTTGTCTCAGAAAAATATGCTTTCTTTGCAATTAACAACAAATGTTTACATTAATTCAGAACGGATTTGAATTTCGTCTTAAAAATTAAAACCTTAATTTTTGAAATACAGAGTTGTTTTTATCTCGAGTTCGTATCTCAATTTTAAGTTATTTAAAAAAGAATATTTAGAACGCTCTGCAATTAATCCCACGCATTACTTATGGGCATTGAAATTGAGCAATGGAGTTAAAAAAGTCCTGTTAAAAATAAAAGTTTTTGGAATTTTCGATTTTTCACGTTGGTTGTGACCTATGACCGACCAGCACGCCAAATTCCAGAGCTTTAGCTCTTCTAGAAGTACCTCAGAATAATGCATGGGACACCTAGGAGGTTCGTAAAAAAGATTTTTATATTGCAGAGAGATATCACTCCGACATATCGACAGTTTCAGCGATGAAGAATAGATGGCAATATGAGTTCATTATAGAAAGAAATGAATTATAAAACAATATATTCATATGCGAAAATTAGCGTTTTTGTATAATGATATATGAAAATTATTTTTTATAATTACATTAATGCATTTAATTTTATTGAAAAATTAATTTCTAATTTTATAATAAACCAATGATCATCGCTCTGAGTTGCGCCACCATGCGAGTTGCTGTGGGATTTCAGTCTGCGTTCTGCGCTCAACCAGTTCAAGTCAGTTCTGAAAGAGTGAAATTCCGGCTGCCGAATTGGAGAGCTTCAAGGTTAGTATTTTGCTTGATTTTTGATGGCAGTGGTCAAAATGTGTTCGCCATTTCATCAAAACTGATTTTTCAATATATTTTATGTACTCGATGTCTCTTCGAAACGATCTACTAGTTGAAGTCACGAGCATTTATTCTCGATTTTTGTAACTTCTGATATTTTTATTAGCAAATTTTATCGTAATGTATACGCCGACGCGATTCCTATCTTTTGTTTCTGATGGAAAAGTTCTCATCGTGGTCTCTGTGATATCATTGCTCGCCGACCATGTTATAGAGAACCTACCCAATACTAAGATGTTTTAAATTCCCGTAATATAGAGAAATATTGCCTTTTGAATTTCGGCCCTCGTACGTATTAACTATGTTGCGATTGTAATAGTGCGAACTTGATCGTAGCGTCGTGATATTCTCACGTCCCTGCATACGGGGAAGAAGTGATTTTCATTCGTGTACGATTTATGCTTTCGGAGAAAATGTCCAAATTTCGAAATTAACCTCGTATTACTTGGTGCGAATAAATTCGGGGTCTATTTTCCACAGCAGAAATGGTCGTCAAAATAGCCGAGAATTGCTGCGAGTTACTATGAATTTTGTACGTAAGGGTTTTAATGCCCGTTTTGATTAAACACGTGTTACCATTTCAAAAGAGGGCTTAAGAGTGGAAGTCGGCAGGAAAAGAGAATTTTCCAGGTCATAAGAGATATTGATTCGGCGACAAAAAGGGTAACGAAGTGGCGGATATCTTTATTGGTCGGACGTAACAATCGTCCCCAATCGTTAATTAGATTGACTATCATGTAATATCTAGAGTAGCAGATTTCTTTCCGAGGCTGAAACGTGCCTTTCGAGACATTCTCGCCGTGAGTGGTAACTCAAGTCCATTCAATATGGATTCCACTTGCCCGCGATTGCCCCATCAAATCCCTATTTAACTGAGATTCTATCACCATCCATAGCCAACTCTTAAGCGGTTAAAATCGGACTTTCTCATCAATACGAGAATCTGAATAGCTTCGCTCGGCTGCATAATCACGTAGTGTTCAGTTCTCTTGTATTATGAACGTGCTGCATCACAGGAGGCTATCGCTGGTCATGGGGGAAAGCAAAACCGCTCGCACCAGATACGTAAAATTACAAAAATGGTAAAATATCTTTAATTCTCTAAAAATTATATCGATACTTTGGTATTTCATCCGTTCTGAATTCGTTTGTCATTTTCTCCTGATCGAATTTTAAAACTGAACATTGTCTAAACTCGTTTTCGTATGAAAATTACATTTTAACAGAAATATGTTGGATTGACGATAAATTAGATTAGAATGTATCCCATCATATTGTTCCTCATATCTTATAATCTTGTGCTTCTGTTATTTACAGGTGCGTAATTATGTGGAATGCTTTCAATTGAGAGATAATTGGGACGGTATGGCGAAACTTCCAACTCCTTATCGTAAGAAAATTGGCGAGGTATTCCAAAATAAACTTGAGATCAACTCAAGGTGTGAATATCATTTCACTGTTTCTTATGTATATACTGCGATGCCATTTTTATACCTATTCCTTTATACATGTATCAGTACGCATTTATGTTAATTTGTTTTATCTTGTTGGCTTATGTCTACACTGCGACCCCATTACTATACTTGAGCTACTATATAAATATATGTACATTTATTGCCGATGTATATTTTGTAGTCTCACTTTATCGAAGCGTCATTATGCAGCATTAGACGCGTATTTGTGTGTGTACATACCTAAATATAATTGCCGTCCCATTATTTCTGTGTGTTTTTGTGTGCGTCTGTCCTTGCAATCCCAACTAACGCACGGCCATGGCTCGTGGGTCCCCTCCCCCCCCTCGCTCCCAGCCCCACCCAATCTCCGCACAAAATCAAGTCGCTGTTATACTGATATACACGTTTTACGTAAGATATGCGTTTGGCGTGAGATGTGCCTTTTTCGTGAGATGTGCGTTTTGCGCGAGAAATAAATTATGCTTAAGATATGCATTTTGTTTGATATTTGCGTTTATCCTGAGATGTGTATTTTGTGCTAGATGTGTGTTTTGCATGAGATATGCGTTTTGCGTGAGATGTGCGTCTTGCGATAAATTTATTACTTTTGATGTGCGTTTTGCGTGAGATGTGCGTTTTGCGTGAGATGTGCGTTTTGCGTGATATGTACGTTTTGCGTGATATTTGCGTATATCCTGAGATGTGTATTTTGCGCTAGATGTGTGTTTTGCATGTGATATGCCTTTTGCGTGAGATGTGCGTTTTGCGATAAATGTTTTACTTCTGATGTGCGTTTTGCGCGAGAATTAAATTTTGCATAAGATATGCATTTTGTGTGATATTTGCATTTATCCTTAAATGTGTATATTGTGCTAGATGTGTGTTTTGCATGAGGTATGCATTTTGCGTGAGATGTGCGTTTTGCGATAAATGTTTTAATTGTGATGTGCGTTTTGCATGAGATGTGCGTTTTGCGTGAGATGTGCGTTTTGCGTGAGATGTGCGTTTTGCGTGAGATGTGCATTTTGTGTGATATTTACGTTTATCCTGAGATATGTATTTTGTGCTAGATGTGTGTTTTGCATGAGATATGCGTTTTGCGCGAGATGTGCGTTTTGCGTGAGATGTGCGTTTTGAGTGAGATGTGCATTTTGTGTGATATTTGCATTTATCCTGATGTGTATTTTGTGCTAGATGTGCGTTTTGCATGAGATGTGCGTTTTGCGTGATATGTACGTTTTGCGTGATATTTGCGTTTATCCTGAGATGTGTATTTTGTGCTAGATGTGCGTTTTGCATGTGATATGCCTTTTTCCAGAGATGTGCGTTTTGCGATAAATGTTTTACTTGTGATGTGCGTTTTTCGTAGGATGTGCGTTTTTCGTGAGATTTGCGTTATGCGTGAGATGTCGATTTTGCGTGAGATGTGCGTGTTTCGTGAGATGTGCATTTTGGGTGAGATGTGCGTTTTGCGTGAGATGTGCGTTTTGCGTGAGATGTGCGTTTTTCGTGAGATGTGCGTTTTTCGTGAGATGTGCGTTTTGCGTCAGATGTGCGTTTTTCGTGAGATGTGCGTTTTGCGTGAGATGTGCGTTTTGCGTGAGATTTGCGTTTTTCTTGTGATGTGCGTTTTGAGTGAGATTCCTGTTCTTTTAAAGTCTAAATTTTCCTCGAAGTTTCTGAAAATATTTTTTATTATGTAACCTATATGGAATTTTTAGAAATATTATATATGTTATTTATAATTTCTATTATTTTCTATAATATTCTCGATTAGTTTATAATTATCTTTCTTCAGATCTTTATAGTTATGTTTAGTTCTGCGAAGTGGATCATTCCTTTGTGGTCATTGGTAACTTTCAGTTCGCTTCAATCTTCTTCCGATATCCCAATTAGGTGCAAACAAAGTACGTACGGAAGAGTCACAAATCGAAAGTTTGAAAAAATGAGGAAACTACAAAAACAAACCCATATTAAGAAGGACATTTAGTCTATGGTCTGCATCAAAGCATTTTTGCGAGTTGATTAGATCGAAATCGATAATTCATTATGACCTCCTTAATTATTATTCAAAGCGTCGAGCCAATGCAATCTTTAATTAGATTGCAATTTACCTTTTAAAAACCTTGAGTCCGTTACTATGGCAGTTAGAAGTGTTCATTGTTGTCTCAGAAAAATATGCTTTCTTTGCAATTAACAACAAATGTTTACATTAATTCAGAACGGATTTGAATTTCGTCTTAAAAATTAAAACCTTAATTTTTGAAATACAGAGTTGTTTTTATCTAGAGTTCGTATCTCAATTTTAAGTTATTTAAAAAAGAATATTTAGAACGCCCTGCAATTAATTCCACGCATTTCTTATGGGCATTGAAATTGAGCAAAGGAGTTATAAAAGTCCTGTTAAAAATAAAAGTTTTTGGAATTTTCGATTTTCTCACGTTGGTTGTGACCTATGACCGACCAGCACGCCAAATTTCAGAGCTTTAGCTCTTCTAGAAGTACCTCAGAATAATGCATGGGACACCTAGGAGGTTCGTAAAAAAGATTTTTATATTGCAGAGAGATATCACTCCGACATATCGACAGTTTCAGCGATGAAGAATAGATGGCAATATGAGTTCATTATAGAAAGAAATGAATTATAAAACAATATATTCATATGCGAAAATTAGCGTTTTTGTATAATGATATATGAAAATTATTTTTTATAATTACATTAATGCATTTAATTTTATTGAAAAATTAATTTCTAATTTTATAATAAACCAATGATCATAGCTCTGAGTTGCGCCACCATGCGAGTTGCTGTGGGATTTCAGTCTGCGTTCTGCGCTCAACCAGTTCAAGTCAGTTCTGAAAGAGTGAAATTCCGGCTGCCGAATTGGAGAGCTTCAAGGTTAGTATTTTGCTTGATTTTTGATGGCAGTGGTCAAAATGTGTTCGCCATTTCATCAAAACTGATTTTTCAATATATTTTATGTACTCGATGTCTCTTCGAAACGATCTACTAGTTGAAGTCACGAGCATTTATTCTCGATTTTTGTAACTTCTGATATTTTTATTAGCAAATTTTATCGTAATGTATACGCCGACGCGATTCCTATCTTTTGTTTCTGATGGAAAAGTTCTCATCGTGGTCTCTGTGATATCATTGCTCGCCGACCATGTTATAGAGAACCTACCCAATACTAAGATGTTTTAAATTCCCGTAATATAGAGAAATATTGCCTTTTGAATTTCGGCCCTCGTACGTATTAACTATGTTGCGATTGTAATAGTGCGAACTTGATCGTAGCGTCGTGATATTCTCACGTCCCTGCATACGGGGAAGAAGTGATTTTCATTCGTGTACGATTTATGCTTTCGGAGAAAATGTCCAAATTTCGAAATTAACCTCGTATTACTTGGTGCGAATAAATTCGGGGTCTATTTTCCACAGCAGAAATGGTCGTCAAAATAGCCGAGAATTGCTGCGAGTTACTATGAATTTTGTACGTAAGGGTTTTAATGCCCGTTTTGATTAAACACGTGTTACCATTTCAAAAGAGGGCTTAAGAGTGGAAGTCGGCAGGAAAAGAGAATTTTCCAGGTCATAAGAGATATTGATTCGGCGACAAAAAGGGTAACGAAGTGGCGGATATCTTTATTGGTCGGACGTAACAATCGTCCCCAATCGTTAATTAGATTGACTATCATGTAATATCTAGAGTAGCAGATTTCTTTCCGAGGCTGAAACGTGCCTTTCGAGACATTCTCGCCGTGAGTGGTAACTCAAGTCCATTCAATATGGATTCCACTTGCCCGCGATTGCCCCATCAAATCCCTATTTAACTGAGATTCTATCACCATCCATAGCCAACTCTTAAGCGGTTAAAATCGGACTTTCTTATCAATACGAGAATCTGAATAGCTTCGCTCGGCTGCATAATCACGTAGTGTTCAGTTCTCTTGTATTATGAACGTGCTGCATCACAGGAGGCTATCGCTGGTCATGGAGGAAAGCAAAACCGCTCGCACCAGATACGTAAAATTACAAAAATGGTAAAATATCTTTAATTCTCTAAAAATTATATCGATACTTTGGTATTTCATCCGTTCTGAATTCGTTTGTCATTTTCTCCTGATCGAATTTTAAAACTGAACATTGTCTAAACTCGTTTTCGTATGAAAATTACATTTTAACAGAAATATGTTGGATTGACGATAAATTAGATTAGAATGTATCCCATCATATTGTTCCTCATATCTTATAATCTTGTGCTTCTGTTATTTACAGGTGCGTAATTATGTGGAATGCTTTCAATTGAGAGATAATTGGGACGGTATGGCGAAACTTCCAACTCCTTATCGTAAGAAAATTGGCGAGGTATTCCAAAATAAACTTGAGATCAACTCAAGGTGTGAATATCATTTCACTGTTTCTTATGTATATACTGCGATGCCATTTTTATACCTATTCCTTTATACATGTATCAGTACGCATTTATGTTAATTTGTTTTATCTTGTTGGCTTATGTCTACACTGCGACCCCATTACTATACTTGAGCTACTATATAAATATATGTACATTTATTGCCGATGTATATTTTGTAGTCTCACTTTATCGAAGCGTCATTATGCAGCATTAGACGCGTATTTGTGTGTGTACATACCTAAATATAATTGCCGTCCCATTATTTCTGTGTGTTTTTGTGTGCGTCTGTCCTTGCAATCCCAACTAACGCACGGCCATGGCTCGTGGGTCCCCTCCCCCCCCCTCGCTCCCAGCCCCACCCAATCTCCGCACAAAATCAAGTCGCTGTTATACTGATATACACGTTTTACGTAAGATATGCGTTTGGCGTGAGATGTGCCTTTTTCGTGAGATGTGCGTTTTGCGCGAGAAATAAATTATGCTTAAGATATGCATTTTGTTTGATATTTGCGTTTATCCTGAGATGTGTATTTTGTGCTAGATGTGTGTTTTGCATGAGATATGCGTTTTGCGTGAGATGTGCGTCTTGCGATAAATTTATTACTTTTGATGTGCGTTTTGCGTGAGATGTGCGTTTTGCGTGAGATGTGCGTTTTGCGTGATATGTACGTTTTGCGTGATATTTGCGTATATCCTGAGATGTGTATTTTGCGCTAGATGTGTGTTTTGCATGTGATATGCCTTTTGCGTGAGATGTGCGTTTTGCGATAAATGTTTTACTTGTGATGTGCGTTTTGCGCGAGAATTAAATTTTGCATAAGATATGCATTTTGTGTGATATTTGCATTTATCCTTAAATGTGTATATTGTGCTAGATGTGTGTTTTGCATGAGGTATGCATTTTGCGTGAGATGTGCGTTTTGCGATAAATGTTTTAATTGTGATGTGCGTTTTGCATGAGATGTGCGTTTTGCGTGAGATGTGCGTTTTGCGTGAGATGTGCGTTTTGCGTGAGATGTGCATTTTGTGTGATATTTACGTTTATCCTGAGATATGTATTTTGTGCTAGATGTGTGTTTTGCATGAGATATGCGTTTTGCGCGAGATGTGCGTTTTGCGTGAGATGTGCGTTTTGAGTGAGATGTGCATTTTGTGTGATATTTGCATTTATCCTGATGTGTATTTTGTGCTAGATGTGCGTTTTGCATGAGATGTGCGTTTTGCGTGATATGTACGTTTTGCGTGATATTTGCGTTTATCCTGAGATGTGTATTTTGTGCTAGATGTGCGTTTTGCATGTGATATGCCTTTTTCCAGAGATGTGCGTTTTGCGATAAATGTTTTACTTGTGATGTGCGTTTTTCGTAGGATGTGCGTTTTTCGTGAGATTTGCGTTATGCGTGAGATGTCGATTTTGCGTGAGATGTGCGTGTTTCGTGAGATGTGCATTTTGGGTGAGATGTGCGTTTTGCGTGAGATGTGCGTTTTGCGTGAGATGTGCGTTTTTCGTGAGATGTGCGTTTTTCGTGAGATGTGCGTTTTGCGTCAGATGTGCGTTTTTCGTGAGATGTGCGTTTTGCGTGAGATGTGCGTTTTGCGTGAGATTTGCGTTTTTCTTGTGATGTGCGTTTTGAGTGAGATTCCTGTTCTTTTAAAGTCTAAATTTTCCTCGAAGTTTCTGAAAATATTTTTTATTATGTAACCTATATGGAATTTTTAGAAATATTATATATGTTATTTATAATTTCTATTATTTTCTATAATATTCTCGATTAGTTTATAATTATCTTTCTTCAGATCTTTATAGTTATGTTTAGTTCTGCGAAGTGGATCATTCCTTTGTGGTCATTGGTAACTTTCAGTTCGCTTCAATCTTCTTCCGATATCCCAATTAGGTGCAAACAAAGTACGTACGGAAGAGTCACAAATCGAAAGTTTGAAAAAATGAGGAAACTACAAAAACAAACCCATATTAAGAAGGACATTTAGTCTATGGTCTGCATCAAAGCATTTTTGCGAGTTGATTAGATCGAAATCGATAATTCATTATGACCTCCTTAATTATTATTCAAAGCGTCGAGCCAATGCAATCTTTAATTAGATTGCAATTTACCTTTTAAAAACCTTGAGTCCGTTACTATGGCAGTTAGAAGTGTTCATTGTTGTCTCAGAAAAATATGCTTTCTTTGCAATTAACAACAAATGTTTACATTAATTCAGAACGGATTTGAATTTCGTCTTAAAAATTAAAACCTTAATTTTTGAAATACAGAGTTGTTTTTATCTAGAGTTCGTATCTCAATTTTAAGTTATTTAAAAAAGAATATTTAGAACGCCCTGCAATTAATTCCACGCATTTCTTATGGGCATTGAAATTGAGCAAAGGAGTTATAAAAGTCCTGTTAAAAATAAAAGTTTTTGGAATTTTCGATTTTCTCACGTTGGTTGTGACCTATGACCGACCAGCACGCCAAATTTCAGAGCTTTAGCTCTTCTAGAAGTACCTCAGAATAATGCATGGGACACCTAGGAGGTTCGTAAAAAAGATTTTTATATTGCAGAGAGATATCACTCCGACATATCGACAGTTTCAGCGATGAAGAATAGATGGCAATATGAGTTCATTATAGAAAGAAATGAATTATAAAACAATATATTCATATGCGAAAATTAGCGTTTTTGTATAATGATATATGAAAATTATTTTTTATAATTACATTAATGCATTTAATTTTATTGAAAAATTAATTTCTAATTTTATAATAAACCAATGATCATAGCTCTGAGTTGCGCCACCATGCGAGTTGCTGTGGGATTTCAGTCTGCGTTCTGCGCTCAACCAGTTCAAGTCAGTTCTGAAAGAGTGAAATTCCGGCTGCCGAATTGGAGAGCTTCAAGGTTAGTATTTTGCTTGATTTTTGATGGCAGTGGTCAAAATGTGTTCGCCATTTCATCAAAACTGATTTTTCAATATATTTTATGTACTCGATGTCTCTTCGAAACGATCTACTAGTTGAAGTCACGAGCATTTATTCTCGATTTTTGTAACTTCTGATATTTTTATTAGCAAATTTTATCGTAATGTATACGCCGACGCGATTCCTATCTTTTGTTTCTGATGGAAAAGTTCTCATCGTGGTCTCTGTGATATCATTGCTCGCCGACCATGTTATAGAGAACCTACCCAATACTAAGATGTTTTAAATTCCCGTAATATAGAGAAATATTGCCTTTTGAATTTCGGCCCTCGTACGTATTAACTATGTTGCGATTGTAATAGTGCGAACTTGATCGTAGCGTCGTGATATTCTCACGTCCCTGCATACGGGGAAGAAGTGATTTTCATTCGTGTACGATTTATGCTTTCGGAGAAAATGTCCAAATTTCGAAATTAACCTCGTATTACTTGGTGCGAATAAATTCGGGGTCTATTTTCCACAGCAGAAATGGTCGTCAAAATAGCCGAGAATTGCTGCGAGTTACTATGAATTTTGTACGTAAGGGTTTTAATGCCCGTTTTGATTAAACACGTGTTACCATTTCAAAAGAGGGCTTAAGAGTGGAAGTCGGCAGGAAAAGAGAATTTTCCAGGTCATAAGAGATATTGATTCGGCGACAAAAAGGGTAACGAAGTGGCGGATATCTTTATTGGTCGGACGTAACAATCGTCCCCAATCGTTAATTAGATTGACTATCATGTAATATCTAGAGTAGCAGATTTCTTTCCGAGGCTGAAACGTGCCTTTCGAGACATTCTCGCCGTGAGTGGTAACTCAAGTCCATTCAATATGGATTCCACTTGCCCGCGATTGCCCCATCAAATCCCTATTTAACTGAGATTCTATCACCATCCATAGCCAACTCTTAAGCGGTTAAAATCGGACTTTCTTATCAATACGAGAATCTGAATAGCTTCGCTCGGCTGCATAATCACGTAGTGTTCAGTTCTCTTGTATTATGAACGTGCTGCATCACAGGAGGCTATCGCTGGTCATGGAGGAAAGCAAAACCGCTCGCACCAGATACGTAAAATTACAAAAATGGTAAAATATCTTTAATTCTCTAAAAATTATATCGATACTTTGGTATTTCATCCGTTCTGAATTCGTTTGTCATTTTCTCCTGATCGAATTTTAAAACTGAACATTGTCTAAACTCGTTTTCGTATGAAAATTACATTTTAACAGAAATATGTTGGATTGACGAAAAAATAGATTAGAATGTATCCCATCATATTGTTCCTCATATCATATAATCTTGTGCTTCTGTTATTTACAGGTGTTGCTTAGTCTGCGTAATTATGTGGAATGCTTTCAATTGAGAGATAATTGGGACGGTATGGCGAAACTTCCAACTCCTTATCGTAAGAAAATTGGCGAGGTATTCCAAAATAAACTTGAGATCAACTCAAGGTGTGAATATCATTTCACTGTTTCTTATGTATATACTGCGATGCCATTTTTATACCTATTCCTTTATACATGTGTCAGTACGCATTTATGTTAATTTGTTTTATCTTGTTGGCTTATGTCTACACTGCGACCCCATTACTATACTTGAGCTACTATATAAATATATGTACATTTATTGCCGATGTATATTTTGTAGTCTCACTTTATCGAAGCGTCATTATGCAGCATTAGACGCGTATTTGTGTGTGTACATACCTAAATATAATTGCCGTCCCATTATTTCTGTGTGTTTTTGTGTGCGTCTGTCCTTGCAATCCCAACTAACGCACGGCCATGGCTCGTGGGTCCCCTCCCCCCCCTCGCTCCCAGCCCCACCCAATCTCCGCACAAAATCAAGTCGCTGTTATACTGATATACACGTTTTACGTAAGATATGCGTTTGGCGTGAGATGTGCCTTTTTCGTGAGATGTGCGTTTTGCGCGAGAAATAAATTATGCTTAAGATATGCATTTTGTTTGATATTTGCGTTTATCCTGAGATGTGTATTTTGTGCTAGATGTGTGTTTTGCATGAGATATGCGTTTTGCGTGAGATGTGCGTCTTGCGATAAATTTATTACTTTTGATGTGCGTTTTGCGTGAGATGTGTGTTTTGCGTGAGATGTGCGTTTTGCGTGATATGTACGTTTTGCGTGATATTTGCGTATATCCTGAGATGTGTATTTTGCGCTAGATGTGTGTTTTGCATGTGATATGCCTTTTGCGTGAGATGTGCGTTTTGCGATAAATGTTTTACTTGTGATGTGCGTTTTGCGCGAGAATTAAATTTTGCATAAGATATGCATTTTGTGTGATATTTGCATTTATCCTTAAATGTGTATATTGTGCTAGATGTGTGTTTTGCATGAGATATGCATTTTGCGTGAGATGTGCGTTTTGCGATAAATGTTTTAATTGTGATGTGCGTTTTGCATGAGATGTGCGTTTTGCGTGAGATGTGCGTTTTGCGTGAGATGTGCATTTTGTGTGATATTTACGTTTATCCTGAGATATGTATTTTGTGCTAGATGTGTGTTTTGCATGAGATATGCGTTTTGCGCGAGATGTGCGTTTTGCGTGAGATGTGCGTTTTGCGTGAGATGTGCATTTTGTGTGATATTTGCATTTATCCTGATGTGTATTTTGTGCTAGATGTGCGTTTTGAATGAGATGTGCGTTTTGCGTGATATGTACGTTTTGCGTGATATTTGCGTTTATCCTGAGATGTGTATTTTGTGCTAGATGTGCGTTTTGCATGTGATATGCCTTTTTCCAGAGATGTGCGTTTTGCGATAAATGTTTTACTTGTGATGTGCGTTTTTCGTAGGATGTGCGTTTTTCGTGAGATTTGCGTTATGCGTGAGATGTCGATTTTGCGTGAGATGTGCGCGTTTCGTGAGATGTGCATTTTGGGTGAGATGTGCGTTTTGCGTGAGATGTGCGTTTTGCGTGAGATGTGCGTTTTTCGTGAGATGTGCGTTTTTCGTGAGATGTGCGTTTTGCGTCAGATGTGCGTTTTGCGTGAGATGTGCATTTTGTGTGATATTTGCGTTTATCCTGAGATGTGTATTTTGTGCTAGATTTGTGTTTTGCATGAGATATGCGTTTTGCGTGAGATGTGCGTTTTGCGATATATGTTTTACATGTGATGTGCGTTTTAATTCACACGTGCTTTATGCGCGATATACCCGTTTTACGTAAGATGTGCGTTTTGAGTGAAATGTGCGTTTTTCGTGAGATGTGCATTTTTCGTGAGATGTGCGTTTTGCGTGAGATGTGCGATTTGCGTGAGATGTGCAATTTGCGTGAGATGTGTGTTTTGCGTGAGGTGTGCATTTTTCGTGAGATGTGCGTTTTGCGTGAGATGTGCGTTTTGCGTGAGATGTGCGTTTTTCGTGATATTTGCGTTTATCCTGAGATGTGTATTTTGTGCTAGATGTGCGTTTTGCATGTGATATGCCTTTTTCCAGAGATGTGCGTTTTGCGATAAATGTTTTACTTGTGATGTGCGTTTTTCGTAGGATGTGCGTTTTTCGTGA
Organism: Tanypteryx hageni; assembly: GCA_028673005.1. NCBI lineage: Eukaryota > Metazoa > Arthropoda > Insecta > Odonata > Petaluridae > Tanypteryx > Tanypteryx hageni. Next base: position 136,652,566 of record CM054120.1, on the reverse strand, counting down.
GATTTGCGTTATGCGTGAGATGTCGATTTTGCGTGAGATGTGCGTGTTTCGTGAGATGTGCATTTTGGGTGAGATGTGCGTTTTGCGTGAGATGTGCGTTTTGCGTGAGATGTGCGTTTTTCGTGAGATGTGCGTTTTTCGTGAGATGTACGTTTTGCGTCAGATGTGCGTTTTTCGTGAGATGTGCGTTTTGCGTGAGATGTGCGTTTTGCGTGAGATTTGCGTTTTTCTTGTGATGTGCGTTTTGGGTGAGATGTGAGTTTTTCGTGAGATGTGCGTTTTGCGTGAGATGTGCGTTTTTCGTGAGATGTGCGTTTTGCGTGAGATGTCGATTTTGCGTGAGATGTGCGTTTTCGTGAGATGTGCGTTTTGCGTGAGATGTGAGTTTTTCGTGAGATGTGCGTTTTGCGTGAGATGTGCGTTTTGCGTTAGATGTGCGTTTTGCGTGAGATGTGCGTTTTGAGTGAGATGTGCATTTTGTGTGATATTTGCATTTATCCTGATGTGTATTTTGTGCTAGATGTGCGTTTTGCATGAGATGTGCGTTTTGCGTGATATGTACGTTTTGCGTGATATTTGCGTTTATCCTGAGATGTGTATTTTGTGCTAGATGTGCGTTTTGCATGTGATATGCCTTTTTCCAGAGATGTGCGTTTTGCGATAAATGTTTTACTTGTGATGTGCGTTTTTCGTAGGATGTGCGTTTTTCGTGAGATTTGCGTTATGCGTGAGATGTCGATTTTGCGTGAGATGTGCGTGTTTCGTGAGATGTGCATTTTGGGTGAGATGTGCGTTTTGCGTGAGATGTGCGTTTTGCGTGAGATGTGCGTTTTTCGTGAGATGTGCGTTTTTCGTGAGATGTGCGTTTTGCGTCAGATGTGCGTTTTTCGTGAGATGTGCGTTTTGCGTGAGATGTGCGTTTTGCGTGAGATTTGCGTTTTTCTTGTGATGTGCGTTTTGGGTGAGATGTGAGTTTTTCGTGAGATGTGCGTTTTGCGTGAGATGTGCGTTTTTCGTGAGATGTGCGTTTTGCGTGAGATGTCGATTTTGCGTGAGATGTGCGTTTTCGTGAGATGTGCGTTTTCGTGAGATGTGCGTTTTGCGTGAGATGTGAGTTTTTCGTGAGATGTGCGTTTTGCGTGAGATGTGCGTTTTGCGTTAGATGTGCGTTTTGCGTGAGATGTGCGTTTTGCGTGAGATGTGCATTTTGTGTGATATTTGCGTTTATCCTGAGATGTGTATTTTGTGCTAGATTTGTGTTTTGCATGAGATATGCGTTTTGCGTGAGATTTGCATTTTGCGATATATGTTTTACATGTGATGTGCGTTTTAATTCACACGTGCTTTATGCGCGATATACCCGTTTTACGTAAGATGTGCGTTTTGAGTGAAATGTGCGTTTTTCGAGAGATGTGCACTTTTCGTGAGATGTGCGTTTTGCGTGAGATGTGCGATTTGCGAGAGATGTGCGATTTGCGTGAGATGTGAGTTTTGCGTGAGGTGTGCCTTTTTCGTGAGATGTGCGTTTTGCGTGAGATGTGCGTTTTGCGTGAGATGTGCGTTTTTCGTGATATTTGCGTTTTGCGTGAGATGCCGATTTTTTGTGAGATGTGCGTGCTTCGTGGGATGTGCGTTTTCCGTGAGATGTGCATTTTTCGTGAGATGTGCGTTTTGCGTGAGATGTGCGTTTTGCGTGAGATGAGCGTTTTTCGTGAGATGTGGGTTTAGCCTGAGTTGTGCGTTTTTCGTGAGATGTGCACTTTTCGTGAGATGTGCGTTTTGCGTGAGATGTGCGTTTTTCCTGAGATGTGCGTTTTTCGTGAGATGTGCGTTTTTCGTGAGATGTGCGTTTTGCGTGAGATGTGCGTTTTGCGTGAGATGAGCGTTTTTCGTGAGATGTGCGTTTTGCGTTAGTTGTGCGTTTTTGGTGAGATGTGCATTTTTCGAGAGATGTGCAATTTGCCTGAGATTTGCGTTTTGCGTGAGATGTGCGTTTTGCGTAAGATGTGCGTTTTGCGAGAGATTTTCGTTTTTCCTCAGATGTGCGTTGTGCGTGATCTTTTCGTTTATCCTGATGTGTATTTTGTGCTAGATGTGCGTTTTGCGTGAGATGTGCGTTTTGCGATAAATGTTATACTTGTGATGTGCGTTTTGCGTGAGATGTGCGTTTTGCGTGAGATGAGCGTTTTTCGTGAGATGTGCGTTTTGTGTGAGGGTTGGGTTTTTCGTGAGATGTGCATTTTTCGTGAGATGAGCGTTTTGCGAGAGATTTGCGTTTTGCGTGAGATGTGCGTTTTGCGATAAATATTTTTCTTGTGATGTGCGTTTTGCGGGAGATGTGCGTCTTGCGCGAGAAATAATTTTTGCTTAAGATATGCCTTTTTCTGTGATATTTGCGTTTATCCTGAGATGTGTATTTTATGCTAGATGTGTGTTTTGCATGAGATATGCGTTTTGAGTGATATGTGCGTTTTGCGATAAATGTTTTAGTTTTGATGTGCGTTTTGTGTGAGATGTGCGATTTGCGTGAGATGTGCGTTTTGCGTGAGATGTGCGTTTTGCGTGAGATGAGCGTTTTTCGTGAGATGAGTGTTTTGCGTGAGTTGTGCGTTTTTGGTGAGATGTGCATTTTTCGTGAGATGTGCGTTTTGCGTGAGATGTGCGTTTTGGGTGAGATGTGCGTTTTGCGTGAGATTTGCGTTTTGCGTGAGATGTGCGTTTTTCGTGAGATGTGCGTTTTTCGTGAGATGTGCGTTTTGCGTCAGATGTGCGTTTTTCGTGAGATGTGCGTTTTGGGTGAGATGTGCGTTTTGCGTGAGATGTGCGCTTTGCGTGAGATGTGCGTTTTTCTTGTGATGTGCGTTTTGCGTGAGATGTGAGTTTTTCGTGAGATGTGCGATTTGCGTGAGATGTGCGATTTGCGTGAGATGTGTGTTTTGCGTGAGATGTGCATTATTCGTGAGATGTGCGTTTTGCGTGAGATGTGCGTTTTGGGTGAGATGTGCGTTTTGCGTGAGATTTGCGTTTTGCGTGAGATGTGCGTTTTTCGTGAAATGTGCATTTTTCGTGAGATGTGCATTTTTCGTGAGATGTGCGTTTTGCGTGAGATGTGCGATTTGCGTGAGATGTGCGTTTTTCGTGATATTTGCGTTTTGCGTGAGATGCCGATTTTTCGTGAGATGTGCGTGCTTCGTGGGATGTGCGTTTTCCGTGAGATGTGCATTTTTCGTGAGATGTGCGTTTTTCGTGAGATGTGCGTTTTGCGTGAGATGAGCGTTTTTCGTGAGGTGTGGGTTTTGCGTGAGTTGTGCGTTTTTCGTGAGATGTGCACTTTTCGTGAGATGTGCGTTTTGCATGAGATGTACGTTTTGCCTGAGATGTGCGTTTTTCGTGAGATGTGCGTTTTTCGTGAGATGTGCGTTTTGCGTGAGATGTGCGTTTTGCGTGAGATGAGCGTTTTTCGTGAGATTTGCCTTTTGCGTGAGTTGTGCGTTTTTGGTGAGATGTGCATTTTTCGTGAGATTTGCGTTTTGCCTGAGATGTGCGTTTTGCATGAGATGTGCGTTTTGCGTAAGATGTGCGTTTTGCGAGAGATTTTAGTTTTGCCTCAGATGTGCGTTGTGCGTGATATTTTCGTTTATCCTGATGTTTATTTTGTGCTAGATGTGCGTTTTGCGTGAGATGTGCGTTTTGCGATAAATGTTATACTTGTGATGTGCGTTTTGCGTGAGATGTGCGTTTTGCGTGAGATGTGCGTTTTGCGTGAGATGAGCGTTTTTCGTGAGATGTTGGTTTTGCGTGATTTGTGCGTTTTTCGTGAGATGTGCACTTTTCGTGAGATGTCCGTTTTGCGTGAGATGTGCGTTTTGCGTGAGATGTGCGTTTTGCGTGAGATGTGCGTTTTTCTTGTGATGTGCGTTTTGCGTGAGATGTGAGTTTTTCGTGAGATGTGCGTTTTGCGTGAGATGTGCGTTTTTCGTGAGAAGTGCGTTTTGCGTGAGATGTAGATTTTGCGTGAGATGTGCGTTTTTCGTGAGATGTGCGTTTTGCGTGAGATGTGCGTTTTGCGTGAGATGTGCGTTTTGCGTGAGATGTGCATTTTGTGTGATATTTGCGTTTATCCTGATATGTGTATTTTGTGCTAGATTTGAGTTTTCCATGAGATATGCATTTTTCGTGAGATGTGCGTTTTGCCTGAGATGTGCGTTTTGCGTGAGATGTGCGTTTTGCGTAAGATGTGCGTTTTGCGAGAGATTTTAGTTTTGCCTCAGATGTGCGTTGTGCGTGATATTTTCGTTTATCCTGATGTGTATTTTGTGCTAGATGTGCGTTTTGCGTGAGATGTGCGTTTTGCGATAAATGTTATACTTGTGATGTGCGTTTTGCGTGAGATGTGCGTTTTGCGTGAGATGAGCGTTTTTCGTGAGATGTGCGTTTTGTGTGAGGGTTGGGTTTTTCGTGAGATGTGCATTTTTCGTGAGATGAGCGTTTTGCGAGAGATTTGCGTTTTGCGTGAGATGTGCGTTTTGCGATAAATATTTTACTTGTGATGTGCGTTTTGCTTGAGATGTGCGTCTTGCGCGAGAATTAATTTTTGCTTAAGATATGCCTTTTTCTGTGAAATTTGCGTTTATCCCGAGATTTGTATTTTGTGCTAGATGTGTGTTTTCCATGATATATGCGTTTTACGATAAATGTTTTACTTGTTATGTGCGTTTTGCGTGAGATGTGCATTTGCGTAAGATGTCCGGTTTGCGTGAGATGTGCGTTTTGCGTGAGATGTGCGTTTTGCGTGAAATGTGCATTTTGTGTGATATTTGCGTTTATCCTAAGATGTGTATTTTGTGCTAGATGTGTTTTGCATGAGATATGCGTTTTGTGTGAGATGTGCGTTTTGCGATAAATGTTTTACTTTTGATGTGCGTTTTATGTGAGATGAGCGATTTGCGTGAGATGTGCGTTGTGCGTGAAATGTGCGTTTTGCGTGATATGTGCGTTTTTCGTGAGATGTGCGTTTTTCGTGAGATGTGCGTTTTGCGATAAATGTTTTGCTTGTGATGTGCGTTTTAATTCACATGTGCGTTATGCGCGATATAATTGTTTTACGTAAGATGTGCGTTTTGAGTGAAATTTGCGTTTTTCGTGAGATGTGCATTTTTCGTGAGATGTGCGTTTTGCGTGAGATGTGCGTTTTGCGTTAGATGTGCGATTTGCGTGAGATGTGCGTTTTGCGTGTGATGTGCGTTTTGCGTGAGTTGTGCGTTTTTCGTGAGATTTGCGTTTTGCGTGAGATGCCGATTTTTCGTGAGATGTGCGTGTTTCGTTAGATGTGCGTTTTGCATGAGATGTGCGTTTTTCGTGAGATGTGCGTTTTGCGTGAGATGTGCGTTTTTCCTGAGATGTGCGTTTTTCGTGAGATGTGCGTTTTTCGTGAGATGTGCGTTTTGCGTGAGATGAGCGTTTTTCGTGAGATGTGCGTTTTGCGTTAGTTGTGCGTTTTTGGTGAGATGTGCATTTTTCGAGAGATGTGCAATTTGCCTGAGATTTGCGTTTTGCGTGAGATGTGCGTTTTGCGTAAGATGTGCGTTTTGCGAGAGATTTTCGTTTTGCCTCAGATGTGCGTTGTGCGTGATATTTTCGTTTATCCTGATGTGTATTTTGTGCTAGATGTGCGTTTTGCGTGAGATGTGCGTTTTGCGATAAATGTTATACTTGTGATGTGCGTTTTGCGTGAGATGTGCGTTTTGCGTGAGATGAGCGTTTTTCGTGAGATGTGCGTTTTGTGTGAGGGTTGGGTTTTTCGTGAGATGTGTATTTTTCGTGAGATGAGCGTTTTGCGAGAGATTTGCGTTTTGCGTGAGATGTGCGTTTTGCGATAAATATTTTTCTTGTGATGTGCGTTTTGCGGGAGATGTGCGTCTTGCGCGAGAAATAATTTTTGCTTAAGATATGCCTTTTTCTGTGATATTTGCGTTTATCCTGAGATGTGTATTTTGTGCTAGATGTGTGTTTTGCATGAGATATGCGTTTTGCGTGATATGTGCGTTTTGCGATAAATGTTTTAATTTTGATGTGCGTTTTGTGTGAGATGTGCGATTTGCGTGAGATGTGCGTTTTGCGTGAGATGTGCGTTTTGCGTGAGATGAGCGTTTTTCGTGAGATGAGTGTTTTGCGTGAGTTGTGCGTTTTTGGTGAGATGTGCATTTTTCGTGAGATGTGCGTTTTGCGTGAGATGTGCGTTTTGGGTGAGATGTGCGTTTTGCGTGAGATTTGCGTTTTGCGTGAGATGTGCGTTTTTCGTGAGATGTGCGTTTTTCGTGAGATGTGCGTTTTGCGTCAGATGTGCGATTTTCGTGAGATGTGCGTTTTGCGTGAGATGTGCGTTTTGCGTGAGATGTGCGCTTTGCGTGAGATGTGCGTTTTTCTTGTGATGTGCGTTTTGCGTGAGATGTGAGTTTTTCGTGAGATGTGCGTTTTGCGTGAGATGTGCGTTTTTCGTGAGATGTGCGTTTTGCGTGAGATGTAGATTTTGCGTGAGATGTGCGTTTTTCGTGAGATGTGCGTTTTGCGTGAGATGTGAGTTTTTCGTGAGATGTGCGTTTTGCGTGAGATGTGCGTTTTGCGTGAGATGTGCATTTGCGTGAGATGTGCGTTTTGCGTGAGATGTGCGTTTTGCGTGAGATGTGCATTTTGTGTGATATTTGCGTTTATCCTAATATGTGTATTTTGTGCTAGATTTGTGTTTTGCATGAGATATGCGTTTTGCGTGAGATGTGTGTTTTGCGATATATGTTTTACTTGTGATGTGCGTTTTAATTCACACGTGCTTTATGCGCGATATACCCGTTTTACGTAAGATGTGCGTTTTGAGTGAAATGTGCATTTTTCGTGAGATGTGCATTTTTCGTGAGATGTGCGTTTTGCGTGAGATGTGCGATTTTCGTGAGATGTGCGTTTTTCGTGATATTTGCGTTTTGCGTGAGATGCCGATTTTTCGTGAGATGTGCGTGCTTCGTGGGATGTGCGTTTTCCGTGAGATGTGCATTTTTCGTGAGATGTGCGTTTTGCGTGAGATGTGCGTTTTGCGTGAGATGAGCGTTTTTCGTGAGATGTGGGTTTTGCGTGAGTTGTGCGTTTTTCGTGAGATGTGCACTTTTCGTGAGATGTGCGTTTTGCGTGAGATGTGCGTTTTGCCTGAGATGTGCGTTTTTCGTGAGATTTGCGTTTTTCGTGAGATGTGCGTTTTGCGTGAGATGTGCGTTTTGCGTGAGATGAGCGTTTTTCGTGAGATGTGCCTTTTGCGTGAGTTGTGCGTTTTTGGTGAGATGTGCATTTTTCGTGAGATGGGCGTTTTGCCTGAGATGTGCGTTTTGCGTGAGATGTGCGTTTTGCGTAAGATGTGCGTTTTGCGTGAGATGTGAGTTTTTCGTGAGATGTGCGTTTTGCGTGAGATGTGCGTTTTTCGTGAGATGTGCGTTTTGCGTGAGATGTGCGTTTTGCGTGAGATGTGCATTTGCGTGAGATGTGCGTTTTGCGTGAGAGGTGAGTTTTTCGTGAGATGTGCGTTTTGCGTGAGATGTGCGTTTTGCGTGAGATGTGCATTTGCGTGAGATGTGCGTTTTGCGTGAGATGTGCGTTTTGCGTGAGATGTGCATTTTGTGTGATATTTGCGTTTATCCTGATATGTGTATTTTGTGCTAGATTTGTGTTTTGCATGAGATATGCGTTTTGCGTGAGATGTGTGTTTTGCGATATATGTTTTACTTGTGATGTGCGTTTTAATTCACACGTGCTTTATGCGCGATATACCCGTTTTACGTAAGATGTGCGTTTTGAGTGAAATGTGCATTTTTCGTGAGATGTGCATTTTTCTTGTGATGTGCGTTTTGCGGGAGATGTGCGTCTTGCGCGAGAAATAATTTTTGCTTAAGATATGCCTTTTTCTGTGATATTTGCGTTTATCCTGAGATGTGTATTTTATGCTAGATGTGTGTTTTGCATGAGATATGCGTTTTGAGTGATATGTGCGTTTTGCGATAAATGTTTTAGTTTTGATGTGCGTTTTGTGTGAGATGTGCGATTTGCGTGAGATGTGCGTTTTGCGTGAGATGTGCGTTTTGCGTGAGATGAGCGTTTTTCGTGAGATGAGTGTTTTGCGTGAGTTGTGCGTTTTTGGTGAGATGTGCATTTTTCGTGAGATGTGCGTTTTGCGTGAGATGTGCGTTTTGGGTGAGATGTGCGTTTTGCGTGAGATTTGCGTTTTGCGTGAGATGTGCGTTTTTCGTGAGATGTGCGTTTTTCGTGAGATGTGCGTTTTGCGTCAGATGTGCGTTTTTCGTGAGATGTGCGTTTTGGGTGAGATGTGCGTTTTGCGTGAGATGTGCGCTTTGCGTGAGATGTGCGTTTTTCTTGTGATGTGCGTTTTGCGTGAGATGTGAGTTTTTCGTGAGATGTGCGATTTGCGTGAGATGTGCGATTTGCGTGAGATGTGTGTTTTGCGTGAGATGTGCATTATTCGTGAGATGTGCGTTTTGCGTGAGATGTGCGTTTTGGGTGAGATGTGCGTTTTGCGTGAGATTTGCGTTTTGCGTGAGATGTGCGTTTTTCGTGAAATGTGCATTTTTCGTGAGATGTGCATTTTTCGTGAGATGTGCGTTTTGCGTGAGATGTGCGATTTGCGTGAGATGTGCGTTTTTCGTGATATTTGCGTTTTGCGTGAGATGCCGATTTTTCGTGAGATGTGCGTGCTTCGTGGGATGTGCGTTTTCCGTGAGATGTGCATTTTTCGTGAGATGTGCGTTTTTCGTGAGATGTGCGTTTTGCGTGAGATGAGCGTTTTTCGTGAGGTGTGGGTTTTGCGTGAGTTGTGCGTTTTTCGTGAGATGTGCACTTTTCGTGAGATGTGCGTTTTGCATGAGATGTGCGTTTTGCCTGAGATGTGCGTTTTTCGTGAGATGTGCGTTTTTCGTGAGATGTGCGTTTTGCGTGAGATGTGCGTTTTGCGTGAGATGAGCGTTTTTCGTGAGATTTGCCTTTTGCGTGAGTTGTGCGTTTTTGGTGAGATGTGCGTTTTGCGTAAGATGTGCGTTTTGCGAGAGATTTTAGTTTTGCCTCAGATGTGCGTTGTGCGTGATATTTTCGTTTATCCTGATGTTTATTTTGTGCTAGATGTGCGTTTTGCGTGAGATGTGCGTTTTGCGATAAATGTTATACTTGTGATGTGCGTTTTGCGTGAGATGTGCGTTTTGCGTGAGATGTGCGTTTTGCGTGAGATGAGCGTTTTTCGTGAGATGTTGGTTTTGCGTGATTTGTGCGTTTTTCGTGAGATGTGCACTTTTCGTGAGATGTCCGTTTTGCGTGAGATGTGCGTTTTGCGTGAGATGTGCGTTTTGCGTGAGATGTGCGTTTTTCTTGTGATGTGCGTTTTGCGTGAGATGTGAGTTTTTCGTGAGATGTGCGTTTTGCGTGAGATGTGCGTTTTTCGTGAGAAGTGCGTTTTGCGTGAGATGTAGATTTTGCGTGAGATGTGCGTTTTTCGTGAGATGTGCGTTTTGCGTGAGATGTGCGTTTTGCGTGAGATGTGCGTTTTGCGTGAGATGTGCATTTTGTGTGATATTTGCGTTTATCCTGATATGTGTATTTTGTGCTAGATTTGAGTTTTCCATGAGATATGCATTTTTCGTGAGATGTGCGTTTTGCCTGAGATGTGCGTTTTGCGTGAGATGTGCGTTTTGCGTAAGATGTGCGTTTTGCGAGAGATTTTAGTTTTGCCTCAGATGTGCGTTGTGCGTGATATTTTCGTTTATCCTGATGTGTATTTTGTGCTAGATGTGCGTTTTGCGTGAGATGTGCGTTTTGCGATAAATGTTATACTTGTGATGTGCGTTTTGCGTGAGATGTGCGTTTTGCGTGAGATGAGCGTTTTTCGTGAGATGTGCGTTTTGTGTGAGGGTTGGGTTTTTCGTGAGATGTGCATTTTTCGTGAGATGAGCGTTTTGCGAGAGATTTGCGTTTTGCGTGAGATGTGCGTTTTGCGATAAATATTTTACTTGTGATGTGCGTTTTGCTTGAGATGTGCGTCTTGCGCGAGAATTAATTTTTGCTTAAGATATGCCTTTTTCTGTGAAATTTGCGTTTATCCCGAGATTTGTATTTTGTGCTAGATGTGTGTTTTCCATGATATATGCGTTTTACGATAAATGTTTTACTTGTTATGTGCGTTTTGCGTGAGATGTGCATTTGCGTAAGATGTCCGGTTTGCGTGAGATGTGCGTTTTGCGTGAGATGTGCGTTTTGCGTGAAATGTGCATTTTGTGTGATATTTGCGTTTATCCTAAGATGTGTATTTTGTGCTAGATGTGTTTTGCATGAGATATGCGTTTTGTGTGAGATGTGCGTTTTGCGATAAATGTTTTACTTTTGATGTGCGTTTTATGTGAGATGAGCGATTTGCGTGAGATGTGCGTTGTGCGTGAAATGTGCGTTTTGCGTGATATGTGCGTTTTTCGTGAGATGTGCGTTTTTCGTGAGATGTGCGTTTTGCGATAAATGTTTTGCTTGTGATGTGCGTTTTAATTCACATGTGCGTTATGCGCGATATAATTGTTTTACGTAAGATGTGCGTTTTGAGTGAAATTTGCGTTTTTCGTGAGATGTGCATTTTTCGTGAGATGTGCGTTTTGCGTGAGATGTGCGTTTTGCGTTAGATGTGCGATTTGCGTGAGATGTGCGTTTTGCGTGTGATGTGCGTTTTGCGTGAGTTGTGCGTTTTTCGTGAGATTTGCGTTTTGCGTGAGATGCCGATTTTTCGTGAGATGTGCGTGTTTCGTTAGATGTGCGTTTTGCATGAGATGTGCGTTTTTCGTGAGATGTGCGTTTTGCGTGAGATGTGCGTTTTTCCTGAGATGTGCGTTTTTCGTGAGATGTGCGTTTTTCGTGAGATGTGCGTTTTGCGTGAGATGAGCGTTTTTCGTGAGATGTGCGTTTTGCGTTAGTTGTGCGTTTTTGGTGAGATGTGCATTTTTCGAGAGATGTGCAATTTGCCTGAGATTTGCGTTTTGCGTGAGATGTGCGTTTTGCGTAAGATGTGCGTTTTGCGAGAGATTTTCGTTTTGCCTCAGATGTGCGTTGTGCGTGATATTTTCGTTTATCCTGATGTGTATTTTGTGCTAGATGTGCGTTTTGCGTGAGATGTGCGTTTTGCGATAAATGTTATACTTGTGATGTGCGTTTTGCGTGAGATGTGCGTTTTGCGTGAGATGAGCGTTTTTCGTGAGATGTGCGTTTTGTGTGAGGGTTGGGTTTTTCGTGAGATGTGTATTTTTCGTGAGATGAGCGTTTTGCGAGAGATTTGCGTTTTGCGTGAGATGTGCGTTTTGCGATAAATATTTTTCTTGTGATGTGCGTTTTGCGGGAGATGTGCGTCTTGCGCGAGAAATAATTTTTGCTTAAGATATGCCTTTTTCTGTGATATTTGCGTTTATCCTGAGATGTGTATTTTGTGCTAGATGTGTGTTTTGCATGAGATATGCGTTTTGCGTGATATGTGCGTTTTGCGATAAATGTTTTAATTTTGATGTGCGTTTTGTGTGAGATGTGCGATTTGCGTGAGATGTGCGTTTTGCGTGAGATGTGCGTTTTGCGTGAGATGAGCGTTTTTCGTGAGATGAGTGTTTTGCGTGAGTTGTGCGTTTTTGGTGAGATGTGCATTTTTCGTGAGATGTGCGTTTTGCGTGAGATGTGCGTTTTGGGTGAGATGTGCGTTTTGCGTGAGATTTGCGTTTTGCGTGAGATGTGCGTTTTTCGTGAGATGTGCGTTTTTCGTGAGATGTGCGTTTTGCGTCAGATGTGCGATTTTCGTGAGATGTGCGTTTTGCGTGAGATGTGCGTTTTGCGTGAGATGTGCGCTTTGCGTGAGATGTGCGTTTTTCTTGTGATGTGCGTTTTGCGTGAGATGTGAGTTTTTCGTGAGATGTGCGTTTTGCGTGAGATGTGCGTTTTTCGTGAGATGTGCGTTTTGCGTGAGATGTAGATTTTGCGTGAGATGTGCGTTTTTCGTGAGATGTGCGTTTTGCGTGAGATGTGAGTTTTTCGTGAGATGTGCGTTTTGCGTGAGATGTGCGTTTTGCGTGAGATGTGCATTTGCGTGAGATGTGCGTTTTGCGTGAGATGTGCGTTTTGCGTGAGATGTGCATTTTGTGTGATATTTGCGTTTATCCTAATATGTGTATTTTGTGCTAGATTTGTGTTTTGCATGAGATATGCGTTTTGCGTGAGATGTGTGTTTTGCGATATATGTTTTACTTGTGATGTGCGTTTTAATTCACACGTGCTTTATGCGCGATATACCCGTTTTACGTAAGATGTGCGTTTTGAGTGAAATGTGCATTTTTCGTGAGATGTGCATTTTTCGTGAGATGTGCGTTTTGCGTGAGATGTGCGATTTTCGTGAGATGTGCGTTTTTCGTGATATTTGCGTTTTGCGTGAGATGCCGATTTTTCGTGAGATGTGCGTGCTTCGTGGGATGTGCGTTTTCCGTGAGATGTGCATTTTTCGTGAGATGTGCGTTTTGCGTGAGATGTGCGTTTTGCGTGAGATGAGCGTTTTTCGTGAGATGTGGGTTTTGCGTGAGTTGTGCGTTTTTCGTGAGATGTGCACTTTTCGTGAGATGTGCGTTTTGCGTGAGATGTGCGTTTTGCCTGAGATGTGCGTTTTTCGTGAGATTTGCGTTTTTCGTGAGATGTGCGTTTTGCGTGAGATGTGCGTTTTGCGTGAGATGAGCGTTTTTCGTGAGATGTGCCTTTTGCGTGAGTTGTGCGTTTTTGGTGAGATGTGCATTTTTCGTGAGATGGGCGTTTTGCCTGAGATGTGCGTTTTGCGTGAGATGTGCGTTTTGCGTAAGATGTGCGTTTTGCGTGAGATGTGAGTTTTTCGTGAGATGTGCGTTTTGCGTGAGATGTGCGTTTTTCGTGAGATGTGCGTTTTGCGTGAGATGTGCGTTTTGCGTGAGATGTGCATTTGCGTGAGATGTGCGTTTTGCGTGAGAGGTGAGTTTTTCGTGAGATGTGCGTTTTGCGTGAGATGTGCGTTTTGCGTGAGATGTGCATTTGCGTGAGATGTGCGTTTTGCGTGAGATGTGCGTTTTGCGTGAGATGTGCATTTTGTGTGATATTTGCGTTTATCCTGATATGTGTATTTTGTGCTAGATTTGTGTTTTGCATGAGATATGCGTTTTGCGTGAGATGTGTGTTTTGCGATATATGTTTTACTTGTGATGTGCGTTTTAATTCACACGTGCTTTATGCGCGATATACCCGTTTTACGTAAGATGTGCGTTTTGAGTGAAATGTGCATTTTTCGTGAGATGTGCATTTTTCGTGAGATGTGCGTTTTGCGTGAGATGTGCGATTTGCGTGAGATGTGCGTTTTTCGTGATATTTGCGTTTTGCGTGAGATGCCGATTTTTCGTGAGATGTGCGTTTTGCGTGAGATGTGCGTTTTGCCTGAGATGTGCGTTTTTGGTGAGATATGCATTTTTCGTGAGATGTGCGTTTTGCCTGAGATGTGCGTTTTGCGTGAGATGTGCGTTTTGCGTAAGATGTGCGTTTTGCGAGAGATTTTAGTTTTGCCTCAGATGTGCGTTGTGCGTGATATTTTCGTTTATCCTGATGTGTATTTTGTGCTAGATGTGCGTTTTGCGTGAGATGTGCGTTTTGCGATAAATGTTATACTTGTGATGTGCGTTTTGCGTGAGATGTGCGTTTTGCGTGAGATGAGCGTTTTTCGTGAGATGTTGGTTTTGCGTGATTTGTGCGTTTTTCGTGAGATGTGCACTTTTCGTGAGATGTCCGTTTTGCGTGAGATGTGCGTTTTGCGTGAGATGTGCGTTTTGCTTGAGATGTGCGTTTTTCTTGTGATGTGCGTTTTGCGTGAGATGTGAGTTTTTCGTGAGATGTTCGTTTTGCGCGAGATGTGCGTTTTTCGTGAGAAGTGCGTTTTGCGTGAGATGTAGATTTTGCGTGAGATGTGCGTTTTTCGTGAGATGTGCGTTTTGCGTGAGATGTGCGTTTTGCGTGAGATGTGCGTTTTGCGTGAGATGTGCATTTTGTGTGATATTTGCGTTTATCCTGATATGTGTATTTTGTGCTAGATTTGAGTTTTGCATGAGATATGCATTTTTCGTGAGATGTGCGTTTTGCCTGAGATGTGCGTTTTGCGTGAGATGTGCGTTTTGCGAGAGATTTTAGTTTTGCCTCAGATGTGCGTTGTGCGTGATATTTTCGTTTATCCTGATGTGTATTTTGTGCTAGATGTGCGTTTTGCGTGAGATGTGCGTTTTGCGATAAATGTTATACTTGTGATGTTCGTTTTGCGTGATTTGTGCGTTTTTCGTGAGATGTGCACTTTTCGTGAGATGTGCGTTTTGCGTGAGATGTGCGTTTTGCCTGAGTTGTGCGTTTTTAGTGAGATGTGCGTTTTTCGTGAGATGTGCGTTTTGCGTGAGATGTGCGTTTTGCGTGAGATGAGCGTTTTTCGTGAGATTTGCGTTTTGCGTGAGTTGTGCGTTTTTGGTGAGATGTGCGTTTTGCGTGTGATGTGCGTTTTGCGTAAGATGTGCGTTTTGCGAGAGATTTTCGTTTTGCCTCAGATGTGCGTTGTGCGTGATATTTTCGTTTATCCTGATGTGTATTTTGTGCTAGATGTGCGTTTTGCGTGAGATGTGCGTTTTGCGTGAGATGTGCGTTTTGCCTGAGATGTGCGTTTTTCGTGAGATGTGCGTTTTTCGTGAGATGTGCGTTTTGCGTGAGATGTGCGTTTTGCGTGAGATGAGCGTTTTTCGGGAGATGTGCCTTTTGCGTGAGTTGTGCGTTTTTGGTGAGATGTGCATTTTTCGTGAGATGGGCGTTTTGCCTGAGATGTGCGTTTTGCGTGAGATGTGCGTTTTGAGTAAGATGTGCGTTTTGCGTGAGATGTGAGTTTTTCGTGAGATGTGCGTTTTGCGTGAGATGTGCGTTTTTCGTGAGATGTGCGTTTTGCGTGAGATGTAGATTTTGCGTGAGATGTGCGTTTTTCGTGAGATGTGCGTTTTGCGTGAGATGTGAGTTTTTCGTGAGATGTGCGTTTTGCGTGAGATGTGCGTTTTGCGTGAGATGTGCATTTGCGTGAGATGTGCGTTTTGCGTGAGATGTGCGTTTTGCGTGAGATGTGCATTTTGTGTGATATTTGCGTTTATCCTGATATGTGTATTTTGTGCTAGATTTGTGTTTTGCATGAGATATGCGTTTTGCGTGAGATGTGTGTTTTGCGATATATGTTTTACTTGTGATGTGCGTTTTAATTCACACGTGCTTTATGCGCGATATACCCGTTTTACGTAAGATGTGCGTTTTGAGTGAAATGTGCATTTTTCGTGAGATGTGCATTTTTCGTGAGATGTGCGTTTTGCGTGAGATGTGCGATTTGCGTGAGATGTGCGTTTTTCGTGATATTTGCGTTTTGCGTGAGATGCCGATTTTTCGTGAGATGTGCGTTTTGCGTGAGATGTGCGTTTTGCCTGAGATGTGCGTTTTTGGTGAGATGTGCATTTTTCGTGAGATGTGCGTTTTGCCTGAGATGTGCGTTTTGCGTGAGATGTGCGTTTTGCGTAAGATGTGCGTTTTGCGAGAGATTTTAGTTTTGCCTCAGATGTGCGTTGTGCGTGATATTTTCGTTTATCCTGATGTGTATTTTGTGCTAGATGTGCGTTTTGCGTGAGATGTGCGTTTTGCGATAAATGTTATACTTGTGATGTGCGTTTTGCGTGAGATGTGCGTTTTGCGTGAGATGTGCGTTTTGCGTGAGATGAGCGTTTTTCGTGAGATGTTGGTTTTGCGTGATTTGTGCGTTTTTCGTGAGATGTGCACTTTTCGTGAGATGTCCGTTTTGCGTGAGATGTGCGTTTTGCGTGAGATGTGCGTTTTGCGTGAGATGTGCGTTTTTCTTGTGATGTGCGTTTTGCGTGAGATGTGCGTTTTTCTTGTGATGTGCGTTTTTCGTGAGATGTGCGTTTTGCGTGAGATGTGCGTTTTTCTTGTGATGTGCGTTTTTCGTGAGATGTGCGTTTTGCGCGAGATGTGCGTTTTTCGTGAGAAGTGCGTTTTGCGTGAGATGTAGATTTTGCGTGAGATGTGCGTTTTTCGTGAGATGTGCGTTTTGCGTGAGATGTGCGTTTTGCGTGAGATGTGCGTTTTGCGTGAGATGTGCATTTTGTGTGATATTTGCGTTTATCCTGATATGTGTATTTTGTGCTAGATTTGAGTTTTGCATGAGATATGCATTTTTCGTGAGATGTGCGTTTTGCCTGAGATGTGCGTTTTGCGTGAGATGTGCGTTTTGCGTAAGATGTGCGTTTTGCGAGAGATTTTAGTTTTGCCTCAGATGTGCGTTGTGCGTGATATTTTCGTTTTTCCTGATGTGTGTTTTGTGCTAGATGTGCGTTTTGCGTGAGATGTGCGTTTTGCGATAAATGTTGTACTTGTGATGTTCGTTTTGCGTGAGATGAGCGTTTTTCGTGAGATGTGGGTTTTGCGTGATTTGTGCGTTTTTCGTGAGATGTGCACTTTTCGTGAGATGTGCGTTTTGCGTGAGATGTGCGTTTTGCCTGAGTTGTGCGTTTTTCGTGAGATGTGCGTTTTTCGTGAGATGTGCGTTTTGCGTGAGATGTGCGTTTTGCGTGAGATGAGCGTTTTTCGTGAGATTTGCGTTTTGCGTGAGTTGTGCGTTTTTGGTGAGATGTGCGTTTTGCGTGTGATGTGCGTTTTGCGTAAGATGTGCGTTTTGCGAGAGATTTTCGTTTTGCCTCAGATGTGCGTTGTGCGTGATATTTTCGTTTATCCTGATGTGTATTTTGTGCTAGATGTGCGTTTTGCGTGAGATGTGCGTTTTGCGATAAATGTTATACTTGTGATGTGCGTTTTGCGTGAGATGTGCGTTTTGCGTGAGATGAGCGTTTTTCGTGAGATGTGCGTTTTGCGTAAGGGTTGGGTTTTTTGTGAAATGTGCATTTTTCGTGAGATGTGCGTTTTGCATGAGACGTGCGTTTTTTCTCTGAGATGTGCGTTATTCGTGAGATGAGCGTTTTGCGAGAGATTTGCGTTTTGCGTGAGATGTGCGTATTGCGATAAATATTTTTCTTGTGATGTGCGTTTTGCGGGAGATGTGCGTCTTGCGCGAGAAGAAAATTTTGGTTAAGATATGCATTTTTTGTGAAAATTGCGTTTATCCTGAGATTTGTATTTTGTGCTAGATGTGTGTTTTGCATGAGAAATGCGTTTGTGTGAGATGTGCGTTTTGTGATAAATGTTTTACTTGTGATGTGCGTTTTGCTTGAGATGTGCGTCTTGCGCGAGAAATAATTTTTGCTAAAGATATGCCTTTTTCTGTGAAATTTGCGTTTATCCCGAGATTTGTATTTTGTGCTAGATGTGTGTTTTCCATTATATATGCGTTTTACGATAAATGTTTTTACTTGTTATGTGCGTTTTGCGTGAGATGTGCATTTGCGTAAGATGTCCGGTTTGCGTGAGATGTGCGTTTTGCGTGAGATGTGCGTTTTGCGTAAAATGTGCATTTTGTGTGATATTTGCGTTTATCCTAAGATGTGCATTTTGTGCTAGATGTGTTTTGCATGAGATATGCGTTTTGTGTGAGATGTGCGTTTTGCGATAAATGTGCGTTTTGCGTGAGATGTGCGTTTTTCGAGAGATGTGCGTTTTTCGTGAGATGTGCGTTTTGCGATAAATGTTTTGCTTGTGATGTGCGTTTTAATTCACATGTGCGTTATGCGCGATATAATTGTTTTACGTAAGATGTGCGTTTTGAGTGAAATTTGCGTTTTTCGTGAGATGTGCATTTTTCGTGAGATGTGCGTTTTGCGTGAGATGTGCGTTTTGCGTTAGATGTGCGATTTGCGTGAGATGTGCGTTTTGCGTGAGATGTGCGTTTTGCGTGAGTTGTGCGTTTTTCGTGAGATTTGCGTTTTGCGTGAGATGCCGATTTTTCGTGAGATGTGCGTGTTTCGTGAGATGTGCGTTTTTCGTGAGATGTGCGTTTTTCGTGAGATGTGCGTTTTGCATGAGATGTGCGTTTTTCGTGAGATGTGCGTTTTGCGTGAGATGTGCGTTTTGCGTGAGATGTGCGTTTTGCGTGAGATGTGCGTTTTTCGTGAGATGTGCGTTTTGGGTGAGATGTGCGTTTTGCGTGAGATGTGCGTTTTGCGTGAGATGTGCGTTTTTCGTGAGATGTGCGTTTTTCGTGAGATGTGCGTTTTGCGTCAGATGTGCGTTTTTCGTGAGATGTGCGTTTTGCGTGAGATGTGCGTTTTGCGTGAGATGTGCGTTTTGCGTGAGATGTGAGTTTTTCGTGAGATGTGCGATTTGCTTGAGATGTGCGTTTTTCGTGAGATGTGCGTTTTGCGTGAGATGTAGATTTTGCGTGAGATCTGCGTTTTTCGTGAGATGTGCGTTTTGCGTGAGATGTGAGTTTTTCGTGAGATGTATGTTTTGCGTGAGATGTGCGTTTTGCGTGAGATGTGCGTTTTGCGTGAGATGTGCGTTTTGCGTGAGATGTGCATTTTGTGTGATATTTGCGTTTATCCTGATATGTGTATTTTGTGCTAGATTTGAGTTTTGCATGAGATATGCATTTTTCGTGAGATGTGCGTTTTGCCTGAGATGTGCGTTTTGCGTGAGATGTGCGTTTTGCGTAAGATGTGCGTTTTGCGAGAGATTTTAGTTTTGCCTCAGATGTGCGTTGTGCGTGATATTTTCGTTTATCCTGATGTGTATTTTGTGCTAGATGTGCGTTTTGCGTGAGATGTGCGTTTTGCGATAAATGTTATACTTGTGATGTTCGTTTTGCGTGAGATGAGCGTTTTTCGTGAGATGTGGGTTTTGCGTGATTTGTGCGTTTTTCGTGAGATGTGCACTTTTCGTGAGATGTGCGTTTTGCGTGAGATGTGCGTTTTGCCTGAGTTGTGCGTTTTTCGTGAGATGTGCGTTTTTCGTGAGATGTGCGTTTTGCGTGAGATGTGCGTTTTGCGTGAGATGAGCGTTTTTCGTGAGATTTGCGTTTTGCGTGAGTTGTGCGTTTTTGGTGAGATGTGCGTTTTGCGTGTGATGTGCGTTTTGCGTAAGATGTGCGTTTTGCGAGAGATTTTCGTTTTGCCTCAGATGTGCGTTGTGCGTGATATTTTCGTTTATCCTGATGTGTATTTTGTGCTAGATGTGCGTTTTGCGTGAGATGTGCGTTTTGCGATAAATGTTATACTTGTGATGTGCGTTTTGCGTGAGATGTGCGTTTTGCGTGAGATGAGCGTTTTTCGTGAGATGTGCGTTTTGCGTAAGGGTTGGGTTTTTTGTGAAATGTGCATTTTTCGTGAGATGTGCGTTTTGCATGAGACGTGCGTTTTTTCTCTGAGATGTGCGTTATTCGTGAGATGAGCGTTTTGCGAGAGATTTGCGTTTTGCGTGAGATGTGCGTATTGCGATAAATATTTTTCTTGTGATGTGCGTTTTGCGGGAGATGTGCGTCTTGCGCGAGAAATAAATTTTGGTTAAGATATGCATTTTTTGTGAAAATTGCGTTTATCCTGAGATTTGTATTTTGTGCTAGATGTGTGTTTTGCATGAGAAATGCGTTTGTGTGAGATGTGCGTTTTGCGATAAATGTTTTACTTGTGATGTGCGTTTTGCTTGAGATGTGCGTCTTGCGCGAGAAATAATTTTTGCTTAAGATATGCCTTTTTCTGTGAAATTTGCGTTTATCCCGAGATTTGTATTTTGTGCTAGATGTGTGTTTTCCATGATATATGCGTTTTACGATAAATGTTTTACTTGTTATGTGCGTTTTGCGTGAGATGTGCATTTGCGTAAGATGTCCGGTTTGCGTGAGATGTGCGTTTTGCGTGAGATGTGCGTTTTGCGTAAAATGTGCATTTTGTGTGATATTTGCGTTTATCCTAAGATGTGCATTTTGTGCTAGATGTGTTTTGCATGAGATATGCGTTTTGTGTGAGATGTGCGTTTTGCGATAAATGTTTTACTTTTGATGTGCGTTTTGTGTGAGATGAGCGATTTGCGTGAGATGTGCGTTGTGCGTGAAATGTGCGTTTTGCGTGAGATGTGCGTTTTTCGAGAATTTGTGCGTTTTTCGTGAGATGTGCGTTTTGCGATAAATGTTTTGCTTGTGATGTGCGTTTTAATTCACATGTGCGTTATGCGCGATATAATTGTTTTACGTAAGATGTGCGTTTTGAGTGAAATTTGCGTTTTTCGTGAGATGTGCATTTTTCGTGAGATGTGCGTTTTGCGTGAGATGTGCGTTTGCGTGAGATGTGCGTTTTGCGTTAGATGTGCGATTTGCGTGAGATGTGCGTTTTGCGTGAGATGTGCGTTTTGCGTGAGTTGTGCGTTTTTCGTGAGATTTGCGTTTTGCGTGAGATGCCGATTTTTCGTGAGATGTGCGTGTTTCGTGAGATGTGCGTTTTTCGTGAGATGTGCGTTTTTCGTGAGATGTGCGTTTTGCATGAGATGTGCGTTTTTCGTGAGATGTGCGTTTTGCGTGAGATGTGCGTTTTGCGTGAGATGTGCGTTTTGCGTGAGATGTGCGTTTTTCGTGAGATGTGCGTTTTGGGTGAGATGTGCGTTTTGCGTGAGATGTGCGTTTTGCGTGAGATGTGCGTTTTTCGTGAGATGTGCGTTTTTCGTGAGATGTGCGTTTTGCGTCAGATGTGCGTTTTTCGTGAGATGTGCGTTTTGCGTGAGATGTGCGTTTTTGCGTGAGATGTGCGTTTTGCGTGAGATGTGCGTTTTTCTTGTGATGTGCGTTTTGCGTGAGATGTGAGTTTTTCGTGAGATGTGCGATTTGCTTGAGATGTGCGTTTTTCGTGAGATGTGCGTTTTGCGTGAGATGTAGATTTTGCGTGAGATCTGCGTTTTTCGTGAGATGTGCGTTTTGCGTGAGATGTGAGTTTTTCGTGAGATGTTCGTTTTGCGTGAGATATGCGTTTTGCGTGAGATGTGCGTTTTGCGTGAGATGTGCGTTTTGCGTGAGATGTGCATTTTGTGTGATATTTGCGTTTATCCTGAGATGTGTATTTTGTGCTAGATTTGTGTTTTGCATGAGATATGCGTTTTTCGTGAGATGTGCGTTTTGCGATATATTTTTCTCTTGTGATGTGCGTTTTAATTCACACGTGCTTTATGCGCGATATACCCGTTTTACGTAAGATGTGCGTTTTGAGTGAAATGTGCGTTTTTCGTGAGATGTGCATTTTTCGTGAGATGTGCGTTTTGCGTGAGATGTTCGATTTGCGTGAGATGTGCGATTTGCGTGAGATGTGTGTTTTGCGTGAGGTGTGCCTTTTTCGTGAGATGTGCGTTTTGCGTGAGATGTGCGTTTTGCGTGAGATGTGCGTTTTTCGTGATATTTGCGTTTAGCGTGAGATGCCGATTTTTTGTGAGATGTGCGTGCTTCGTGGGATGTGCGTTGTCCGTGAGATGTGCATTTTTCGTGAGATGTGCGTTTTTCGTGAGATGTGCGTTTTGCGTGAGATGTGCGTTTTTCGTGAGATGAGCGTTTTTCGTGAGATGTGCGTTTTGCGTGAGTTGTGCGTTTTTGGTGAGATGTGCATTTTTCGTGAGATGTGCGTTTTGCCTGAGATGTGCGTTTTGCGTGAGATGTGCGTTTTGCGTAAGATGTGCGTTTTGCGAGAGATTTTCGTTTTGCCTCAGATGTGCGTTGTGCGTGATATTTTCGTTTATCCTGATGTGTATTTTGTGCTAGATGTGCGTTTTGCGTGAGATGTGCGTTTTGCGATAAATGTTATACTTGTGATGTGCGTTTTGCGTGAGATGTGCGTTTTGCGATAAATGTTATACTTGTGATGTGCGTTTTGCGTGAGATGTGCGTTTTGCGTGAGATGTGCGTTTTGCGTGAGATGAGCGTTTTTCGTGAGATGTGGGTTTTGCGTGAGTTGTGCGTTTTTCGTGAGATGTGCACTTTTCGTGAGATGTGCGTTTTGCGTGAGAGGTGCGTTTTGCCTGAGATGTGCGTTTTTCGTGAGATGTGCGTTTTTCGTGAGATGTGCGTTTTGCGTGAGATGTGCGTTTTGCGTGAGATGAGCGTTTTTCGTGAGATGTGCGTTTTGCGTGAGTTGTGCGTTTTTGGTGAGATGTGCATTTTTCGTGAGATGTGCGTTTTGCCTGAGATGTGCGTTTTGCGTGAGATGTGCGTTTTTGTAAGATGTGCGTTTTGCGAGAGATTTTCGTTTTGCCTCAGATGTGAGTTGTGCGTGATATTTTTGTTTATCCTGATGTGTATTTTGTGCTAGATGTGCGTTTTGCGATAAATGTTATACTTGTGATGTGCGTTTTGCGTGAGATGTGCGTTTTGCGTGAGATGAGCGTTTTTCGTGAGATGTGCGTTTAGCGTGAGGGTTGGGTTTTTCGTGAGATGTGCATTTTTCGTGAGATGTGCGTTTTGCATGAGACGTGCGTTTTTTCTCTGAGATGTGCGTTATTCGTGATATGAGCGTTTTGCGAGAGATTTGCGTTTTGCGTGAGATGTGCGTTTTGCGATAAATATTTTTCTTGTGATGTGCGTTTTGCGGGAGATGCGCGTCTTGCGCGAGAAATAAATTTTGGTTAAGATATGAATTTTTTGTGAAAATTGCGTTTATCCTGAGATTTGTATTTTGTGCTAGATGTTTGTTTTGCATGAGAAATGCGTTTGCGTGAGATGTGCGTTTTACGATAAATGTTTTGCTTGTGATGTGCGTTTTGCTTGAGATGTGCGTGTTGAGCGAGAAATAATTTTTGCTTAAGATATGCCTTTTTCTGTGAAATTTGCGTTTATCCCTAGATTTGTATTTTGTGCTAGATGTGTGTTTTCCATGATATGTGCGTTTTACGATAAATGTTTTACTTGTGATGGGCGTTTTGCGTGAAATGTGCATTTGCGTAAGATGTCCGGTTTGCGTGAGAAGTGCGTTTTGCGATAAATGTTTTACTTGTGATGTGCGTTTTGCGTGAGATGTGCATTTGCGTGAGATGTGCGTTTTGCGTGAGATGTGCGTTTTGCGTTAAATGTGCATTTTGTGTGATATTTACGTTTATCCTAAGATGTGTATTTTGTGCTAGTTGTGTTTTGCATGAGATATGCGTTTTGTGTGAGATGTGCGTTTTGCGATAAATGTTTTACTTTTGATGTGCGTTTTGTGGGAGATGAGCGATTTGCGTGAGATGTGCGTTGTGCGTGAAATGTGCGTTTTGAGTGAAATGTGCGTTTTTCGTGAGATGTGCGTTTTTCGTGAGATTTGCTTTTTGCGATAGATGTTTTGCCTGTGATGTGCGTTTTAATTCACATGTGCGTTATGCGCGATATACTTGTTTTACGTAAGATGTGCGTTTTGAGTGAAATGTGCGTTTTGAGTGAGATGTGCATTTTTCGTGAGATGTGCGTTTAGCGTGAGATGTGCGTTTTGCGTGAGTTGTGCGTTTTTCGTGAGATTTGCGTTTTGCGTGAGATGCCGATTTTTCGTGAGATGTGCGTGTTTCGTGAGATGTGCATTTTTCGTGAGATGTGCGTTTTGCATGAGACGTGCGTTTTTTCTCTGAGATGTGCGTTATTCGTGAGATGAGCGTTTTGCGAGAGATTTGCGTTTTGCGTGAGATGTGCGTATTGCGATAAATATTTTTCTTGTGATGTGCGTTTTGCGGGAGATGTGCGTCTTGCGCGAGAAATAAATTTTGTTTAAGATATGCATTTTTTGTGAAAATTGCGTTTATCCTGAGATTTGTATTTTGTGCTAGATGTGTGTTTTGCATGAGAAATGCGTTTGTGTGAGATGTGCGTTTTGCGATAAATGTTTTACTTGTGATATGCGTTTTGCTTGAGATGTGCGTCTTGCGCGAGAAATAATTTTTGCTTAAGATATGCCTTTTTCTGTGAAATTTGCGTTTATCCCGATATTTGTATTTTGTGCTAGATGTGTGTTTTCCATGATATATGCGTTTTACGATAAATGTTTTACTTGTTATGTGCGTTTTGCGTGAGATGTGCATTTGCGTAAGATGTCCGGTTTGCGTGAGATGTGCGTTTTGCGTGAGATGTGCGTTTTGCGTGAAATGTGCATTTTGTGTGATATTTGCGTTTATCCTAAGATGTGTATTTTGTGCTAGATGTGTTTTGCATGAGATATGCGTTTTGTGTGAGATGTGCGTTTTGCGATAAATGTTTTACTTTTGATGTGCGTTTTGTGTGAGATGAGCGATTTGCGTGAGATGTGCGTTGTGCGTGAAATGTGCGTTTTGCGTGAGATGTGCGTTTTTCGTGAGATGTGCGTTTTTCGTGAGATGTGCGTTTTGCGATAAATGTTTTGCTTGTGATGTGCGTTTTAATTCACATGTGCGTTATGCGCGATATAATTGTTTTACGTAAGATGTGCGTTTTGAGTGAAATTTGCGTTTTTCGTGAGATGTGCATTTTTCGTGAGATGTGCGTTTTGCGTGAGATGTGCGTTTTGCGTTAGATGTGCGATTTGCGTGAGATGTGCGTTTTGCGTGAGATGTGCGTTTTGCGTGAGATGTGCGTTTTGCGTGAGTTGTGCGTTTTTCGTGAGATTTGCGTTTTGCGTGAGATGCCGATTTTTCGTGAGATGTGCGTGTTTCGTGAGATGCGTGTTTCGTGAGATGTGCGTTTTTCGTGAGATGTGCGTTTTTCGTAAGATGTGCGTTTTGCATGAGATGTGCGTTTTTCGTGAGATGTGCGTTTTGCGTGAGATGTGCGTTTTGCGTGAGATGTGCGTTTTGCCTGAGATGTGCGTTTTTCGTTAGATGTGCGTTTCGGGTGAGATGTGCGTTTTGCGTGAGATGTGCGTTTTGCGTGAGATGTGCGTTTTTCGTGAGATGTGCGTTTTTCGTGAGATGTGCGTTTTGCGTCAGATGTGCGTTTTTCGTGAGATGTGCGTTTTGCGTGTGATGTGCGTTTTGCGTGAGATGTGCGTTTTGCGTGAGATGTGCGTTTTTCTTGTGATGTGCGTTTTGCGTGAGATGTGAGTTTTTCGTGAGATGTGCGATTTGCTTGAGATCTGCGTTTTTCGTGAGATGTGCGTTTTGCGTGACATGTGAGTTTTTCGTGAGATGTGCGTTTTGCGTGAGATATGCGTTTTGCGTGAGATGTGCGTTTTGCGTGAGATGTGCGTTTTGCGTGAGATGTGCATTTTGTGTGATATTTGCGTTTATCCTGAGATGTGTATTTTGTGCTAGAGTTGTGTTTTGCATGAGATATGCGTTTTTCGTGAGATGTGCGTTTTGCGATATATGTTTCACATGTGATGTGCGTTTTAATTCACACGTGCTTTATGCGCGATATACCCGTTTTACGTAAGATGTGCGTTTTGAGTGAAATGTGCGTTTTTCGTGAGATGTGCATTTTTCGTGAGATGTGCGTTTTGCGTGAGATGTGCGATTTGCGTGAGATGTGCGATTTGCGTGAGATGTGCGATTTGCGTGAGATGTGTGTTTTGCGTGAGGTGTGCCTTTTTCGTGAGATGTGCGTTTTGCGTGAGATGTGCGTTTTGCGTGAGATGTGCGTTTTTCGTGATATTTGCGTTTTTCGTGAGATGCCGATTTTTGTGAGATGTGCGTGCTTCGTGGGATGTGCGTTTTCCGTGAGATGTGCATTATTCGTGAGATGTGCGTTTTGCGTGAGATGTGCGTTTTGCGTGAGATGAGCGTTTTTCGTGAGATGTGCGTTTTGCGTGAGTTGTGCGTTTTTGGTGAGATGTGCATTTTTCGTGAGATGTGCGTTTTGCCTGAGATGTGCGTTTTGCGTGAGATGTGCGTTTTGCGTAAGATGTGCGTTTTGCGAGAGATTTTCGTTTTGCCTCAGATGTGCGTTGTGCGTGATATTTTCGTTTATCCTGATGTGTATTTTGTGCTAGATGTGCGTTTTGCGTGAGATGTGCGTTTTGCGATAAATGTTATACTTGTGATGTGCGTTTTGCGTGAGATGTGCGTTTTGCGTGAGATGTGCGTTTTGCGTGAGATGAGCGTTTTTCGTGAGATGTGGGTTTTGCGTGAGTTGTGCGTTTTTCGTGAGATGTGCACTTTTCGTGAGATGTGCGTTTTGCGTGAGAGGTGCGTTTTGCCTGAGATGTGCGTTTTTCGTGAGATGTGCGTTTTTCGTGAGATGTGCGTTTTGCGTGAGATGTGCGTTTTGCGTGAGATGAGCGTTTTTCGTGAGATGTGCGTTTTGCGTGAGTTGTGCGTTTTTGGTGAGATGTGCATTTTTCGTGAGATGTGCGTTTTGCCTGAGATGTGCGTTTTGCGTGAGATGTGCGTTTTGCGTGAGATGTGCGTTTTGCGTAAGATGTGCGTTCAGCAAGAGATTTTCGTTTTGCCTCAGATGTGCGTTGTGCGTGATATTTTTGTTTATCCTGATGTGTATTTTGTGCTAGATGTGCGTTTTGCGATAAATGTTATACTTGTGATGTGCGTTTTGCGTGAGATGTGCGTTTTGCGTGAGATGAGCGTTTTTCGTGAGATGTGCGTTTTGCGTGAGGGTTGGGTTTTTCGTGAGATGTGCATTTTTCGTGAGATGTGCGTTTTGCATGAAACGTGCGTTTTTTCTCTTAGATGTGCGTTATTCGTGAGATGAGCGTTTTGCGAGAGATTTGCGTTTTGCGTGAGATGTGCGTTTTGCGATAAATATTTTTCTTGTGATGTGCGTTTTGCGGGAGATGCGCGTCTTGCGCGAGAAATAAATTTTGGTTAAGATATGAATTTTTTGTGAAAATCGCGTTTATCCTGAGATTTGTATTTTGTGCTAGATGTGTGTTTTGCATGAGAAATGCGTTTGCGTGAGATGTGCGTTTTACGATAAATGTTTTACTTGTGATGTGCGTTTTGCTTGTGATGTGCGTGTTGCGCGAGAAATAATTTTTGCTTAAGATATGCCTTTTTCTGTGAAATTTGCGTTTATCCCTAGATTTGTATTTTGTGCTAGATGTGTGTTTTCCATGATATGTGCGTTTTACGATAAATGTTTTACTTGTGATGGGCGTTTTGCGTGAAATGTGCATTTGCGTAAGATGTCCGGTTTGCGTGAGATGTGCGTTTTGCGATAAATGTTTTACTTGTGATGTGCGTTTTGCGTGAGATGTGCATTTTCCGTGAGATGTGCGTTTTGCGTGAGATGTGCGTTTTGCGTGAAATGTGCATTTTGTGTGATATTTGCGTTTATCCTAAGATGTGTATTTTGTTCTAGTTGTGTTTTGCATGAGATATGCGTTTTGTGTGAGATGTGCGTTTTGCGTTAGATGTGCGATTTGCGTGAGATGTGCGTTTTGCGTGAGATGTGCGTTTTGCGTGAGTTGTGCGTTTTTCGTGAGATTTGCGTTTTGCGTGAGATGCCGATTTTTCGTGAGATGTGCGTGTTTCGTGAGATGTGCGTTTTTCGTGAGATGTGCATTTTTCGTGAGATGTGCGTTTTTCGTGAGATGTGCGTTTTTCGTGAGATGTGCGTTTTGCGTAAGATGTGCGTTTTGCGTGAGATGTGCGATTTGCGTGAGATGTGCGTTTTTCGTGAGATGTGCGTTTTGGGTGAGATGTGCGTTTTGCGTGAGATGTGCGTTTTGCGTGAGATGAGCGTTTTTCGTAAGATGTGCGTTTTTCGTGAGATGTGCGTTTTGCGTCAGATGTGCGTTTTTCGTGAGATGTGCGTTTTGCGTGAGATGTGCGTTTTGCGTGAGATGTGCGTTTTGCGTGAGATGTGCGTTTTGCGTGAGATGTGCGTTTTTCTTGTGATGTGCGTTTTGCGTGAGTTGTGAGTTTTTCGTGAGATGTGCGTTTTGCGTGAGATGTGCGTTTTTCGTGAGATGTGCGTTTTGCGTGAGATGTAGATTTTGCCTGAGATCTGCGTTTTTCGTGAGATGTGCGTTTTGCGTGAGATGTGCGTTTTTCGTGAGATGTGCGTTTTGCGTGAGATGTGCGTTTTGCGTGAGATGTGCGTTTTGCGATAAATATTTTTCTTGTGATGTGCGTTTTGCGGGAGATGTGCGTCTTGCGCGAGAAATAAATTTTGGTTAAGATATGCATTTTTTGTGAAAATTGTGTTTATCCTGAGATTTGTAATTTGTGTTAGATGTGTGTTTTGCATGAGAAATGCGTTTGCGTGAGATGTGCGTTTTGCGATAAATGTTTTACTTGTGAGGTGCGTTTTGCTTGAGATGTGCGTCTTGCGCGAGAAATAATTTTTGCTTAAGATATGCCTTTTTCTGTGAAATTTGCGTTTATCCCGAGATTTGTATTTTGTGCTAGAAGTGTGTTTTCCATGATATGTGCGTTTTACGATAAATGTTTTACTTGTGATGTGCGTTTTGCGTGAGATGTGCATTTGCGTAAGATGTCCGGTTTGCGTGAGATGTGCGTTTTGCGTGGGATGTGCGTTTTCCGTGAGATGAGCGTTTTTCGTGAGATGTGCGTTTTGCGTGAGTTGTGCGTTTTTGGTGAGATGTGCATTTTTCGTGAGATGTGCGTTTTGCCTGAGATGTGTGTTTTGCGTGAGATGTGCGTTTTGCGTAAGATGTGCGTTTTGCGAGAGATTTTCGTTTTGCTCAGATGTGCGTTGTGCGTGATATTTTCGTTTATCCTGATGTGTATTTTGTGCTAGATGTGCGTTTTGCGTGAGATGTGCGTTTTGCGATAAATGTTATACTTGTGATGTGCGTTTTGCGTGAGATGTGCGTTTTGCGTGAGATGTGCGTTTTGCGTGAGATGAGCGTTTTTCGTGAGATGTGGGTTTTGCGTGAGTTGTGCGTTTTTCGTGAGATGTGCACTTTTCGTGAGATTTGCGTTTTGCGTGAGAGGTGCGTTTTGCCTGAGATGTGCGTTTTTCGTGAGATGTGCGTTTTGCGATATATGTTTTACTTGTGATGTGCGTTTTAATTCACACGTGCTTCATGCGTGATATACCCGTTTTACGTAAGATGTGCATTTTGAGTGAAATGCGCGTTTGTCTTGAGATATGCATTTTTCGTGTGATGTGCGTTTTGCGTGAGATATGCGATTTGCGTGAGATGTGCGATTTGCGTGAGATGTGTGTTTTGCGTGAGGTGTGCCTTTTTCGTGAGATGTGCGTTTTACGTAAGATGTGCGTTTTGAGTTAAATGTGCGTTTTTCGTGAGATGTGCGTTTTGCGTGAGATGTGCGTTTTGCGTGAGATGTTCGATTTGCGTGAGATGTGAGTTTTTCGTGAGATGTGCGTGTTTCGTGAGATGTGCGTTTTTCGTGAGATGTGCGTTTTGCGTGAGATGTAGATTTTGCGTGAGATCTGCGTTTTTCGTGAGATGTGCGTTTTGCGTGAAATGTGCGTTTTTCGTGAGATGTGCGTTTTGCGTGAGATGTGCGTTTTGCGTGAGATGTGCGTTTTGCGTGAGGTGTGCGTTTTGCGATAAATATTTTTCTTGTGATGTGCGTTTTGCGGGAGATGTGCGTCTTGCGCGAGAAATAAATTTTGGTTAAGATTTGCATTTTTTGTGAAAATTGCGTTTATCCTGAGATTTGTATTTTGTGCTAGATGTGTGTTTTGCATGAGAAATGCGTTTTCGTGAGATGTGCGTTTTGCGATAAATGCTTTACTTGTGATGTGCGTTTTGCTTGAGATGTGCGTCTTGCGCGAGAAATAATTTTTGCTTAAGTTATGCCTTTTTCTGTGAAATTTGCGTTTATCCCGAGATTTGTATTTTGTGCTAGATTTGTGTTTTCCATGATATGTGCGTTTGACGGTAAATGTTTTACTTGTGATGTGCGTTTTACGTGAGATGTGCATTTGCGTAAGATGTCCGGTTTGCGTGAGATGTGCGTTTTGCGTGAGATGTGCGTTTTGCGTGAAATGTGCATTTTGTGTGATATTTGCGTTTATCCTAAGATGTGTATTTTGTGCTAGATGTGTTTTGCATGAGATATGCGTTTTGTGTGAGATGTGCGTTTTGCGATAAATGTTTTACTTTTGATGTGCGTTTTGTGTGAGATGAGCGATTTGCGTGAGATGTGCGTTGTGCGTGAAATGTGCGTTTAGCGTGAGAAGTGCGTTTTTCGTGAGATGTGCGTTTTTCGTGAGATGTGCGTTTTGCGATAAATGTTTTGCTTGTGATGTGCGTTTTAATTCACATGTGCGTTATGCGCGATATACTTGTTTTACGTAAGATGTGCGTTTTGAGTGAAATGTGCGTTTTTCGTGAGATGTGCATTTTTCGTGAGATGTGCGTTTTGCGTGAGATGTGCGTTTTGCGTTAGATGTGCGATTTGCGTGAGATGTGCGTTT
The DNA here is from genome assembly GCA_028673005.1 of Tanypteryx hageni. Classification (NCBI taxonomy): domain Eukaryota; kingdom Metazoa; phylum Arthropoda; class Insecta; order Odonata; family Petaluridae; genus Tanypteryx; species Tanypteryx hageni. The sequence continues at coordinate 136,622,202 of CM054120.1, read as the reverse complement.
TGCGTGAGATGTGCGTTTTGCGTGAGTTGTGCGTTTTTCGTGAGATTTGCGTTTTGCGTGAGATTCCGATTTTTCGTGAGATGTGCGTTTCGTGAGATGTGCGTTTTTCGTGAGATGTGCATTTTTCGTGAGATGTGCGTTTTTCGTGAGATGTGCGTTTTTCGTGAGATGTGCGTTTTGCGTGAGATGTGCGTTTTTCGTGAGATGTGCGTTTTGCGTGAGATGTGCGTTTTGCGTGAGATGTGCGTTTTGCGTGAGATGTGCGTTTTGCGTGAGATGTGCGTTTTTCGTGAGATGTGCGTTTTTCGTGAGATGTGCGTTTTGCGTCAGATGTGCGTTTTTCGTGAGATGTGCGTTTTGCGTGAGATGTGCGTTTTGCGTGAGATGTGCGTTTTTCGTGAGATGTGCGTTTTGCGTGAGATGTGCGTTTTGCGTGAGATGTGCGTTTTGCGTGAGATGTGCGTTTTTCTTGTGATGTGCGTTTTGCGTGAGATGTGAGTTTTTCGTGAGATGTGCGTTTTGCGTGAGATGTGCGTTTTTCGTGAGATGTGCGTTTTGCGTGAGATGTGCGTTTTTCGTAAGATGTGCGTTTTTCGTGAGATGTGCGTTTTGCGTCAGATGTGCGTTTTTCGTGAGATGTGCGTTTTGCGTGAGATGTGCGTTTTGCGTGAGATGTGCGTTTTGCGTGAGATGTGCGTTTTGCGTGAGATGTGCATTTTGTGTGATATTTGCGTTTATCCTGAGATGTGTATTTTGTGCTAGATTTGTGTTTTGCATGAGATATGCGTTTTGCGTGAGATGTGCGTTTTGCGATATATGTTTTACTTGTGATGTGCGTTTTAATTCACACGTGCTTTATGCGCGATATACCCGTTTTACGTAAGATGTGCGTTTTGAGTGAAATGCGCGTTTTTCGTGAGATGTGCATTTTTCGTGAGATGTGCGTTTTGCGTGAGATGTGCGATTTGCGTGAGATGTGCGATTTGCGTGAGATGTGTGTTTTGCGTGAGGTGTGCGTTTTGCGTGAGGTGTGCCTTTTTCGTGAGATGTGCGTTTTACGTAAGATGTGCGTTTTGAGTGAAATGTGCGTTTTTCGTGAGATGTGCGTTTTGCGTGAGATGTGCGTTTTGCGTGAGATGTGAGATTTGCGTGAGATGTGCGTTTTTCGTGAGATGTGCGTGTTTCGTGAGATGTGCGTTTTTCGTGAGATGTGCGTTTTGCGTGAGTTGTAGATTTTGCGTGAGATCTGCGTTTTTCGTGAAATGTGCGTTTTGCATGAGATGTGCGTTTTTCGTGAGATGTGCGTTTTGCGTGAGATGTGCGTTTTGCGTGAGATGTGCGTTTTGCGTGAGATGTGCGTTTTGCGTGAGATGTGCGTTTTGCGATAAATATTTTTTTTGTGATGTGCGTTTTGCGGGAGATGTGCGTCTTGCGTGAGATGTGCGTTTTGCGTGAGATGTGCGATTTGCGTGAGATGTGCGTTTTTCGTGAGATGTGCGTTTTGGGTGAGATTTGCGTTTTGCGTGAGATGTGCGTTTTGCGTGAGATGTGCGTTTTTCGTGAGATGTGCGTTTTGCGTGAGATGTGCGTTTTGCGTGAGATGTGCGTTTTTCTTGTGATGTGCGTTTTGCGTGAGATGTGAGTTTTTCGTGAGATGTGCGTTTTGCGTGAGATGTGCGTTTTTCGTGAGATGTGCGTTTTGCGTGAGATGTGAGTTTTTTGTGAGATGTGCGTTTTGCGTGAGATGTGCGTTTTTCGTGAGATGTGCGTTTTGCGTGAGATGTAGATTTTGCGTGAGATCTGCGTTTTTCGTGCGATATGCGTTTTGCGTGAGATGTGAGTTTTTCGTGAGATGTGCGTTATGCGTGAGATGTGCATTTTGCGTGAGATGTGCGTTTTGCGTGAGATGTACGTTTTGCGTGAGATGTGCATTTTGTGTGATATTTGCGTTTATCCTGAGATGTGTATTTTGTGCTAGATTTGTGTTTTGCATGAGATATGCGTTTTGCGTGAGATGTGCGTTTTGCGATATATGTTTTACTTGTGATGTGCGTTTTAATTCACACGTGCTTTATGGGCGATATACCCGTTTTACGTAAGATGTGCGTTTTGAGTGAAATGTGCGTTTTTCGTGAGATGTGCATTTTTTGTGAGATGTGCGTTTTGCGTGAGATGTGCGTTTTGCGTGAGATGTGCGTTTTTCGTCATATTTGCGTTTTGCGTGAGATGCCGATTTTTTGTGAGATGTGCGTGCTTCGTGGAATGTGCGTTTTCCGTGAGATGTGCATTTTTCGTGAGATGTGCGTTTTTCGTGAGATGTGCGTTTTGCGTGAGATGTGCGTTTTGCGTGAGATGAGCGTTTTTCGTGAGATGTGCGTTTTGCGTGAGTTGTGCGTTTTTGGTGAGATGTGCATTTTTCGTGAGATGTGCGTTTTGCCTGAGATGTGCGTTTTGCGTGAGATGTGCGTTTTGCGTAAGATGTGCGTTTTGCGAGAGATTTTCGTTTTGCGATAAATGTTATACTTGTGATGTGCGTTTTGCTTGAGATGTGCGTTTTGCGTGAGATGTGCGTTTTGCGTGAGATGAGCGTTTTTCGTGAGATGTGGGTTTTGCGATAAATGTTATACTTGTGATGTGCGTTTTGCGTGAGATGTGCGTTTTGCGTGAGATGTGCGTTTTGCGTGAGATGAGCGTTTTTCGTGAGATGTGGGGTTTGCGTGAGTTGTGCGTTTTTCGTGAGATGTGCACTTTTCGTGAGATTTGCGTTTTGCGTGAGAGGTGCGTTTTGCGTGAGATGTGCGTTTTGCGATATATGTTTTACTTGTGACGTGCGTTTTAATTCACACGTGCTTTATGCGCGATATACCCGTATTACGTAAGATGTGCGTTTTGAGTGAAATGCGCGTTTTTCGTGAGATGTGCATTTTTCGTGAGATGTGCGTTTTGCGTGAGATGTGCGATTTGCGTGAGATGTGCGATTTGCGTGAGATGTGTGTTTTGCGTGAGATGTAGATTTTGCGTGAGATCTGCGTTTTTCGTGAGATATGCGTTTTGCGTGAGATGTGAGTTTTTCGTGAGATGTGCGTTATGCGTGAGATGTGCATTTTGCGTGAGATGTGCGTTTTGCGTGAGATGTACGTTTTGCGTGAGATGTGCATTTTGTGTGATATTTGCGTTTATCCTGAGATGTGTATTTTGTGCTAGATTTGTGTTTTGCATGAGATATGCGTTTTGCGTGAGATGTGCGTTTTGCGATATATGTTTTACTTGTGATGTGCGTTTTAATTCACACGTGTTTTATGGGCGATATACCCGTTTTACGTAAGATGTGCGTTTTGAGTGAAATGTGCGTTTTTCGTGAGATGTGCATTTTTCGTGAGATGTGCGTTTTGCGTGAGATGTGCGATTTGCGTGAGGTGTGTGTTTTGCGTGAGGTTTGCCTTTTTCGTGAGATGTGCGTTTTGCGTGAGATGTGCGTTTTGCGTGAGATGTGCGTTTTTCGTCATATTTGCGTTTTGCGTGAGATGCCGATTTTTTGTGAGATGTGCGTGCTTCGTGGAATGTGCGTTTTCCGTGAGATGTGCATTTTTCGTGAGATGTGCGTTTTTCGTGAGATGTGCGTTTTGCGTGAGATGTGCGTTTTGCGTGAGATGAGCGTTTTTCGTGAGATGTGCGTTTTGCGTGAGTTGTGCGTTTTTGGTGAGATGTGCATTTTTCGTGAGATGTGCGTTTTGCCTGAGATGTGCGTTTTGCGTGAGATGTGCGTTTTGCGTAAGATGTGCGTTTTGCGAGAGATTTTCGTTTTGCGATAAATGTTATACTTGTGATGTGCGTTTTGCGTGAGATGTGCGTTTTGCGTGAGATGTGCGTTTTGCGTGAGATGAGCGTTTTTCGTGAGATGTGGGTTTTGCGATAAATGTTATACTTGTGATGTGCGTTTTGCGTGAGATGTGCGTTTTGCGTGAGATGTGCGTTTTGCGTGAGATGAGCGTTTTTCGTGAGATGTGGGGTTTGCGTGAGTTGTGCGTTTTTCGTGAGATGTGCACTTTTCGTGAGATTTGCGTTTTGCGTGAGAGGTGCGTTTTGCCTGAAATGTGCGTTTTGCGTGAGATGTGCGTTTTGCGATATATGTTTTACTTGTGACGTGCGTTTTAATTCACACGTGCTTTATGCGCGATATACCCGTATTACGTAAGATGTGCGTTTTGAGTGAAATGCGCGTTTTTCGTGAGATGTGCATTTTTCGTGAGATGTGCGTTTTGCGTGAGATGTGCGATTTGCGTGAGATGTGCGATTTGCGTGAGATGTGTGTTTTGCGTGAGATGTAGATTTTGCGTGAGATCTGCGTTTTTCGTGAGATATGCGTTTTGCGTGAGATGTGAGTTTTTCGTGAGATGTGCGTTTTGCGTGAGATGTGCATTTTCCGTGAGATGTGCGTTTTGCGTGAGATGTACGTTTTGCGTGAGATGTGAATTTTGTGTGATATTTGCGTTTATCCTGAGATGTGTATTTTGTGCTAGATTTGTGTTTTGCATGAGATATGCGTTTTGCGTGAGATGTGCGTTTTGCGATATATGTTTTACTTGTGATGTGCGTTTTAATTCACACGTGCTTTATGCGCGATATACCCGTTTTACGTAAGATGTGCGTTTTGAGTGAAATGTGCGTTTTTCGTGAGATGTGCATTTTTCGTGAGATGTGCGATTTGCGTGAGATGTGTGTTTTGCGTGAGGTGTGCCTTTTTCGTGAGATGTGCGTTTTGCGTGAGATGTGCGTTTTGCGTGAGATGTGCGTTTTTCGTGATATTTGCGTTTTGCGTGAGATGCCGATTTTTTGTAAGATGTGCGTGCTTCGTGGAATGTGCGTTTTTCGTGAGATGAGCATTTTTCGGGAGATGTGCGTTTTTCGTGAGATGTGCGTTTTGCGTGAGATGTGCGTTTTGCGTGAGATGAGCGTTTTTCGTGAGATGTGCGTTTTGCGTGAGTTGTGCGTTTTTGGTGAGATGTGCGTTTTGCCTGAGATGTGCGTTTTGCCTGAGATGTGCGTTTTGCGTGAGATGTGCGTTTTGCGTAAGATGTGCGTTTTGCGAGAGATTTTCGTTTTGCGATAAATGTTATACTTGTGATGTGCGTTTTGCGTGAGATGTGCGTTTTGCGTGAGATGTGCGTTTTGCGTGAGATGAGCGTTTTTCGTGAGATGTGGGTTTTGCGATAAATGTTATACTTGTGATGTGCGTTTTGCGTGAGATGTGCGTTTTGCGTGAGATGAGCGTTTTTCGTGAGATGTGGGTTTTGCGTGAGTTGTGCGTTTTTCGTGAGATGTGCACTTTTCGTGAGATTTGCGTTTTGCGTGAGAGGTGCGTTTTGCTGAGATGTGCGTTTTTCCTGAGATATGCGTTTTGCGATATATGTTTTACTTGTGATGTGCGTTTCAATTCACACGTGCTTTATGCGCGATATACCCGTTTTACGTAAGATGTGCGTTTTGAGTGAAATGCGCGTTTTTCGTGAGATGTGCATTTTTCGTGAGATGTGCGTTTTGCGTGAGATGTACGATTTGCGTGAGATGTGCGATTTGCGTGAGATGTGTGTTTTGCGTGAGGTGTGCCTTTTTCGTGAGACGTGCGTTTTACGTAAGATGTGCGTTTTGAGTGAAATATGCGTTTTTCGTGAGATGTGCGTTTTGCGTGAGATGCGCGTTTTTCGTGAGATGTGCGTGTTTCGTGAGATGTGCGTTTTTCGTGAGATGTGCGTTTTGCATGAGATGTAGATTTTGCGTGAGATCTGCGTTTTTCGTGAGATGTGCGTTTTGCGTGAGATGTGCGTTTTTCCTGAGATGTGCGTTTTGCGTGAGATGTGTGTTTTGCGTGAGATGTGCGTTTTGCGTGAGATGTGCGTTTTGCGATAAATATTTTTCTTGTGATGTGCGTTTTGCGGGAGATGTGCGTCTTGCGCGAGAAAAAAATTTTGGTTAAGATATGCATTTTTTGTGAAAATTGCGTTTATCCTGAGATTTGTATTTTGTGCTAGATGTGTGTTTTGCATGAGAAATGCGTTTGCGTGAGATGTGCGTTTTGCGATAAATGTTTTACTTGTGATGTTTGTTTTGCGTGAGATGTGCATTTGCGTAAGATGTCCGGTTTGCGTGAGTTGTGCGTTTTGCGTGAGATGTGCGTTTTGCGTGAAATGTGCATTTTGTGTGATATTTGTGTTTATCCTAAGATGTGTATTTTGTGCTAGATGTGTTTTGCATGATATATGCGTTTTGTGTGAGATGTGCGTTTTGCGATAAATGTTTTACTTTTGATGTGCGTTTTGTGTGAGATGAGCGATTTGCGTGAGATGTGCGTTGTGCGTGAAATGTGCGTTTTGCGTGAGATGTGCGTTTTTCGTGAGATGTGCGTTTTTCGTGAGATGTGCGTTTTGCGATAAATGTTTTGCTTGTGATGTGCGTTTTAATTCACATGTGCGTTATGCGCGATTTACTTGTTTTACGTAAGATGTGCGTTTTGAGTGAAATGTGCGTTTTTCGTGAGATGTGCATTTTTCGTGAGATGTGCGTTTTGCGTGAGATGTGCGATTTGCGTGAGATGTGTGTTTTGCGTGAGGTGTGCCTTTTTCGTGAGATGTGCGTTTTGCGTGAGATGTGCGTTTTGCGTGAGATGTGCGTTTTTCGTGATATTTGCGTTTTGCGTGAGATGCCGATTTTTTGTGAGATGTGCGTGCTTCGTGGAATGTGCGTTTTCCGTGAGATGTGCATTTTTCGTGAGATGTGCGTTTTTCGTGAGATGTGCGTTTTGCGTGAGATGTGCGTTTTGCGTGAGATGAGCGTTTTTCGTGAGATGTGCGTTTTGCGTGAGTTGTGCGTTTTTGGTGAGATGTGCATTTTTCGTGAGATGTGCGTTTTGCCTGAGACGTGCGTTTTGCGTGAGATGTGCGTTTTGCGTAAGATGTGCGTTTTGCGAGAGATTTTCATTTTGCGATAAATGTTATACTTGTGATGTGCGTTTTGCGTGAGATGTGCGTTTTGCGTGAGATGTGCGTTTTGCGATAAATGTTTTACTTTTGATGTGCGTTTTGTGTGAGATGAGCGATTTGCGTGAGATGTGCGTTGTGCGTGAAATGTGCGTTTTGCGTGAGATGTGCGTTTTTCGTGAGATGTGCGTTTTTCGTGAGATGTGCGTTTTGCGATAAATGTTTTGCTTGTGATGTGCGTTTTAATTCACATGTGCGTTATGCGCGATTTACTTGTTTTACGTAAGATGTGCGTTTTGAGTGAAATGTGCGTTTTTCGTGAGATGTGCATTTTTCGTGAGATGTGCGTTTTGCGTGAGATGTGCGATTTGCGTGAGATGTGTGTTTTGCGTGAGGTGTGCCTTTTTCGTGAGATGTGCGTTTTGCGTGAGATGTGCGTTTTGCGTGAGATGTGCGTTTTTCGTGATATTTGCGTTTTGCGTGAGATGCCGATTTTTTGTGAGATGTGCGTGCTTCGTGGAATGTGCGTTTTCCGTGAGATGTGCATTTTTCGTGAGATGTGCGTTTTTCGTGAGATGTGCGTTTTGCGTGAGATGTGCGTTTTGCGTGAGATGAGCGTTTTTCGTGAGATGTGCGTTTTGCGTGAGTTGTGCGTTTTTGGTGAGATGTGCATTTTTCGTGAGATGTGCGTTTTGCCTGAGACGTGCGTTTTGCGTGAGATGTGCGTTTTGCGTAAGATGTGCGTTTTGCGAGAGATTTTCATTTTGCGATAAATGTTATACTTGTGATGTGCGTTTTGCGTGAGATGTGCGTTTTGCGTGAGATGTGCGTTTTGCGTGAGATGAGCGTTTTTCGTGAGATGTGGGTTTTGCGATAAATGTTATACTTGTGATGTGCGTTTTGCGTGAGATGTGTGTTTTGCGTGAGATGTGCGTTTTGCGTGAGATGAGCGTTTTTCGTGAGATGTGGGTTTTGCGTGAGTTGTGCGTTTTTCGTGAGATGTGCACTTTTCGTGAGATTTGCGTTTTGCGTGAGAGGTGCGTTTTGCCTGAGATGTGCGTTTTTCGTGAGATGTGCGTTTTGCGATATATGTTTTACTTGTGATGTGCGTTTCAATTCACACGTGCTTTATGCGCGATATACCCGTTTTACGTAAGATGTGCGTTTTGAGTGAAATGCGCGTTTTTCGTGAGATGTGCATTTTTCGTGAGATGTGCGTTTTGCGTGAGATGTACGATTTGCGTGAGATGTGCGATTTGCGTGAGATGTGTGTTTTGCGTGAGGTGTGCCTTTTTCGTGAGATGTGCGTTTTACGTAAGATGTGCGTTTTGAGTGAAATGTGCGTTTTTCGTGAGATGTGCGTTTTGCGTGAGATGTGCGTTTTTCGTGAGATGTGCGTTTTTCGTGAGATGTGCGTTTTGCGTGAGATGTAGATTTTGCGTGAGATCTGCGTTTTTCGTGAGATATGCGTTTTGCGTGAGATGTGAGTTTTTCGTGAGATGTGCGTTCTGCGTGAGATGTGCATTTTGCGTGAGATGTGCGTTTTGCGTGAGATGTGCGTTTTGCGTGAGATGAGCGTTTTTCGTGAGATGTGCGTTTTGCGTGAGTTGTGCGTTTTTGGTGAGATGTGCATTTTCCGTGAGATGCGCTTTTTGCCTGAGATGTGCGTTTTGCGTGAGATGTGCGTTTTGCGTAAGATGTGCGTTTTGCGAGAGATTTTCGTTTTGCGATAAATGTTATACTTGTGATGTGCGTTTTGCGTGAGATGTGCGTTTTGCGTGAGATGTGCGTTTTGCGTGAGATGTGCGTTTTGCGTGAGATGAGCGTTTTTCGTGAGATGTGGGTTTTGCGATAAATGTTATACTTGTGATGTGCGTTTTGCGTGAGATGTGCGTTTTGCGTGAGATGAGCGTTTTTCGTGAGATGTGGGTTTTGCGTGAGTTGTGCGTTTTTCGTGAGATGTGCACTTTTCGTGAGATTTGCGTTTTGCGTGAGAGGTGCGTTTTGCCTGAGATGTGCGTTTTTCGTGAGATGTGCGTTTTGCGATATATGTTTTACTTGTGATGTGCGTTTCAATTCACACGTGCTTTATGCGCGATATACCCGTTTTACGTAAGATGTGCGTTTTGAGTGAAATGCTCGTTATTCGTGAGATGTGCATTTTTCGTGAGATGTGCGTTTTGCGTGAGATGTGCGATTTGCGTGAGGTGTGCCTTTTTCGTGAGATGTGCGTTTTACGTAAGATGTGCGTTTTGAGTGAAATGTGCGTTTTTCGTGAGATGTGCGTTTTGCGTGAGATGTGCGTTTTGCGTGAGATGTGCGTTTTTCGTGAGATGTGCGTTTTGCGTGAGATGTAGATTTTGCGTGAGATCTGCGTTTTTCGTGAGATATGCGTTTTGCGTGAGATGTGAGTTTTTCGTGAGATGTGCGTTTTGCGTGAGATGTGCATTTTGCGTGAGATGTGCGTTTTGCGTGAGATGTACGTTTTGCGTGAGATGTGCGTTTTGCGTGAGTTGTGCGTTTTTCGTGAGATTTGCGTTTTGCGTGAGATGCCGATTTTTCGTGAGATGTGCGTGTTTCGTGAGATGTGCGTTTTTCGTGAGATGTGCATTTTTGTGAGATGTGCGTTTTTCGTGAGATGTGCGTTTTTCGTGAGATGTGCGTTTTTCGTGAGATGTGCGTTTTTCGTGAGATGTGCGTTTTGCGTGAGATGTGCGTTTTGCGTGAGATGTGCGTTTTGCGTGAGATGTGCGTTTTGCGTGAGATGTGCGTTTTTCGTGAGATGTGCGTTTTTCGTGAGATGTGCGTTTTGCGTCAGATGTGCGTTTTCCGTGAGATGTGCGTTTTGCGTGAGATGTGCGTTTTGCTTGAGATGTGCGTTTTTCTTGTGATGTGCGTTTTGCGTGAGATGTGAGTTTTTCGTGAGATGTGCGTTTTGCGTGAGATGTGCGTTTTGCGTGAGATGTGCGTTTTGCGTGAGATGTGCGTTTTGCGTGAGATGTGCGTTTTGCGTGAGATGTGCGTTTTGCGATAAATATTTTCCTTGTGATGTGCGTTTTGCGGGAGATGTGCGTCTTGCGCGAGAAATAAAATTTGGTTAAGATATGCATTTTTTGTGAAAATTGCGTTTATCCTGAGATTTGTATTTTGTGCTAGATGTGTGTTTTGCATGAGAAATGCGTTTGCGTGAGATGTGTGTTTTGCGATAAATGTTTTACTTGTGATGTGCGTTTTGCTTGAGATGTGCGTCTTGCGCGAGAAATAATTTTTGCTTAAGTTATGCCTTTTTCTGTGAAATTTGCGTTTATCCCGAGATTTGTATTTTGTGCTAGATGTGTGTTTTCCATAATATGTGCGTTTTACGGTAAATGTTTTACTTGTGATGTGCGTTTTGCGTGAGATGTGCATTTGCGTAAGATGTCCGGTTTGCGTGAGATGTGCGTTTTGCGTGAGATGTGCGTTTTGCGTGAAATGTGCATTTTGTGTGATATTTGCTTTTATCCTAAGATGTGTATTTTGTGCTAGATGTGTTTTGCATGAGATATGCGTTTTGTGTGAGATGTGCGTTTTGCGATAAATGTTTTACTTTTGATGTGCGTTTTGTGTGAGATGAGCGATTTGCGTGAGATGTGCGTTGTGCGTGAAATGTGCGTTTTGCGTGAGATGTGCGTTTTTCGTGAGATGTGCGTTTTGCGTAAGATGTGCGTTTTGCGTGAGATGTGCGTTTTGCGTGAGATGTGCGTTTTGCGTGAGATGTGCGTTTTGCGTGAGATGTGCGTTTTGCGATAAATATTTTCCTTGTGATGTGCGTTTTGCGGGAGATGTGCGTCTTGCGCGAGAAATAAATTTTGGTTAAGATATGCATTTTTTGTGAAAATTGCGTTTATCCTGAGATTTGTATTTTGTGCTAGATGTGTGTTTTGCATGAGAAATGCGTTTGCGTGAGATGTGCGTTTTGCGATAAATGTTTTTACTTGTGATGTGCGTTTTGCTTGAGATGTGCGTCTTGCGCGAGAAATAATTTTTGCTTAAGTTATGCCTTTTTCTGTGAAATTTGCGTTTATCCCGAGATTTGTATTTTGTGCTAGATGTGTGTTTTCCATAATATGTGCGTTTTACGGTAAATGTTTTACTTGTGATGTGCGTTTTGCGTGAGATGTGCATTTGCGTAACATGTCCGGTTTGCGTGAGATGTGCGTTTTGCGTGAGATGTGCGTTTTGCGTGAAATGTGCATTTTGTGTGATATTTGCTTTTATCCTAAGATGTGTATTTTGTGCTAGATGTGTTTTGCATGAGATATGCGTTTTGTGTGAGATGTGCGTTTTGCGATAAATGTTTTACTTTTGATGTGCGTTTTGTGTGAGATGAGCGATTTGCGTGAGATGTGCGTTGTGCGTAAGATGTGCGTTTTGCGTGAGATGTGCGTTTTGCGTGAGATGTGCGTTTTGCGTGAGATGTGCGTTTTGCGTGAGATGTGCGTTTTGCGATAAATATTTTTCTTGTGATGTGCGTTTTGCGGGAGATGTGCGTCTTGCGCGAGAAATAAATTTTGGTTAAGATATGCATTTTTTGTGAAAATTGCGTTTATCCTGAGATTTGTATTTTGTGCTAGATGTGTGTTTTGCATGAGAAATGCGTTTGCGTGAGATGTGCGTTTTGCGATAAATGTTTTACTTGTGATGTGCGTTTTTGCTTGAGATGTGCGTCTTGCGCGAGAAATATTTTTTGCTTAAGTTATGCCTTTTTCTGTGAAATTTGCGTTTATCCCGAGATTTGTATTTTGTGCTAGATGTGTGTTTTCCATAATATGTGCGTTTTACGGTAAATGTTTTACTTGTGATGTGCGTTTTGCGTGAGATGTGCATTTGCGTAAGATGTCCGGTTTGCGTGAGATGTGCGTTTTGCGTGAGATGTGCGTTTTGCGTGAAATGTGCATTTTGTGTGATATTTGCTTTTATCCTAAGATGTGTATTTTGTGCTAGATGTGTTTTGCATGAGATATGCGTTTTGTGTGAGATGTGCGTTTTGCGATAAATGTTTTACTTTTGATGTGCGTTTTGTGTGAGATGAGCGATTTGCGTGAGATGTGCGTTGTGCGTGAAATGTGCGTTTTGCGTGAGATGTGCGTTTTTCGTGAGATGTGCGTTTTGCGTAAGATGTGCGTTTTGCGTGAGATGTGCGTTTTGCGTGAGATGTGCGATTTGCGTGAGATGTGCGTTTTTCGTGAGATGTGCGTTTTGCGTGAGATGTCGATTTTGCGTGAGATGTGCGTGTTTCGTGAGATGCGCGTTTTTCGTGAGATGTGCGTTTTTCGTGAGATGTGCGTTTTATGTGAGATGTGCGTTTTTCGTGAGATGTGCGTTTTGCGTGAGATGTGCGTTTTGCGTGAGATGTGCGTTTTTCGTGTGATGTGAGTTTTTCGTGAAATGTGCGTTTTGCGTGAGATGTGCGTTTTTCGTGAGATGTGCGTTTTGCGTGAGATGTCGATTTTGCGTGAAATGTGCGTGTTTCGTGAGATGTGGATTTTGCGTGAGATGTGCGTTTTGCGTGAGATGTGCGTTTTGCGTGAGATGTGCGTTTTTCGTGAGATGTGCGTTTTTCGTGAGATGTGCGTTTTGCGTGAGATGTGCGTTTTGCGATAAATATTTTTCTTGTTATGTGCGTTTTGCGGGAGATGTGCGTCTTGCGCGAGAAATAAATTTTGGTTAAGATATGCATTTTTTGTGAAAATTGCGTTTATCCTGAGATTTGTATTTTGTGCTAGATGTGTGTTTTGCATGAGAAATGCGTTTGCGTGAGATGTGCGTTTTGCGATAAATGTTTTACTTGTGATGTGCGTTTTGCTTGAGATGTGCGTCTTGCGCGAGAAATAATTTTTGCTTAAGTTATGCCTTTTTCTGTGAAATTTGCGTTTATCCCGAGATTTGTATTTTGTGCTAGATGTGTGTTTTCCATAATATGTGCGTTTTACGGTAAATGTTTTACTTGTGATGTGCGTTTTGCGTGAGATGTGCATTTGCGTAAGATGTCCGGTTTGCGTGAGATGTGCGTTTTGCGTGAGATGTGCGTTTTGCGTGAAATGTGCATTTTGTGTGATATTTGCTTTTATCCTAAGATGTGTATTTTCTGCTAGATGTGTTTTGCATGAGATATGCGTTTTGTGTGAGATGTGCGTTTTGCGATAAATGTTTTACTTTTGATGTGCGTTTTGTGTGAGATGAGCGATTTGCGTGAGATGTGCGTTGTGCGTGAAATGTGCGTTTTGCGTGAGATGTGCGTTTTTCGTGAGATGTGCGTTTTTCGTGAGATGTGCGTTTTGCGATAAATGTTTTGCTTGTGATGTGCGTTTTAATTCACATGTGAGTTATGCGCGATATACTTGTTTTACGTAAGATGTGCGTTTTGAATGAAATGTGCGTTTTTCGTGATATGTGCATTTTTCGTGAGATGTGCGTTTTTCGTGAGATGTGCCTTTTGCGTTAGATGTGCGATTTGCGTGAGATGTGCGTTTTGCGTGAGATGTGCGTTTTGCGTGAGTTGTGCGTTTTTCGTGAGATTTGCGTTTTGCGTGAGATGTGCGTGTTTCGTGAGATGTGCGTTTTTCGTGAGATGTGCATTTTTCGTGAGATGTGCGTTTTTCGTGAGATGTGCATTTTTCGTGAGATGTGCGTATTTCGTGAGATGTGCGTTTTTCGTGAGATGTGCGTTTTGCGTGAGATGTGCGTTTTTCGTGAGATGTGCGTTTTGCGTGAGATGTGCGTTTTGCGTGAGATGTGCGTTTTGCGTGAGATGTGCGTTTTTCGTGAGATGTGCGTTTTGGCTGAGATGTGCGTTTTTCGTAAGATGTGCGTTTTTCGTGAGATGTGCGTTTTGCGTCAGATGTGCGTTTTTCGTGAGATGTGCGTTTTGCGTGAGATGTGCGTTTTGCGTGAGATGTGCGTTTTGCGTGACATGTGCGTTTTGCGTGAGATGTGCATTTTGTGTGATATTTGCGTTTATCCTGAGATGTGTATTTTGTGCTAGATTTGTGTTTTGCATGAGATATGCGTTTTGCGTGAGATGTGCGTTTTGCGATATATGTTTTACTTGTGATGTGCGTTTTAATTCACACGTGCTTTATGCGCGATATACCCGTTTTACGTAAGATGTGCGTTTTGAGTGAAATGTGCGTGTTTCGTGAGATGTGCGTTTTGCGTGAGATGTAGATATTGCGTGAGATCTGCTTTTTTCGTGAGATGTGCGTTTTTCGTGAGATGTGCGTTTTGCGTGAGATGTGCGTTTTGCGTGATATGTGCGTTTTTCGTGAGATGTGCGTTTTGCGTGAGATGTGCGTTTTTCGTGAGATGTGCGTTTTGCGTGAGACGTGGATTTTGCGTGAGATGTGCGTTTTGCGTGAGATGTGCGTTTTGCTTGAGATGTGCGTTTTGCGTGAGATGTGCGTTTTTCGTGAGATTTGCGTTTAACGTGAGATGTCGATTTTGCGTGAGATGTGCGTGTTTCGTGAGATGTGCGTTTTCCGTGAGATGTGCATTTTTCTTTAGATGTGCGTTTTGCGTGAGATGAGCGTTTTTCGTGAGATGTGCGTTTTGCGTGAGAAGTGCGTGTTTCGTGAGATGTGCGTTGTGCGTAAGATGTGCGTTTTGCGTGAGATGTGCGTTTTTCAATAGATGTGCGTTTTTCGTGAGATGTGCGTTTTGCGTGAGATGTGCGTTTTATGTAAGATGTGCGTTTTGCGAGAGATTTGCGTTTGGCCTCAGATGTCCGTTGTGCGTGATATTTTCGTTTATCCTGATGTGTATTTTGTGCTTGATGTGTGTTTTCCATGATATGTGCGTTTTACGATAAATGTTTTACTTGTGATATGCGTTTTGCGTGAGATGTGCGTTTTGCGTGAAAGTGCGTTTTTCGTGAGAATTGCGTTTTACGTGAGATGTTCATTTTTCGGGAGATGTGCGTTTTGCGTGAGATGTGCGTTTTGCGTGAGATGTGCGATTTGCGTGAGATGTGCCTTTTTGGTGAGATGTGCATTTTTCGTGAGATGTGCGTTTTGCGTGAGATGTGTGGTTTTCGTGAGATGTGCGTTTTTCGTGAGATGTGCGTTTTGCGTGAGATTTGCGTTTTGCGTGAGTTGTGCGTTATTTGTGAGATGTGCGTTTTGCGTGAGATGAGCGTTTTGCGTGAGATGTGCGTTTTGAGTGAGATGTGCATTTTTCGTGAGATGTGCGTTTTGCGTGAGATGTGCGATTTGCGTGAGATGTGCGTTTTTCGTGAGATGTGCGTTTTGCGTGAGATGTCGATTTTGCGTGAGATGTGCGTGTTTCGTGAGATGCGCGTTTTTCGTGAGATGTGCGTTTTTCGTGAGATGTGCGTTTTATGTGAGATGTGCGTTTTTCGTGAGATGTGCGTTTTGCGTGAGATGTGCGTTTTGCGTGAGATGTGCGTTTTTCGTGTGATGTGAGTTTTTCGTGAAATGTGCGTTTTGCGTGAGATGTGCGTTTTTCGTGAGATGTGCGTTTTGCGTGAGATGTCGATTTTGCGTGAAATGTGCGTGTTTCGTGAGATGTGGATTTTGCGTGAGATGTGCGTTTTGCGTGAGATGTGCGTTTTGCGTGAGATGTGCGTTTTTCGTGAGATGTGCGTTTTTCGTGAGATGTGCGTTTTGCGTGAGATGTGCGTTTTGCGATAAATATTTTTCTTGTGATGTGCGTTTTGCGGGAGATGTGCGTCTTGCGCGAGAAATAAATTTTGGTTAAGATATGCATTTTTTGTGAAAATTGCGTTTATCCTGAGATTTGTATTTTGTGCTAGATGTGTGTTTTGCATGAGAAATGCGTTTGCGTGAGATGTGCGTTTTGCGATAAATGTTTTACTTGTGATGTGCGTTTTGCTTGAGATGTGCGTCTTGCGCGAGAAATAATTTTTGCTTAAGTTATGCCTTTTTCTGTGAAATTTGCGTTTATCCCGAGATTTGTATTTTGTGCTAGATGTGTGTTTTCCATAATATGTGCGTTTTACGGTAAATGTTTTACTTGTGATGTGCGTTTTGCGTGAGATGTGCATTTGCGTAAGATGTCCGGTTTGCGTGAGATGTGCGTTTTGCGTGAGATGTGCGTTTTGCGTGAAATGTGCATTTTGTGTGATATTTGCTTTTATCCTAAGATGTGTATTTTCTGCTAGATGTGTTTTGCATGAGATATGCGTTTTGTGTGAGATGTGCGTTTTGCGATAAATGTTTTACTTTTGATGTGCGTTTTGTGTGAGATGAGCGATTTGCGTGAGATGTGCGTTGTGCGTGAAATGTGCGTTTTGCGTGAGATGTGCGTTTTTCGTGAGATGTGCGTTTTTCGTGAGATGTGCGTTTTGCGATAAATGTTTTGCTTGTGATGTGCGTTTTAATTCACATGTGAGTTATGCGCGATATACTTGTTTTACGTAAGATGTGCGTTTTTGAATGAAATGTGCGTTTTTCGTGATATGTGCATTTTTCGTGAGATGTGCGTTTTTCGTGAGATGTGCCTTTTGCGTTAGATGTGCGATTTGCGTGA
The DNA here is from genome assembly GCA_028673005.1 of Tanypteryx hageni. NCBI lineage: Eukaryota > Metazoa > Arthropoda > Insecta > Odonata > Petaluridae > Tanypteryx > Tanypteryx hageni. Next base: position 136,605,682 of record CM054120.1, on the reverse strand, counting down.
GATGTGCGTTTTGCGTGAGATGTGCGTTTTGCGTGAGTTGTGCGTTTTTCGTGAGATTTGCGTTTTGCGTGAGATGTGCGTGTTTCGTGAGATGTGCGTTTTTCGTGAGATGTGCATTTTTCGTGAGATGTGCGTTTTTCGTGAGATGTGCATTTTTCGTGAGATGTGCGTATTTCGTGAGATGTGCGTTTTTCGTGAGATGTGCGTTTTGCGTGAGATGTGCGTTTTTCGTGAGATGTGCGTTTTGCGTGAGATGTGCGTTTTGCGTGAGATGTGCGTTTTGCGTGAGATGTGCGTTTTTCGTGAGATGTGCGTTTTGGCTGAGATGTGCGTTTTTCGTAAGATGTGCGTTTTTCGTGAGATGTGCGTTTTGCGTCAGATGTGCGTTTTTCGTGAGATGTGCGTTTTGCGTGAGATGTGCGTTTTGCGTGAGATGTGCGTTTTGCGTGACATGTGCGTTTTGCCTGAGATGTGCATTTTGTGTGATATTTGCGTTTATCCTGAGATGTGTATTTTGTGCTAGATTTGTGTTTTGCATGAGATATGCGTTTTGCGTGAGATGTGCGTTTTGCGATATATGTTTTACTTGTGATGTGCGTTTTAATTCACACGTGCTTTATGCGCGATATACCCGTTTTACGTAAGATGTGCGTTTTGAGTGAAATGTGCGTGTTTCGTGAGATGTGCGTTTTGCGTGAGATGTAGATATTGCGTGAGATCTGCTTTTTTCGTGAGATGTGCGTTTTTCGTGAGATGTGCGTTTTGCGTGAGATGTGCGTTTTGCGTGATATGTGCGTTTTTCGTGAGATGTGCGTTTTGCGTGAGATGTGCGTTTTTCGTGAGATGTGCGTTTTGCGTGAGACGTGGATTTTGCGTGAGATGTGCGTTTTGCGTGAGATGTGCGTTTTGCTTGAGATGTGCGTTTTGCGTGAGATGTGCGTTTTTCGTGAGATTTGCGTTTAACGTGAGATGTCGATTTTGCGTGAGATGTGCGTGTTTCGTGAGATGTGCGTTTTCCGTGAGATGTGCATTTTTCTTTAGATGTGCGTTTTGCGTGAGATGAGCGTTTTTCGTGAGATGTGCGTTTTGCGTGAGAAGTGCGTGTTTCGTGAGATGTGCGTTGTGCGTAAGATGTGCGTTTTGCGTGAGATGTGCGTTTTTCAATAGATGTGCGTTTTTCGTGAGATGTGCGTTTTGCGTGAGATGTGCGTTTTATGTAAGATGTGCGTTTTGCGAGAGATTTGCGTTTGGCCTCAGATGTCCGTTGTGCGTGATATTTTCGTTTATCCTGATGTGTATTTTGTGCTTGATGTGTGTTTTCCATGATATGTGCGTTTTACGATAAATGTTTTACTTGTGATATGCGTTTTGCGTGAGATGTGCGTTTTGCGTGAAAGTGCGTTTTTCGTGAGAATTGCGTTTTACGTGAGATGTTCATTTTTCGGGAGATGTGCGTTTTGCGTGAGATGTGCGTTTTGCGTGAGATGTGCGATTTGCGTGAGATGTGCCTTTTTGGTGAGATGTGCATTTTTCGTGAGATGTGCGTTTTGCGTGAGATGTGTGGTTTTCGTGAGATGTGCGTTTTTCGTGAGATGTGCGTTTTGCGTGAGATTTGCGTTTTGCGTGAGTTGTGCGTTATTTGTGAGATGTGCGTTTTGCGTGAGATGAGCGTTTTGCGTGAGATGTGCGTTTTGAGTGAGATGTGCATTTTTCGTGAGATGTGCGTTTTGCGTGAGATGTGCGATTTGCGTGAGATGTGCGTTTTTCGTGAGATGTGCGTTTTGCGTGAGATGTCGATTTTGCGTGAGATGTGCGTGTTTCGTGAGATGCGCGTTTTTCGTGAGATGTGCGTTTTTCGTGAGATGTGCGTTTTATGTGAGATGTGCGTTTTTCGTGAGATGTGCGTTTTGCGTGAGATGTGCGTTTTGCGTGAGATGTGCGTTTTTCGTGTGATGTGAGTTTTTCGTGAAATGTGCGTTTTGCGTGAGATGTGCGTTTTTCGTGAGATGTGCGTTTTGCGTGAGATGTCGATTTTGCGTGAAATGTGCGTGTTTCGTGAGATGTGGATTTTGCGTGAGATGTGCGTTTTGCGTGAGATGTGCGTTTTGCGTGAGATGTGCGTTTTTCGTGAGATGTGCGTTTTTCGTGAGATGTGCGTTTTGCGTGAGATGTGCGTTTTGCGTGAGATGTCGATTTTGCGTGAGATGTGCGTGTTTCGTGAGATGTGGAATTTGCGTGAGATGTGCGTTTTGCGTGAGATGTGCGTTTTGCGTAAAATGTGCGTTTTTCGTGAGATGTGCGTTTTTCGTGAGATGTGCGTTTTGCGTGAGATGTGCGTTTTGCGTGAGATGTGCGTTTTGCGTGAGATGTGCGTTTTGCGATAAATATTTTTCTTGTGATGTGCGTTTTGCGGGAGATGTGCGTCTTGCGTGAAATGTGCATTTTGTGTCATATTTGCTTTTATCCTAAGATGTGTATTTTGTGCTAGATGTGTTTTGCATGAGATATGCGTTTTGTGTGAGATGTGCGTTTTGCGATAAATGTTTTACTTTTGATGTGCGTTTTGTGTGAGATGAGCGATTTGCGTGAGATGTGCGTTGTGCGTGAAATGTGCGTTTTGCGTGAGATGTGCGTTTTTCGTGAGATGTGCGTTTTGCGTAAGATGTGCGTTTTGCGTGAGATGTGCGTTTTGCGTGATATGTGCGTTTTGCGTGAGATGTGCGTTTTGCGTGAGATGTGCGTTTTGCGATAAATATTTTTCTTGTGATGTGCGTTTTGCGGGAGATGTGCGTCTTGCGCGAGAAATAAATTTTGGTTAAGATATGCATTTTTTGTGAAAATTGCGTTTATCCTGAGATTTGTATTTTGTGCTAGATGTGTGTTTTGCATGAGAAATGCGTTTGCGTGAGATGTGCGTTTTGCGATAAATGTTTTACTTGTGATGTGCGTTTTGCTTGAGATGTGCGTCTTGCGCGAGAAATAATTTTTGCTTAAGTTATGCCTTTTTCTGTGAAATTTGCGTTTATCCCGAGATTTGTATTTTGTGCTAGATGTGTGTTTTCCATAATATGTGCGTTTTACGGTAAATGTTTTACTTGTGATGTGCGTTTTGCGTGAGATGTGCATTTGCGTAAGATGTCCGGTTTGCGTGAGATGTGCGTTTTGCGTGAGATGTGCGTTTTGCGTGAAATGTGCATTTTGTGTGATATTTGCTTTTATCCTTAGATGTGTATTTTCTGCTAGATGTGTTTTGCATGAGATATGCGTTTTGTGTGAGATGTGCGTTTTGCGATAAATGTTTTACTTTTGATGTGCGTTTTGTGTGAGATGAGCGATTTGCGTGAGATGTGCGTTGTGCGTGAAATGTGCGTTTTGCGTGAGATGTGCGTTTTTCGTGAGATGTGCGTTTTTCGTGAGATGTGCGTTTTGCGATAAATGTTTTGCTTGTGATGTGCGTTTTAATTCACATGTGAGTTATGCGCGATATACTTGTTTTACGTAAGATGTGCGTTTTGAATGAAATGTGCGTTTTTCGTGAGATGTGCATTTTTCGTGAGATGTGCGTTTTGCGTGAGATGTGCCTTTTGCGTTAGATGTGCGATTTGCGTGAGATGTGCGTTTTGCGTGAGATGTGCGTTTTGCGTGAGTTGTGCGTTTTTCGTGAGATTTGCGTTTTGCGTGAGATGTGCGTGTTTCGTGAGATGTGCGTTTTTCGTGAGATGTGCATTTTTCGTGAGATGTGCGTTTTTCGTGAGATGTGCATTTTTCGTGAGATGTGCGTTTTTCGTGAGATGTGCGTTTTTCGTGAGATGTGCGTTTTGCGTGAGATGTGCGTTTTTCGTTAGATGTGCGTTTGGCGTGAGATGTGCGTTTTGCGTGAGATGTGCGTTTTGCGTGAGATGTGCGTTTTTCGTGAGATGTGCGTTTTGGCTGAGATGTGCGTTTTGCGTGAGATGTGCGTTTTGCGTGAGATGTGCGTTTTTCGTAAGATGTGCGTTTTTCGTGAGATGTGCGTTTTGCGTCAGATGTGCGTTTTTCGTGAGATGTGCGTTTTGCGTGAGATGTGCGTTTTGCGTGAGATCTGCTTTTTTCGTGAGATGTGCGTTTTTCGTGAGATGTGCGTTTTGCGTGAGATGTGCGTTTTGCGTGATATGTGCGTTTTTCGTGAGATGTGCGTTTTGCGTGAGATGTGCGTTTTTCGTGAGATGTGCGTTTTGCGTGAGACGTGGATTTTGCGTGAGATGTGCGTTTTGCGTGAGATGTGCGTTTTGCTTGAGATGTGCGTTTTGCGTGAGATGTGCGTTTTTCGTGAGATTTGCGTTTAACGTGAGATGTCGATTTTGCGTGAGATGTGCGTGTTTCGTGAGATGTGCGTTTTCCGTGAGATGTGCATTTTTCTTTAGATGTGCGTTTTGCGTGAGATGAGCGTTTTTCGTGAGATGTGCGTTTTGCGTGAGAAGTGCGTGTTTCGTGAGATGTGCGTTGTGCGTAAGATGTGCGTTTTGCGTGAGATGTGCGTTTTTCAATAGATGTGCGTTTTTCGTGAGATGTGCGTTTTGCGTGAGATGTGCGTTTTATGTAAGATGTGCGTTTTGCGAGAGATTTGCGTTTGGCATCAGATGTCCGTTGTGCGTGATATTTTCGTTTATCCTGATGTGTATTTTGTGCTTGATGTGTGTTTTCCATGATATGTGCGTTTTACGATAAATGTTTTACTTGTGATATGCGTTTTGCGTGAGATGTGCGTTTTGCGTGAAAGTGCGTTTTTCGTGAGAATTGCGTTTTACGTGAGATGTTCATTTTTCGGGAGATGTGCGTTTTGCGTGAGATGTGCGTTTTGCGTGAGATGTGCGATTTGCGTGAGATGTGCCTTTTTGGTGAGATGTGCATTTTTCGTGAGATGTGCGTTTTGCGTGAGATGTGTGGTTTTCGTGAGATGTGCGTTTTTCGTGAGATGTGCGTTTTGCGTGAGATTTGCGTTTGGCGTGAGTTGTGCGTTATTTGTGAGATGTGCGTTTTGCGTGAGATGAGCGTTTTGCGTGAGATGTGCGTTTTGCGTGAGATGTGCATTTTTCGTGAGATGTGCGTTTTGCGTGAGATGTGCGATTTGCGTGAGATGTGCGTTTTTCGTGAGATGTGCGTTTTGCGTGAGATGTCGATTTTGCGTGAGATGTGCGTGTTTCGTGAGATGCGCGTTTTTCGTGAGATGTGCGTTTTTCGTGAGATGTGCGTTTTATGTGAGATGTGCGTTTTTCGTGAGATGTGCGTTTTGCGTGAGATGTGCGTTTTGCGTGAGATGTGCGTTTTTCGTGTGATGTGAGTTTTTCGTGAAATGTGCGTTTTGCGTGAGATGTGCGTTTTTCGTGAGATGTGCGTTTTGCGTGAGATGTCGATTTTGCGTGAAATGTGCGTGTTTCGTGAGATGTGGATTTTGCGTGAGATGTGCGTTTTGCGTGAGATGTGCGTTTTGCGTGAGATGTGCGTTTTTCGTGAGATGTGCGTTTTTCGTGAGATGTGCGTTTTGCGTGAGATGTGCGTTTTGCGTGAGATGTCGATTTTGCGTGAGATGTGCGTGTTTCGTGAGATGTGGAATTTGCGTGAGATGTGCGTTTTGCGTGAGATGTGCGTTTTGCGTAAAATGTGTGTTTTTCGTGAGATGTGCGTTTTTCGTGAGATGTGCGTTTTGCGTGAGATGTGCGTTTTGCGTGAGATGTGCGTTTTGCGTGAGATGTGCGTTTTGCGATAAATATTTTTCTTGTGATGTGCGTTTTGCGGGAGATGTGCGTCTTGCGTGAAATGTGCATTTTGTGTCATATTTGCTTTTATCCTAAGATGTGTATTTTGTGCTAGATGTGTTTTGCATGAGATATGCGTTTTGTGTGAGATGTGCGTTTTGCGATAAATGTTTTACTTTTGATGTGCGTTTTGTGTGAGATGAGCGATTTGCGTGAGATGTGCGTTGTGCGTGAAATGTGCGTTTTGCGTGAGATGTGCGTTTTTCGTGAGATGTGCGTTTTGCGTAAGATGTGCGTTTTGCGTGAGATGTGCGTTTTGCGTGAGATGTGCGTTTTGCGTGAGATGTGCGTTTTGCGTGAGATGTGCGTTTTGCGATAAATATTTTTCTTGTGATGTGCGTTTTGCGGGAGATGTGCGTCTTGCGCGAGAAATAAATTTTGGTTAAGATATGCATTTTTTGTGAAAATTGCGTTTATCCTGAGATTTGTATTTTGTGCTAGATGTGTGTTTTGCATGAGAAATGCGTTTGCGTGAGATGTGCGTTTTGCGATAAATGTTTTACTTGTGATGTGCGTTTTGCTTGAGATGTGCGTCTTGCGCGAGAAATAATTTTTGCTTAAGTTATGCCTTTTTCTGTGAAATTTGCGTTTATCCCGAGATTTGTATTTTGTGCTAGATGTGTGTTTTCCATAATATGTGCGTTTTACGGTAAATGTTTTACTTGTGATGTGCGTTTTGCGTGAGATGTGCATTTGCGTAAGATGTCCGGTTTGCGTGAGATGTGCGTTTTGCGTGAGATGTGCGTTTTGCGTGAAATGTGCATTTTGTGTGATATTTGCTTTTATCCTAAGATGTGTATTTTCTGCTAGATGTGTTTTGCATGAGATATGCGTTTTGTGTGAGATGTGCGTTTTGCGATAAATGTTTTACTTTTGATGTGCGTTTTGTGTGAGATGAGCGATTTGCGTGAGATGTGCGTTGTGCGTGAAATGTGCGTTTTGCGTGAGATGTGCGTTTTTCGTGAGATGTGCGTTTTTCGTGAGATGTGCGTTTTGCGATAAATGTTTTGCTTGTGATGTGCGTTTTAATTCACATGTGAGTTATGCGCGATATAATTGTTTTACGTAAGATGTGCGTTTTGCATGAAATGTGCGTTTTTCGTGAGATGTGCATTTTTCGTGAGATGTGCGTTTTGCGTGAGATGTGCCTTTTGCGTTAGATGTGCGATTTGCGTGAGATGTGCGTTTTGCGTGAGATGTGCGTTTTGCGTGAGTTGTGCGTTTTTCGTGAGATTTGCGTTTTGCGTGAGATGTGCGTGTTTCGTGAGATGTGCGTTTTTCGTGAGATGTGCATTTTTCGTGAGATGTGCGTTTTTCGTGAGATGTGCATTTTTCGTGAGATGTGCGTTTTTCGTGAGATGTGCGTTTTTCGTGAGATGTGCGTTTTGCGTGAGATGTGCGTTTTTCGTGAGATGTGCGTTTTGCGTGAGATGTGCGTTTTGCGTGAGATGTGCGTTTTGCGTGAGATGTGCGTTTTTCGTGAGATGTGCGTTTTGGCTGAGATGTGCGTTTTGCGTGAGATGTGCGTTTTGCGTGAGATGTGCGTTTTTCGTAAGATGTGCGTTTTTCGTGAGATGTGCGTTTTGCGTCAGATGTGCGTTTTTCGTGAGATGTGCGTTTTGCGTGAGATGTGCGTTTTGCGTGAGAAGTGCGTTTTGCGTGAGATGTGCGTTTTGCGTGAGATGTGCATTTTGTGTGATATTTGCGTTTATCCTGAGATGTGTATTTTTTGCTAGATTTGTGTTTTGCATGAGATATGCGTTTTGCGTGAGATGTGCGTTTTGCGATATATGTTTTACTTGTGATGTGCGTTTTAATTCACACGTGCTTTATGCGCGATATACCCGTTTTACGTAAGATGTGCGTTTTGAGTGAAATGTGCGTGTTTCGTGAGATGTGCGTTTTGCGTGAGATGTAGATATTGCGTGAGATCTGCTTTTTTCGTGAGATGTGCGTTTTTCGTGAGATGTGCGTTTTGCGTGAGATGTGCGTTTTGCGTGATATGTGCGTTTTACGTGAGATAAGCGTTTTGCGTGAGATGTGCGTTTTTCGTGAGATGTGCGTTTTGCGTGAGACGTGGATTTTGCGTGAGATGTGCGTTTTGCGTGAGATGTGCGTTTTGCTTGAGATGTGCGTTTTGCGTGAGATGTGCGTTTTTCGTGAGATTTGCGTTTAACGTGAGATGTCGATTTTGCGTGAGATGTGCGTGTTTCGTGAGATGTGCGTTTTCCGTGAGATGTGCATTTTTCTTTAGATGTGCGTTTTGCGTGAGATGAGCGTTTTTCGTGAGATGTGCGTTTTGCGTGAGAAGTGCGTGTTTCGTGAGATGTGCGTTTTGCGTAAGATGTGCGTTTTGCGTGAGATGTGCGTTTTTCAATAGATGTGCGTTTTTCGTGAGATGTGCGTTTTGCGTGAGATGTGCGTTTTATGTAAGATGTGCGTTTTGCGAGAGATTTGCGTTTTGCCTGAGATGTCCGTTGTGCGTCATATTTTCGTTTATCCTGATGTGTATTTTGTGCTTGATGTGTGTTTTCCATGATATGTGCGTTTTACGATAAATGTTTTACTTGTGATATGCGTTTTGCGTGAGATGTGCGTTTTGCGTGAAAGTGCGTTTTTCGTGAGAATTGCGTTTTACGTGAGATGTTCATTTTTCGGGAGATGTGCGTTTTGCGTGAGATGTGCGTTTTGCGTGAGATGTGCGATTTGCGTGAGATGTGCCTTTTTGGTGAGATGTGCATTTTTCGTGAGATGTGCGTTTTGCGTGAGATGTGTGGTTTTCGTGAGATGTGCGTTTTTCGTGAGATGTGCGTTTTGCGTGAGATTTGCGTTTTGCGTGAGTTGTGCGTTATTTGTGAGATGTGCGTTTTGCGTGAGATGAGCGTTTTGCGTGAGATGTGCGTTTTGCGTGAGATGTGCATTTTTCGTGAGATGTGCGTTTTGCGTGAGATGTGCGATTTGCGTGAGATGTGCGTTTTTCGTGAGATGTGCGTTTTGCGTGAGATGTCGATTTTGCGTGAGATGTGCGTGTTTCGTGAGATGCGCGTTTTTCGTGAGATGTGCGTTTTTCGTGAGATGTGCGTTTTATGTCAGATGTGCGTTTTCGTGAGATGTGCGTTTTGCGTGAGATGTGCGTTTTGCGTGAGATGTGCGTTTTTCGTGTGATGTGAGTTTTTCGTGAAATGTGCGTTTTGCGTGAGATGTGCGTTTTTCGTGAGATGTGCGTTTTGCGTGAGATGTCGATTTTGCGTGAAATGTGCGTGTTTCGTGAGATGTGGATTTTGCGTGAGATGTGCGTTTTGCGTGAGATGTGCATTTTGCGTGAGATGTGCGTTTTTCGTGAGATGTGCGTTTTTCGTGAGATGTGCGTTTTGCGTGAGATGTGCGTTTTGCGTGAGATGTCGATTTTGCGTGAGATGTGCGTGTTTCGTGAGATGTGGAATTTGCGTGAGATGTGCGTTTTGCGTGAGATGTGCGTTTTGCGTAAAATGTGCGTTTTTCGTGAGATGTGCGTTTTTCGTCTGATGTGCGTTTTGCGTGAGATGTGCGTTTGCGTGAGATGTGCGTTTTGCGATAAATGTTTTATTTGTGATGTGCGTTTTGCTTGAGATGTGCGTTTTGCGTGAGATGTGCATTTTTCGTCTTATGTGCGTTTTGCGTGAGATGTGCGTTTTATTTGAGATGTGCGTTTTTCGTGAGATGTGCGTTTTCCATGAGATGTGCGTTTTGCGTGAGATGTGCGTTTTGCGTGAGATGTCGATTTTGCGTGAGATGTGCGTTTTGCGTGAGATGTGCGTTTTGCGTGAGATGTGCGATTTGCGTGAGATGTGCGTTTTTCGTGAGATTTGCGTTTTGCTTGAGATGTGCGTGTTTCGTGAGATGTGCGTGTTTCGTGAGATGTGCGTGTTTCGTGAGAGGTGCGTTTTTCGTGAGATGTGCATTTTTCGTTAGATGTGCGTTTTGCGTGAGATGTGCGTTTTTCGTGAGATGTGCGTTTTTCGTGATGGTGCGTTTTTCGTCAGATGTGCGTTTTGCGTGAGATGTGCGTTTTGCGTGAGATGTGCGTTTTGCGTGAGATGTGCGTTTTGCGTGAGATGTGCGTTTATCCTGAGATTTGCGTTTTGCGTGATATGTGCGTTTTTCGTGAGATGTGCGATTTGCGTGAGATGTGCGTTTTGCGTGAAATGTTCCTTTTTCGTGAGATGTGCGTTTTGCGTGAGATGTGCGTTTAGCGTGATATGTGCGTTTTACGTAAGATGTGCGTTTTGAGTGAAATGTGCGTTTTGCATGAGATGTGCGTTTTTCGTGAGATGTGCGTTTTTCCTGAGATGTGCGTTTTGCGTGAGATTTGCGTTTTGCGTGAGTTGTCCGTTTTTTGTGAGATGTGCGTTTTGCGTGAGATGTGCGTTTTGCGTGAGATGTGCGTTTTGCGTGAGATGTGCATTTTTAGTGAGATGTGCGTTTTGCGTGAGATGTGCGTTTTGCGTGAGATGTGCGTTTTTCGTGAGATGTGCGTTTTGCGTGAGATGTCGATTTTGCGTGAGATGTGCGTGTTTCGTGAGATGCGCGTTTTTCGTGAGATGCGCGTTTTTCGTGAGATGTGCGTTTTATGTGAGATGTGCGTTTTTCGTGAGATGTGCGTTTTGCGTGAGATGTGCGTTTTGCGTGAGATGTGCGTATTTCGTGAGATGTGCGTTTTGCGTGAGATGTGAGTTTTTCGTGAAATGTGCGTTTTGCGTGAGATGTGCGTTTTTCGTGAGATGTGCGTTTTGCGTGTGATGTCGATTTTGCGTGAGATGTGCGTGTTTCGTGAGATGTGCATTTTTCGTCAGATGTGCGTTTTGCGTGAGATGTGCGTTTTGCGTGAGATGTGCGTTTATCGTGAGATGTGCGTTTTTCGTGAGATGTGCGTTTTGCGTGAGATGTGCGTTTTGCGTGAGATGTGCGTTTTTCGTGAGATTTGCGTTTTACGTGAGATGTCGATTTTGCTTGAGATGTGCGTGTTTCGTGAGATGTGCGTTTTCCGTCAGATGTGCATTTTTCTTTAGATGTGCGTTTTGCGTGAGATGAGCGTTTTTCGTGAGATGTGCGTTTTGCGTGAGAAGTGCGTGTTTCGTGAGATGTGCGTTTTGCATGAGATGTGCGTTTTGCGTGAGATGTGCGTTTTTCGTGAGATGTGCGTTTTTCGTGTGATGTGCGTTTTGCGTGAGATGTGCGTTTTATGTAAGATGTGCGTTTTGCGAGAGATTTGCGTTTTGCCTGAGATGTCCGTTGTGCGTGATATTTTCGTTTATCCTGATGTGTATTTTGTGCTTGATGTGTGTTTTCCATGATATGTGCGTTTTACGATAAATGGTTTACTTGTGATGTGCGTTTTGCGTGAGATGTGCGTTTTGCGTGAGATGTCGATTTTGCGTGAGATGTGCGTGTTTCGTGAGATGTGGATTTTGCGTGAGATGTGCGTTTTGCGTGAGATGTGCGTTTTGCGTGAGATGTGCGTTTTTCGTGAGATGTGCGTTTTTCGTGAGATGTGCGTTTTTCCTGAGATGTGCGTTTTGCGTGAGATGTCGATTTTGCGTGAGATGTCGATTTTGCGTGAGATGTGCGTGTTTCGTAAGATGTGGAATTTGCGTGAGATGTGCGTTTTGCGTGAGATGTGCGTTTTGCGTAAAATGTGCGTTTTTCGTGAGATGTGCGTTTTTCGTGAGATGTGCGTTTTGCGTGAGATGTGCGTTTTGCGTAAGATGTTTGTTTTGCGTGAGATTTGCGTTTTGCCTGAGATGTGCGTTGTGCGTGAGATTTTCGTTTATCCTGATTTGTATTTTGTGCTAGATGTGCGTTTTGCATGATATATGCGTTTTGCGTGAGATGTGCGTTTGCGTGAGATGTGCGTTTTGCGATAAATGTTTTATTTGTGATGTGCGTTTTGCTTGAGATGTGCGTTTTGCGTGAGATGTGCATTTTTCGTCTTATGTGCGTTTTGCGTGAGATGTGCGTTTTATTTGAGATGTGCGTTTTTCGTGAGATGTGCGTTTTGCATGAGATGTGCGTTTTGCGTGAGATGTGCGTTTTGCGTGAGATGTCGATTTTGCGTGAGATGTGCGTTGTGCGTGAGATGTGCGTTTTGCGTGAGATGTGCGATTTGCGTGAGATGTGCGTTTTTCGTGAGATTTGCGTTTTGCTTGAGATGTGCGTGTTTCGTGAGATGTGCGTGTTTCGTAAAATGTGCGTGTTTCGTGAGAGGTGCGTTTTTCGTGAGATGTGCATTTTTCGTTAGATGTGCGTTTTGCGTGAGATGTGCGTTTTTCGTGAGATGTGCGTTTTTCGTGATGGTGCGTTTTTCGTCAGATGTACGTTTTGCGTGAGATGTGCGTTTTCCGTGAGATGTGCGTTTTGCGTGAGATGTGCGTTTTGCGTGAGATGTGCGTTTATCGTGAGATTTGCGTTTTGCGTGATATGTGCGTTTTTCGTGAGATGTGCGATTTGCGTGAGATGTGCGTTTTGCGTGAGATGTGCTTTTTTCGTGAGATGTGCGTTTTGCGTGAGATGTGCGTTTTGCGTGATATGTGCGTTTTACGTAAGATGTGCGTTTTGAGTGAAATGTGCGTTTTGCATGAGATGTGCGTTTTTCGTGAGATGTGCGTTTTTCGTGAGATGTGCGTTTTGCGTGAGATTTGCGTTTTGCGTGAGTTGTGCGTTTTTTGTGAGATGTGCGTTTTGCGTGAGATGTGCGTTTTGCGTGAGATGTGCGTTTTGCGTGAGATGTGCATTTTTCGTGAGATGTGCGTTTTGCGTGAGATGTGCGTTTTGCGTGAGATGTGCGTTTTTCGTGAGATCTGCGTTTTGCGTGATATGTCGATTTTGCGTGAGATGTGCGTGTTTCGTGAGATGCGCGTTTTGCTTGAGATGTGCGTTTTGTGTGAGATGTGCGTTTTTCGTGAGATGTGCGTTTTGCGTGAGATGTGAGTTTTTCGTGTAATGTGCGTTTTGCGTGAGATGTGCGTTTTGCGTGTGATGTCGATTTTGCGTGAGATGTGCGTGTTTCGTGAGATGTGCATTTTTCGTCAGATGTGAGTTTTGCGTGAGATGTGCGTTTTGCGTGAGATGTGCGTTTTGCGTGAGATGTGCGTTTTTCGTGAGATGTGCGTTTTGCGTGAGATGTGGATTTTGCGTGAGATGTGCGTTTTGCGTGAGATGTGCGTTTTGCGTGAGATGTGCGTTTTGCGTGAGATGTGCGTTTTGCGTGAGATGTGCGTTTTCCGTGAGATGTGAATTTTTCTTTAGATGTGCGTTTTGCGTGAGATGAGCGTTTTTCCTGAGATGTGCGTTTTGCGTGAGAAGTGCGTGTTTCGTGAGATGTGCGTTTTGCGTGAGATGTGCGTTTTGCGTGAGATGTGCGTTTTTCGTGAGAAGTGCGTTTTTCGTGAGATGTGCGTTTTGCGTGAGATGTGCGTTTTATGTAAGATGTGCGTTTTGCGAGAGATTTGCGTTTTGCCTGAGATGTCCGTTGTGCGTGATATTTTCGTTTATACTGATGTTTATTTTGTGCTTGATGTGTGTTTTCCATGATATGTGCGTTTTACGATAAATGTTTTACTTGTGATGTGCGTTTTGCGTGAGATATGCGTTTTGCGTGAGAAGTGCGTTTTTCGTGAGAATTGCGTTTTGCGTGAGATGTGAGTTTTTCGTGAGATGTGCGTTTTGCGTTAGATGTGCGTTTTTCGTGAGATGTGCGTTTTGCGTGAGATGTCGATTTTGCGTGTGATGTGCGTGTCTCGTGAGATGTGCGTTTTTCGTGAGATGTGCCTTATTCGTGAGATGTCCGTTTTGCGTGAGATGTGCATTTTTTGTGATATTTGCGTTTATCCTGAGATTTGTATTGTGTGCTAGATGTGTGTTTTCCATGATATGTACGTTTTACGATAAATGTTTTACTTGTGATGTGCGTTTTGCGTGAGAAGTGCGTTTTGGGTGAGAAGTGCGTTTTTCGTGAGAATTGCGTTTTGCGTGAGATGTGAGTTTTTCGTGAGATGTGCGTTTTGCGTGAGATGTCGATTTTGCGTGTGATGTGCGTGTTTCGTGTGATGTTCGTTTTTCGTGATATGTGCGTTTTTCGTGAGATGTCCGTTTTGCGTGAGATGTGTATTTTTTGTGATATTTGCGATTATCCTGAGATTTGTATTTTGTGCTAGATGTGTGTTTTTCATGATATGTACGTTTTACGATAAATGTTTTACTTGTGATGTGCGTTTTGCGTGAGATGTGCGTTTTGGGTGAGAAGTGCGTTTTTCGTGAGAATTGCGTTTTGCGTGAGATGTGAGTTTTTCGTGAGATGTGCGTTTTGCGTGAGATGTCGATTTTGCGTGTGATGTGCGTGTTTCGTGAGATGTTCGTTTTTCGTGAGATGTGAGTTTTTCTTGAGATGTGCGTTTTGCGTGAGATGTCGATTTTGCGTGTGATGTGCGTGTTTCGTGAGATGTTCGTTTTTCGTGAGATGTGCGTTTTTCGTGAGATGTCCGTTTTGCGTGAGATGTGCGTTTTTCGTGAGATTTGCGTTTAACGTGAGATGTCGATTTTGCGTGAGATGTGCGTGTTTCGTGAGATGTGCGTTTTCCGTGAGATGTGCATTTTTCTTTAGATGTGCGTTTTGCGTGAGATGAGCGTTTATCGTGAGATGTGCGTTTTGCGTGAGAAGTGCGTGTTTCGTGAGATGTGCGTTTTGCGTAAGATGTGCGTTTTGCGTGAGATGTGCGTTTTTCAATAGATGTGCGTTTTTCGTGAGATGTGCGTTTTGCGTGAGATGTGCGTTTTATGTAAGATGTGCGTTTTGCGAGAGATTTGCGTTTTGCCTGAGATGTCCGTTGTGCGTGATATTTTCGTTTATCCTGATGTGTATTTTGTGCTAGATGTGTGTTTTCCATGATATGTGCGTTTTACGATAAATGTTTTACTTGTGATATGCGTTTTGCGTGAGATGTGCGTTTTGCGTGAAAGTGCGTTTTTCGTGAGAATTGCGTTTTACGTGAGATGTTCATTTTTCGGGAGATGTGCGTTTTGCGTGAGATGTGCGTTTTGCGTGAGATGTGCGATTTGCGTGAGATGTGCCTTTTTGGTGAGATGTGCATTTTTCGTGAGATGTGCGTTTTGCGTGAGATGTGTGGTTTTCGTGAGATGTGCGTTTTTCGTGAGATGTGCGTTTTGCGTGAGATTTGCGTTTTGCGTGAGTTGTGCGTTATTTGTGAGATGTGCGTTTTGCGTGAGATGAGCGTTTTGCGTGAGATGTGCGTTTTGCGTGAGATGTGCATTTTTCGTGAGATGTGCGTTTTGCGTGAGATGTGCGATTTGCGTGAGATGTGCGTTTTTCGTGAGATGTGCGTTTTGCGTGAGATGTCGATTTTGCGTGAGATGTGCGTGTTTCGTGAGATGCGCGTTTTTCGTGAGATGTGCGTTTTTCGTGAGATGTGCGTTTTATGTGAGATGTGCGTTTTTCGTGAGATGTGCGTTTTGCGTGAGATGTGCGTTTTGCGTGAGATGTGCGTTTTTCGTGTGATGTGAGTTTTTCGTGAAATGTGCGTTTTGCGTGAGATGTGCGTGTTTCGTGAGATGCGCGTTTTTCGTGAGATGCGCGTTTTTCGTGAGATGTGCGTTTTATGTGAGATGTGCGTTTTTCGTGAGATGTGCGTTTTGCGTGAGATGTGCGTTTTGCGTGAGATGTGCGTATTTCGTGAGATGTGCGTTTTGCGTGAGATGTGAGTTTTTCGTGAAATGTGCGTTTTGCGTGAGATGTGCGTTTTTCGTGAGATGTGCGTTTTGCGTGTGATGTCGATTTTGCGTGAGATGTGCGTGTTTCGTGAGATGTGCATTTTTCGTCAGATGTGCGTTTTGCGTGAGATGTGCGTTTTGCGTGAGATGTGCGTTTATCGTGAGATGTGCGTTTTTCGTGAGATGTGCGTTTTGCGTGAGATGTGCGTTTTGCGTGAGATGTGCGTTTTTCGTGAGATTTGCGTTTTACGTGAGATGTCGATTTTGCTTGAGATGTGCGTGTTTCGTGAGATGTGCGTTTTCCGTCAGATGTGCATTTTTCTTTAGATGTGCGTTTTGCGTGAGATGAGCGTTTTTCGTGAGATGTGCGTTTTGCGTGAGAAGTGCGTGTTTCGTGAGATGTGCGTTTTGCATGAGATGTGCGTTTTGCGTGAGATGTGCGTTTTTCGTGAGATGTGCGTTTTTCGTGTGATGTGCGTTTTGCGTGAGATGTGCGTTTTATGTAAGATGTGCGTTTTGCGAGAGATTTGCGTTTTGCCTGAGATGTCCGTTGTGCGTGATATTTTCGTTTATCCTGATGTGTATTTTGTGCTTGATGTGTGTTTTCCATGATATGTGCGTTTTACGATAAATGGTTTACTTGTGATGTGCGTTTTGCGTGAGATGTGCGTTTTGCGTGAGATGTCGATTTTGCGTGAGATGTGCGTGTTTCGTGAGATGTGGATTTTGCGTGAGATGTGCGTTTTGCGTGAGATGTGCGTTTTGCGTGAGATGTGCGTTTTTCGTGAGATGTGCGTTTTTCGTGAGATGTGCGTTTTTCCTGAGATGTGCGTTTTGCGTGAGATGTCGATTTTGCGTGAGATGTCGATTTTGCGTGAGATGTGCGTGTTTCGTAAGATGTGGAATTTGCGTGAGATGTGCGTTTTGCGTGAGATGTGCGTTTTGCGTAAAATGTGCGTTTTTCGTGAGATGTGCGTTTTTCGTGAGATGTGCGTTTTGCGTGAGATGTGCGTTTTGCGTAAGATGTTTGTTTTGCGAGAGATTTGCGTTTTGCCTGAGATGTGCGTTGTGCGTGAGATTTTCGTTTATCCTGATTTGTATTTTGTGCTAGATGTGCGTTTTGCATGATATATGCGTTTTGCGTGAGATGTGCGTTTGCGTGAGATGTGCGTTTTGCGATAAATGTTTTATTTGTGATGTGCGTTTTGCTTGAGATGTGCGTTTTGCGTGAGATGTGCATTTTTCGTCTTATGTGCGTTTTGCGTGAGATGTGCGTTTTATTTGAGATGTGCGTTTTTCGTGAGATGTGCGTTTTGCATGAGATGTGCGTTTTGCGTGAGATGTGCGTTTTGCGTGAGATGTCGATTTTGCGTGAGATGTGCGTTGTGCGTGAGATGTGCGTTTTGCGTGAGATGTGCGATTTGCGTGAGATGTGCGTTTTTCGTGAGATTTGCGTTTTGCTTGAGATGTGCGTGTTTCGTGAGATGTGCGTGTTTCGTAAAATGTGCGTGTTTCGTGAGAGGTGCGTTTTTCGTGAGATGTGCATTTTTCGTTAGATGTGCGTTTTGCGTGAGATGTGCGTTTTTCGTGAGATGTGCGTTTTTCGTGATGGTGCGTTTTTCGTCAGATGTACGTTTTGCGTGAGATGTGCGTTTTCCGTGAGATGTGCGTTTTGCGTGAGATGTGCGTTTTGCGTGAGATGTGCGTTTATCGTGAGATTTGCGTTTTGCGTGATATGTGCGTTTTTCGTGAGATGTGCGATTTGCGTGAGATGTGCGTTTTGCGTGAGATGTGCTTTTTTCGTGAGATGTGCGTTTTGCGTGAGATGTGCGTTTTGCGTGATATGTGCGTTTTACGTAAGATGTGCGTTTTGAGTGAAATGTGCGTTTTGCATGAGATGTGCGTTTTTCGTGAGATGTGCGTTTTTCGTGAGATGTGCGTTTTGCGTGAGATTTGCGTTTTGCGTGAGTTGTGCGTTTTTTGTGAGATGTGCGTTTTGCGTGAGATGTGCGTTTTGCGTGAGATGTGCGTTTTGCGTGAGATGTGCATTTTTCGTGAGATGTGCGTTTTGCGTGAGATGTGCGTTTTGCGTGAGATGTGCGTTTTTCGTGAGATCTGCGTTTTGCGTGATATGTCGATTTTGCGTGAGATGTGCGTGTTTCGTGAGATGCGCGTTTTGCTTGAGATGTGCGTTTTGTGTGAGATGTGCGTTTTTCGTGAGATGTGCGTTTTGCGTGAGATGTGAGTTTTTCGTGTAATGTGCGTTTTGCGTGAGATGTGCGTTTTGCGTGTGATGTCGATTTTGCGTGAGATGTGCGTGTTTCGTGAGATGTGCATTTTTCGTCAGATGTGAGTTTTGCGTGAGATGTGCGTTTTGCGTGAGATGTGCGTTTTGCGTGAGATGTGCGTTTTTCGTGAGATGTGCGTTTTGCGTGAGATGTGGATTTTGCGTGAGATGTGCGTTTTGCGTGAGATGTGCGTTTTGCGTGAGATGTGCGTTTTGCGTGAGATGTGCGTTTTGCGTGAGATGTGCGTTTTCCGTGAGATGTGAATTTTTCTTTAGATGTGCGTTTTGCGTGAGATGAGCGTTTTTCCTGAGATGTGCGTTTTGCGTGAGAAGTGCGTGTTTCGTGAGATGTGCGTTTTGCGTGAGATGTGCGTTTTGCGTGAGATGTGCGTTTTTCGTGAGAAGTGCGTTTTTCGTGAGATGTGCGTTTTGCGTGAGATGTGCGTTTTTCAATAGATGTGCGTTTTTCGTGAGATGTGCGTTTTGCGTGAGATGTGCGTTTTATGTAAGATGTGCGTTTTGCGAGAGATTTGCGTTTTGCCTGAGATGTCCGTTGTGCGTGATATTTTCGTTTATACTGATGTTTATTTTGTGCTTGATGTGTGTTTTCCATGATATGTGCGTTTTACGATAAATGTTTTACTTGTGATGTGCGTTTTGCGTGAGATATGCGTTTTGCGTGAGAAGTGCGTTTTTCGTGAGAATTGCGTTTTGCGTGAGATGTGAGTTTTTCGTGAGATGTGCGTTTTGCGTTAGATGTGCGTTTTTCGTGAGATGTGCGTTTTGCGTGAGATGTCGATTTTGCGTGTGATGTGCGTGTCTCGTGAGATGTGCGTTTTTCGTGAGATGTGCCTTATTCGTGAGATGTCCGTTTTGCGTGAGATGTGCATTTTTTGTGATATTTGCGTTTATCCTGAGATTTGTATTGTGTGCTAGATGTGTGTTTTCCATGATATGTACGTTTTACGATAAATGTTTTACTTGTGATGTGCGTTTTGCGTGAGAAGTGCGTTTTGGGTGAGAAGTGCGTTTTTCGTGAGAATTGCGTTTTGCGTGAGATGTGAGTTTTTCGTGAGATGTGCGTTTTGCGTGAGATGTCGATTTTGCGTGTGATGTGCGTGTTTCGTGTGATGTTCGTTTTTCGTGATATGTGCGTTTTTCGTGAGATGTCCGTTTTGCGTGAGATGTGTATTTTTTGTGATATTTGCGATTATCCTGAGATTTGTATTTTGTGCTAGATGTGTGTTTTTCATGATATGTACGTTTTACGATAAATGTTTTACTTGTGATGTGCGTTTTGCGTGAGATGTGCGTTTTGGGTGAGAAGTGCGTTTTTCGTGAGAATTGCGTTTTGCGTGAGATGTGAGTTTTTCGTGAGATGTGCGTTTTGCGTGAGATGTCGATTTTGCGTGTGATGTGCGTGTTTCGTGAGATGTTCGTTTTTCGTGAGATGTGAGTTTTTCTTGAGATGTGCGTTTTGCGTGAGATGTCGATTTTGCGTGTGATGTGCGTGTTTCGTGAGATGTTCGTTTTTCGTGAGATGTGCGTTTTTCGTGAGATGTCCGTTTTGCGTGAGATGTGCGTTTTTCGTGAGATTTGCGTTTAACGTGAGATGTCGATTTTGCGTGAGATGTGCGTGTTTCGTGAGATGTGCGTTTTCCGTGAGATGTGCATTTTTCTTTAGATGTGCGTTTTGCGTGAGATGAGCGTTTATCGTGAGATGTGCGTTTTGCGTGAGAAGTGCGTGTTTCGTGAGATGTGCGTTTTGCGTAAGATGTGCGTTTTGCGTGAGATGTGCGTTTTTCAATAGATGTGCGTTTTTCGTGAGATGTGCGTTTTGCGTGAGATGTGCGTTTTATGTAAGATGTGCGTTTTGCGAGAGATTTGCGTTTTGCCTGAGATGTCCGTTGTGCGTGATATTTTCGTTTATCCTGATGTGTATTTTGTGCTTGATGTGTGTTTTCCATGATATGTGCGTTTTACGATAAATGTTTTACTTGTGATATGCGTTTTGCGTGAGATGTGCGTTTTGCGTGAAAGTGCGTTTTTCGTGAGAATTGCGTTTTACGTGAGATGTTCATTTTTCGGGAGATGTGCGTTTTGCGTGAGATGTGCGTTTTGCGTGAGATGTGCGATTTGCGTGAGATGTGCCTTTTTGGTGAGATGTGCATTTTTCGTGAGATGTGCGTTTTGCGTGAGATGTGTGGTTTTCGTGAGATGTGCGTTTTTCGTGAGATGTGCGTTTTGCGTGAGATTTGCGTTTTGCGTGAGTTGTGCGTTATTTGTGAGATGTGCGTTTTGCGTGAGATGAGCGTTTTGCGTGAGATGTGCGTTTTGCGTGAGATGTGCATTTTTCGTGAGATGTGCGTTTTGCGTGAGATGTGCGATTTGCGTGAGATGTGCGTTTTTCGTGAGATGTGCGTTTTGCGTGAGATGTCGATTTTGCGTGAGATGTGCGTGTTTCGTGAGATGCGCGTTTTTCGTGAGATGTGCGTTTTTCGTGAGATGTGCGTTTTATGTGAGATGTGCGTTTTTCGTGAGATGTGCGTTTTGCGTGAGATGTGCGTTTTGCGTGAGATGTGCGTTTTTCGTGTGATGTGAGTTTTTCGTGAAATGTGCGTTTTGCGTGAGATGTGCGTTTTTCGTGAGATGTGCGTTTTGCGTGAGATGTCGATTTTGCGTGAAATGTGCGTGTTTCGTGAGATGTGGATTTTGCGTGAGATGTGCGTTTTGCGTGAGATGTGCGTTTTGCGTGAGATGTGCGTTTTTCGTGAGATGTGCGTTTTTCGTGAGATGTGCGTTTTGCGTGAGATGTGCGTTTTGCGTGAGATGTCGATTTTGCGTGAGATGTGCGTGTTTCGTGAGATGTGGAATTTGCGTGAGATGTGCGTTTTGCGTGAGATGTGCGTTTTGCGTAAAATGTGCGTTTTTCGTGAGATGTGCGTTTTTCGTGAGATGTGCGTTTTGCGTGAGATGTGCGTTTTGCGTAAGATGTGCGTTTTGCGAGAGATTTGCGTTTTGCCTGAGATGTGCGTTGTGCGTGATATTTTCGTTTATCCTGATGTGTATTTTGTGCTAGATGTGCGTTTTGCATGATATATGCGTTTTGCGTTAGATGTGCGTTTGCGTGAGATGTGCGTTTTGCGATAAATGTTTTATTTGTGATGTGCGTTTTGCTTGAGATGTGCGTTTTGCGTGAGATGTGCATTTTTCGTCTTATGTGCGTTTTGCGTGAGATGTGCGTTTTATTGGAGATGTGCGTTTTTCGTGAGATGTGCGTTTTCCATGAGATGTGCGTTTTGCGTGAGATGTGCGTTTTGCGTGAGATGTCGATTTTGCGTGAGATGTGCGTTTTGCGTGAGATGTGCGTTTTGCGTGAGATGTGCGATTTGCGTGAGATGTGCGTTTTTCGTGAGATTTGCGTTTTGCTTGAGATGTGCGTGTTTCGTGAGATGTGCGTGTTTCGTGAGATGTGCGTGTTTCGTGAGAGGTGCGTTTTTCGTGAGATGTGCATTTTTCGTTAGATGTGCGTTTTGCGTGAGATGTGCGTTTTTCGTGATATGTGCGTTTTTCGTGATGGTGCGTTTTTCGTCAGATGTGCGTTTTGTGTGAGATGTGCGTTTTGCGTGAGATGTGCGTTTTGCGTGAGATGTGCGTTTTGCGTGAGATGTGCGTTTTGCGAGAGATTTGCGTTTTGCCTGAGATGTGCGTTGTGCGTGATATTTTCGTTTATTTTGATGTGTATTTTGTGATTGATGTGCGTTTTGCATGAGAAATGCGTTTTGCGTGAGATGTGCGTTTTGCGATAATTGTTTTACTTGTGATGTGCGTTTTGCGTGAGATGTGCATTTTGCGTGAGATGTGCGTTTTGCGTGAGATGTGCGTTTTGCGTGAGATGTGCATTTTGTGTGATATTTGCGTTTATCCTGAGATGTGTATTTTGCGCTAGATGTGCGTTTTGCGTGAGATGTGCGTTTTGCGTGAGATGTGCGTTTTTCGTGACATGTGCCTTTTGCGATAAATGTTTTACTTGTGGTGTGCGTATTACTTCACATGTGCGTTATGCGCGATATACCCGTTTTACGTGAGATGTGCATTTTTCGAGAGATGTGCGTTCTTCGTGTGATGTGCGTTTTTCGTGAGATTTGCGTTTTGCGTGAGATGCCGATTTTGCGTGAGATGTGCGTTTTGCCTTTTTCCGACTTTTAAAAAATTATCCATACGAGATTTTTGATAAAAATTCCAAGCTGAAAATAGTTATTCTTGCATAGAATGCACTAGCACGTCTGTATCCCGATGGTGGGTTAGCGCGTTCGAATCATGACTTGGTCGTGATTTTATGAGATTATTACCGTCATCATAGTCATTGTTAAATGCCGCCTGCGGCTGTTCAAATATCGAGCAGCTCATTATTTCTTATAAACTCCATTCGAAGCTGGGAGTATGACCACGAACTACTGATCAATCTTTTGGATCAGGATGGAGGTTGATGAACTCTCCTCTCGCTGATGAAGGAGTTATCACATCCTATTTAAAGCAATTTCATAAACAACAAGCTAATTGGTAAATATTTTACTAAAATTTCGTTCGCGAACCATGTTATGGGACCATCTTTATTAAGGGTCATCTGAGAAAAACTGAAGTCACCAGTATCCTTGCGTTTAAAACAAATGGAGTGTCTCTGCGTCTGTTGTTTTGTCCTAATTCATGGCTGCGTACATGCTCTCTGGAGAATTATTTTTATAAAATTTGACTGATTAATGTTGAGGTCATAGAAAGGTATGTATATAAAAATAGCTAAAACTGACAAGCCACTATAAATCCTGATAATCAATAATTCATCAAACTAGCGATTCTTCATTCCGATGGAAATATGGAAGTGAGTGAAATAATTGCAATTCGTCCAATGAAATTTTCCCCGCAATTCTTCCTTTACACCAAATATTTCTCCATATAATATGGATAAAATTGTATTAGATGTTTCATGTGATTATTACAATTAGCAAACTCATTGTAAAAATCCGGCTACAGATGGTCATGAGATATTTATAACAAATATGAAACAGCTCAATTTTTCTTATAAAATCCATTCGAAGCAGGGAGTACGACTGCGAACTGCTGGACATTCTTTTGGATCAGGATGGAAGATAATTAACTCTCCCATCGCTGACGAACGAGTAATCCTTTCTTATTAAATGCTAATGCGTCTACAACAAGAAAATTGGTGAATTTTTACTAAAAATACCATATTTTTATTTTATTTTTCGATTTCTTTAAAAGAGAGGGTGATTTCTCCTGTCCGAATGAGTGCTTTAAATCTTTGGCATCTGAGTATTTCCTTCGTATTTTGTATTTTTCTTTGCTAAAAAGTACAAAATAATGATCAATATTAATCAAAGTTTTAATAAATACTCTTCAAAAAGTTACATGAAAATGAATACATGTCGACTAAGGTGACGATGACATCGGTGTGTATGTAAATAGTAGGAATACTCGGGGATCATTATATCAAAATATCATCAGCCAGAGGTTGAGTGGGAGCAGAAATTTTTAAGGAAAACACTAATATGTTGGCCTATACCGTCCAAGTTGGCTTGTAAACCGCTGAGCAGTGTTACAACAATATTATATTGTTCTGATCATAGCAGATTTAAGCCAGATCCACACCAAATTGCTGCTCTGAATACTGACGCCAATATTACCTTCATATAGACTACTTTAATATCTTCATCAACTTTACCCAATTACCCAATTAATTGATGATGAAGATATTAAAGGATATAGGTGTAGACTGGAAAGACAGGAGACTGATTAGGAATCTATATGAGAATCAAGTTGTAAAGGTCAGGTTTGATAATGTGGACACCTGCGGAATAAATATCGGTAGAGGAGTAAGACAAGGCTGCTGCCTATCGCCAACCCTATTCAATATATACGGAGAAAGTCTAATGCAAGAAGCTTTAGAAGGCACAGGGGATTTCAAAATTGGAGGAAGGATTATAAGAACAGTAAAATACGCAGATGATCAGGTACTTCTAGCAAGAAAGGAAGAGGAGCTACAAAAAATGATAAATAGACTAGTGATAACAGGTAAAAAATATGGTATGGAAATAAATACAGAAAAATCCAAGGTCATTCGAATATCGGGTAAAGAAGAGAATCTGAACATAACTATTGGGGGAAAGCCATTAGAACAAGTTTCAGAATATAAATACCTTGGAAGTATCATAACACGAGAGGCAAAATGTACGGATGAGATCAAAACTAGAATAGGAAAAGCAAAAGCGGCTTTCAGGAGAAAGAAACAACTACTTACAGGGAATATAAGGGAAGATATCCGCAAGAAGTTGATAAAATGCTACATATGGAGTGTAGCATTGTATGGGGCAGAAACATGGACGCTAAGGAAAAATGACATAAAATACTTGGAAAGCTTTGAAATGTGGACTTGGAGGAGAATGCTGAAGATAAAATGGACAGATAGGATGAAAAACGATGAAGTGCTACGAAGAATAGGAGAGAAGCGAATGATTATACAGACTATCAGAAAGAGGAAGGCTAACTGGGTTGGACATTACCTGAGGAGAGAGAGTATGATTAAAGACGTGTTAGAAGGAAAACTAGATGGGAAAAGGGAAAGAGGTAGGAAAAGGTTTCAGCTGATAGACGATTTGAAAGGGAAAGAGAGTTATCTAGATATAAAGAGGACAGCGGAAAATAGGAGTATATGGAGAACCAGGTTTAACCATGAATAATCACGGACCTGTCTACGGACAGACTACCTATGATGATGATAGACTACTGTGGCATTAAAAAATCAATAAAGTTTGAGATGATTCACCTTGACCCATGAATAAACCATCCCAAAAGTGTAATCGGCCAACCTGGTTTGTGCCATGCCCCGGCATCTCATTTTGTCCAGAGAAAAAGAAAGAATTTAATACCTGAGGTTTTATATTAATATGTGATATGTTTTTAAATTGAATTCGTCGAACTGAGGTTGATGGCTTGTTACACTCTGTCCGTATCATACCTCACCTTCATTTGTTTATTCACGTCACATATTAAATCTTATTTACGTATTAGGTTTCTCATTCGATGCATATTTTTATTTTCTAAATAAAGAATGCCACCTTCACCTAAGATAACTCCGTTAACATTGTCCATTATATTTATTTATTTTTTTAGCGTTTAATATTGATTATAAAATCTTGAAGTGGCGAAATTCGAACAAATGATTCGATAATAAGCTAAAATTTTTATTTCTTGCATTGTTCTCTCTATATCATTTCATTCATTTGATATAAATTTCCTCCTGTGTGGTAAGAGACATAATAGGTGTGTTATATTCTACAAATAGACACAGATAAGAGGTTTTTCCTAACTGGAAAAAATTCTCTGTATTAATGTAGGCACGCGAGGTAAAAAAGTTTTTCAAGCCAGCTCTAGGGGGTTTGCGAACCATGATTCGGGACACCTGTATTACAGCCATCTGAGAATAAATGAAGCCGCGAGTATCCTTGCGTTTATACCAATTGCAGTGTCTCACCGTGTGTTGTGTCGCCTACATTCAAGGCGCACATGCATTCGGTAGAATCAATTTTGTAAATTCATTTAATTGTTGAAGTCATAGATATGGAGCTTCGGTTATAAACTTCTAACAAAGAGGGCATCGTTCGTAATAAATTGTCGTTAGCCCAAAATTTTTATCTTAAACAGGAACCGAATAAAAATATGTAGAATATTGAGAACAGATTCAAAAATTTTAAAATTTCTCGCGAAAGCCAAATAAAAGTATGTATAAAAAATAGCTATATCCGACACGCCGCTATAAATCAAAACAATCAATAGTACATCACACCTGCGATTCTTCTTTCCGAAGGTAAGATAGTAGTGGGTGAAAAATTCGCATATCGCCCAATGTAATTTTCCCCGCAATTCTTTCCTCACCTGCGACAAATATTTCTCTAAATCATATTGTTTAAACTTTTTTATTTGTCTTTTTAAAGTAAATATGAATATAAGTTAATCTTCATGAATATAGAAAATAATTTTAACACTTTTTATGTATTGATTATCAAATATTATGGTAATGATAAGAAATTTAGACAAAAAATTAATTTAATATTTAATAAGCCAAAAAACTAGAAGCTGACAAAATGTTTTGGTAACAGATACGTGGCGCTGACCTTTCAAAAATTATCTTTACAAAATTTAATAATAACTCCAAGTTGAATGTAATTATACCTCTTCTAGCACACAATGCACTAGCACGTCTGGAAACCGATGGTGAGTTTGTTTGTTCGAATCCTGACTTAGCCGTGATTGTATCTGATTATTACTGATATCAAACTCATTGTAAAAGGCCGCCTACGGCTATTCATGAGCAGGTTAAAACAAATATCGAGCAACTCATTATTTATTATAAACTACATGCGAAGCTGGGAGCATGACCGTAATGGGCTCTACATTATTTTGTATCAAAATGGAGTATGATAAACTCTCCCCTCGCTGGCGATGGTATTATTCTTTCCAATTTCAAAGCAATGGCATTAACAACAACCCAATTGGTGTGTATGTAAATAGTAGGAAATATCTGGGACCATTATATCAAAATCATCATCAGCCAGATGTAGAATGGCATCGAAAATCTGCCCGAAAATCACTCAGATGTCGGGCTATACCGTCCAAGTTGGCTTGTAGAATCGAGAAGCAGTGTTACAATAACATAATATTTTTCTCATACATAGTAGATTTAAGCCTTATGCACACCTAATTGCAGTCCTAAATACTGATGCCAAGATTACCTTCATATGGACTACTGTGAAATTTTGAAATCTTAAACGTTTGAGAAGAAACATCTTGACCCATGAAGAAACCATCCCAAAAGTGTCTTCGGCCAACCTGGATTGTGCCACTTCCCGGCATCTCATTCTGTCCATAGAAACAGGACACATTTAGTAACTAAAGTTTTTTTTAATACGTGATAAATTTTTAACTTGAATTCGTCGAAAGGGGTTGATGGCTTGAATCAATTCGTTCGTATCATACATCTCCTTCATTTGTTCATCACGTCACATATACAATCTTATTTACGTATTAAGGTTTCTCATGCGATGCCTAATTTATTTTTCTAAATAATGAATTCAACCTCCACCTAAGATATCTCCTTTAACAATATCCATTATTGTTATATATATTTTGTTAGCGTATAATATTACTTGTAAAATCTTGAAGATGCGAGATTCGAACAAATGATTCGATTAAAAGCAAAAATTCATATTTCTTACATTGTTTTCGCTTTATCATTCCTATCATTTGTTAGATATTTTTTCCTGTGTGGATAACGACATAATATGTGTTATATTCAACGAATTGACATATATAATAGTTTTTGACGAACTGGCAACTTTTTTCTTATTAATGTAGGCACGCGAGGTGGAAATGTTTTTCCAACCAGCTCTAGGGGGTTTGCGAAACATGGTTCGGGACCCTCTGTATTAAAGCCATCAGAGAATAAATGTAGCCGCGAGTATCCTTGCGTTTATACTAAATGCAGTGTCACACCCTATGCTGTGTTGCCTGAATACAAGGCGCTCATGCTGTCTCTCGAATCATTTTTGTAAATATCATTTTAATTTTGAAGTCATAAAAATGGCGCTTCCGTTTAAATCTTCAAACAAAAGAGGGCATCGTATGTAATAACTTGCCGTTAGCCACACATTTAGATATAAAAAGGAACCGAATAAGAGTTAGTTAAATTTTGACAAAAGATATAAAATTTTAAAATGTTCTAGTGAAGAGCAACCAAAAGTATGTATATATAAATAGCTAAATCAAACACGCCGCAATAAATCAGGAGAATCAATAATACATTACACCTGCGATTCTTCATTCCGATGGAATGATAGAAGTGAGTGAAAAAATCGCAAACTCCCCAATGTAGTTTACCCTGCAATTCTTCCTTCACTTGCACCAAATATTTCTCAATATCATATTGTTTAAATATTATAAGTTGTCTTTTTATACTTTAGATGAATAGAAATTACACTTCATGAATTTATAAAATAATTTTAACACCTTATCTATTTGCAAAATCACAAATTATGATAATGATAGGATATTTAGCCAAAAAATTAATAAAATGTTTAATTAAGCAATAAAGCTAGAAACTGACATAATGTCGTGGTAATAGCTAGGTGGTGCTGACTCTTAAAAAATTATCCATACGAGATTTTTGATAAAAATTCCAAGCTGAAAATAGTTATACCTCTTCTAGCACAGAATGCACTAGCACGTCTGTATCCCGATGGTGGGTTAACGCGTTCGAATCATGACTTGGTCGTGATTTTATGTGATTATTACCGCTATCATAGTCATTGTTAAATGCCGCCTGCGGCTGTTCAAATATCGAGCAGCTCATTATTTCTTATAAACTCCATTCGAAGCTGGGAGTATGACCACGAACTACTGATCATTCTTTTGGATCAGGATGGAGGATGATGAACTCTCCTCTCGCAGATGAAGGAGTTATCACATCCTATTTAAAGCAATGGCATAAACAACAAGCTAATTGGTAAATATTTTACTAAAATTTCGTTCGCGAACCATGTTATGGGACCATCTTTATTAAGGGTCATCAGAGAAAAACTGAAGTCACCAGTATCCTTGCGTTTAAAACAAATGGAGTGTCTCTGCGTCTGTTGTTTTGCCCTAATACATGGCTGCGTACATGCTCTCTGGAGAATTATTTTTATAAAATTTGACTGATTAATGTTGAGGTCATATAAAAGTATGTATATAAATATAGCTAAAACTGACAAGCCACTATAAATCCTGATAATCAATAATTCATCAAACTAGCGATTCTTCATTCCGATGGAAATATGGAAGTGAGTGAAATAATAGCAATTCGTCCAATGAAATTTTCCCCGCAATTCTTCCTTTACACCAAATATTTCTCCATATAATATGGATAAAATTGTATTAGATGTTTTATGTGATTATTACAATTAGCAAACTCATTGTAATAATCCGGCTACAGATGATCATGAGATATTTATAACAAATATGAAACAGCTCAATTTTTCTTATAAAATCCATTCGAAGCAGGGAGTACGACTGCGAACTGCTGGACATTCTTTTGGATCAGGATGGAAGATAAATAACTCTCTTATCGCTGACGAACAAGTAATCCTTTCTTATTAAATGCTAATGCGTCTACAACAAGAAAATTGGTGAATTCTTACTAAAAATACCATATTTTAATTTCATTTTTCGATTTCTTTAAAAGAGAGGGTGATTTCTCCTGTCCGAATGAGTGGTTTAAATCTTTGGCATCTGAGTATTTCCTTCGTATTTTGTATTTTTCTTTGCGGAAAAGTACAAAATAATGATCCATATTAATAAAAGTTTTAATAAATACTCTTCAAAAAAGTTACATGAAAATGAATACATGTCGACTAAGGTGACGATGACATCGGTGTGTATGTAAATAGTAGGAATACTCTGGGATCTCTATATCAAAAATATCATCAGCCAGAGGTAGAGTGGGAGCAGAAATTTTTAAGGAAAACACTAATATGTTGGCCTATACCGTCCAAGTTGGCTTGTAAATCGCTGAGAAGTTTTACAACAATATTATATTGTTCTGATCATAGCAGATTTAAGCCTGATCCACACCAAATTGCTGCTCTGAATACTGACGCCAATATTACCTTCATATAGACTACTGTGGCATTCAAAAATCAATAAAGTTTGAGATGATTCACCTTGACCCATGAATAAACCATCCCAAAAGTGTAATCGGCCAACCTGGTTTGTGCCATGCCCCGGCATCTCATTTTGTCCAGAGAAAAAGAAAGAATATAATACTTGAGGTTTTATATTAATATGTGATATGTTTTTAACTTGAATTCGTCGAACTGAGGTTGATGGCTTGTTACACTCTGTCCGTATCATACCTCACCTTCATTTGTTTATTCACGTCACATATTAAATCTTATTTACGTATTAGGTTTCTCATTCGATGCATATTTTTATTTTCTAAATAAAGAATGCCACCTTCACCTAAGATAACTCCGTTAACATTGTCCATTATATTTATTTATTATTTTAGAGTTTAATATTGATTGTAAAATCTTGAAGTGGCGAAATTCGAACAAATGATTCGATAATAAGCTAAAATTTATATTTCCTCCATTGTTTTCTCTATATCATTTCATTCATTTGATATAAATTTCCTCCTGTGTGGTAAGAGACATAATAGGTGTGTTATATTCTACAAATAGACACAGATAAGAGGTTTTTCCTAACTGGAAAAAATTCTCTGTATTAATGTAGGCACGCGAGGTAAAAAAGTTTTTCAAGCCAGCTCTAGGGGGTTTGCGAACCATGATTCGGGACCCCTGTATTACAGCCATCTGAGAATAACTGAAGCCTCGAGTATCCTTGCGTTTATACCAATTGCAGTGTCTCACCGTGTGTTGTGTCGCCTACATTCAAGGCGCACATGCATTCGGTAGAATCAATTTTGTAAATTCATTTCATTGTTGAAGTCATAGATATGGAGCTTCGATTATAAACTTCTAACAAAGAGGGCATCGTTCGTAATAACTTGTCGTTAGCCCATAATTTTTATCTTAAACAGGAACCGAATAAAAATATGTAGAATATTGAGAAGATTAAAAATTTTAAAAATTTCTCGCGAAAGCCAAATTATAGTATGTATAAAAAATTCCTAAATCCGACACGCCGCTATAAATCAAGACAATCAATAGTACATCACACCTGCGATTCTTCTTTCCGAAGGTAAGAAAGTAGTGAGTGAAAAATTTGCATATCGCCCAATGTAATTTTCCCCGCAATTCTATCCTCACTTGCGACAAATATTTCTCTAAATCATATTGTTTAAACTTTTTTATTTGTCTTTTTAAAGTAAATATGAATATAAGTTAATCTTCATGAACATAGAAAATAATTTTAACACTTTTTATGTATTGATTATCAAATATTATGGTAATGATAAGAAATTTAGACAAAAAATTAATTTAATATTTAATAAGCCAAAAAACTAGAAGCTGACAAAATGTTTTGGTAACAGATACGTGGCGCTGACCTTTCAAAAATTATCTTTACAAAATTTAATAATAACTCCAAGTTGAATGTAATTATACCTCTTCTAGCACACAATGCACTAGCACGTCTGGAAACCGATGGTGAGTTTGTTTGTTCGAATCCTGACTTAGCCGTGATTGTATCTGATTATTACTGATATCAAACTCATTGTAAAAGGCCGCCTACGGCTATTCATGAGCAGGTTAAAACAAATATCGAGCAACTCATTATTTATTATAAACTACATGCGAAGCTGGGAGCATGACCGTAATGGGCTCTACATTATTTTGTATCAAAATGGAGTATGATAAACTCTCCCCTCGCTGGCGATGGTATTATTCTTTCCAATTTCAAAGCAATGGCATTAACAACAACCCAATTGGTGTGTATGTAAATAGTAGGAAATATCTGGGACCATTATATCAAAATCATCATCAGCCAGATGTAGAATGGCATCGAAAATCTGCCCGAAAATCACTCAGATGTCGGGCTATACCGTCCAAGTTGGCTTGTAGAATCGAGAAGCAGTGTTACAATAACATAATATTTTTCTCATACATAGTAGATTTAAGCCTTATGCACACCTAATTGCAGTCCTAAATACTGATGCCAAGATTACCTTCATATGGACTACTGTGAAATTTTGAAATCTTAAACGTTTGAGAAGAAACATCTTGACCCATGAAGAAACCATCCCAAAAGTGTCTTCGGCCAACCTGGATTGTGCCACTTCCCGGCATCTCATTCTGTCCATAGAAACAGGACACATTTAGTAACTAAAGTTTTTTTTAATACGTGATAAATTTTTAACTTGAATTCGTCGAAAGGGGTTGATGGCTTGAATCAATTCGTTCGTATCATACATCTCCTTCATTTGTTCATCACGTCACATATACAATCTTATTTACGTATTAAGGTTTCTCATGCGATGCCTAATTTATTTTTCTAAATAATGAATTCAACCTCCACCTAAGATATCTCCTTTAACAATATCCATTATTGTTATATATATTTTGTTAGCGTATAATATTACTTGTAAAATCTTGAAGATGCGAGATTCGAACAAATGATTCGATTAAAAGCAAAAATTCATATTTCTTACATTGTTTTCGCTTTATCATTCCTATCATTTGTTAGATATTTTTTCCTGTGTGGATAACGACATAATATGTGTTATATTCAACGAATTGACATATATAATAGTTTTTGACGAACTGGCAACTTTTTTCTTATTAATGTAGGCACGCGAGGTGGAAATGTTTTTCCAACCAGCTCTAGGGGGTTTGCGAAACATGGTTCGGGACCCTCTGTATTAAAGCCATCAGAGAATAAATGTAGCCGCGAGTATCCTCGCGTTTATACTAAATGCAGTGTCACACCCTATGCTGTGTTGCCTGAATACAAGGCGCTCATGCTGTCTCTCGAATCATTTTTGTAAATATCATTTTAATTTTGAAGTCATAAAAATGGCGCTTCCGTTTAAATCTTCAAACAAAAGAGGGCATCGTATGTAATAACTTGCCGTTAGCCACACATTTAGATATAAAAAGGAACCGAATAAGAGTTAGTTAAAATTTGACAAAAGATATAAAATTTAAAAATGTTCTAGTGAAGAGCAACCAAAAGTATGTATATATAAATAGCTAAATCAAACACGCCGCAATAAATCAGGAGAATCAATAATACATTACACCTGCGATTCTTCATTCCGATGGAATGATAGAAGTGAGTGAAAAAATCGCAAACTCCCCAATGTAGTTTACCCTGCAATTCTTCTTTCACTTGCACCAAATATTTCTCAATATCATATTGTTTAAATATTATAAGTTGTCTTTTTATACTTTAGATGAATAGAAATTACACTTCATGAATTTATAAAATAATTTTAACACCTTATCTATTTGCAAAATCACAAATTATGATAATGATAGGATATTTAGCCAAAAAATTAATAAAATGTTTAATTAAGCAATAAATCTAGAAACTGACATAATGTCGTGGTAATAGCTAGGTGGTGCTGACTCTTAAAAAATTATCCATACGAGATTTTTGATAAAAATTCCAAGCTGAATATAGTTATACCTCTTCTAGCACAGAATGCACTAGCACGTCTGTATCCCGATGGTGGGTTAGCGCGTTCGAATCATGACTTGGTCGTGATTTTATGTGATTATTACCGTCATCATAGTCATTGTTAAATGCCGCCTGCGGCTGTTCAAATATCGAGAAGCTCATTATTTCTTATAAACTCCATTCGAAGCTGGGAGTATGACCACGAACTACTGATCATTCTTTTGGATCAGGATGGAGGATGATGAACTCTCCTCTCGCAGATGAAGGAGTTATCACATCCTATTTAAAGCAATGGCATAAACAACAAGCCAATTGGTAAATTTTTTAAAAAAATTCCGTTCGCGAACCATGTTATGGAACCATTTTTACTAAGGGTCATCTGAGAAAAACTGAAGTCACCAGTATCCTTGCGTTTAAAACAAATGCAGTGTCTCTGCGTCTGTTGTTTTTCCCTAATACATGGCTGCGTACATGCTCTCTGGAGATCTATTTTTATTAAATTTGACTGATTAATGTTGAGGTCATAGAAAAGTATGTATATAAAAATAGCTAAAACTGACAAGCCACTATAAATCCTGATAATCAATAATTCATCAAACTAGCGATTCTTCATTCCGATGGAAATATGGAAGTGAGTGAAGTAATAGCAATTCGTCCAATGAAATTTTCCCCGCAATTCTTCCTTTACACCAAATATTTCTCCATATCATATGGATAAAATTGTATTAGATGTTTTATGTGATTATTACAATTAGCAAACTCATTGTAAAAAGCCGGCTACAGATGGTCATGAGATACTTATAACAAATATGAAACAGCTCAATTTTTCTTATAAAATCCATTCGAAGCAGGGAGTACGACTGCGAACTGCTGGACATTCTTTTGGATCAGGATGGAAGATAATTAACTCTCTTATCGCTGACGAACGAGTAATCCTTTCTTATTAAATGCT
Organism: Tanypteryx hageni; assembly: GCA_028673005.1. Taxonomy (NCBI): domain Eukaryota; kingdom Metazoa; phylum Arthropoda; class Insecta; order Odonata; family Petaluridae; genus Tanypteryx; species Tanypteryx hageni. The sequence continues at coordinate 136,571,697 of CM054120.1, read as the reverse complement.
AATGCGTCTACAACAAGAAAATTGGTGAATTTTTACTAAAAATACCATATTTTAATTTTACTTTTTCGATTTCTTTAAAAGAGAGGGTGATTTCTCCTGTCCGAATGAGTGGTTTAAATCTTTGGCATCTGAGTATTTCCTTCGTATTTTGTATTTTTCTTTGCGGAAAAGTACAAAATAATGATCCATATTAATAAAAGTTTTAATAAATACTCTTCAAAAAAGTTACATGAAAATGAATACATGTCGACTAAGGTGACGATGACATCGGTGTGTATGTAAATAGTAGGAATACTTGGGGATCATTATATCAAAAATTTCATCAGCCAGAGGTAGAGTGGGAGAGCAAATTTTTACGGAAAACACTCAGATGTTGGCCTATACCTTCCAAGTTGGCTTTTGAAATCGCGGAGAGGTGTTACAATAATATTATATTATTCTCATCATAGTAGATTTAAACCTGATGCACACCAAATTGCTGCCCTGAATACTGACGCCAATATTACCTTCATATTCAAAAATCATTAAAGTTTGAGATGATACAACTTGAACTATGAATAAACCATATTCATGAATTTAGAAAATAATTTTAACATTTTATTTAGTTGCATAATCAGAAATTATGATAATGATAGTGTATTTAGCCAAAAATTTAATAAAATGTTTAATTAAGCAATAAAACTATAAACTGACATAATGTCGTGGTAATAGCTAGGTGGTGCTGACTTTTAAATAATTATCCATACGAGATATTTGATAAAAATTCCAAATTGGAAATAGTTATACTTCTTCTAGCACAGAATGCACTAGCACGTCTGTATACCGATGGTGAGTTAGCGCGTTCGAATCATGACTTGGTCGTGATGTTATGTGATTATTACCGTCATCATAGTCATTGTTAAATGCCGCCTGCGGCTGTTCAAATATCGAGCAGCTCATTATTTCTTATAAACTCCATTCGAAGCTGGGAGTATGACCACGAACGACTGATCATTCTTTTGGATCAGGATGGAGGATGATGAACTCTCCTCTCGCAGATGAAGGAGTTATCACATCCTTTTAAAAGCAATGGCATAAACAACAAGCTAATTGGTAAATTTTTTACTCAAATTTTGTTCGCGAACCATGTTATGGGACCATCTTTATTAAGGGTCATCTGAGAAAAACTGAAGTCACCAGTATCCTTGCGTTTAAAACAAATGCAATGTCTCTACGTCTGTTGTTTTGCCCTAATATATGGCTGCGTACACGCTCTCTGGAGAATTATTTTTATTAAATTTGATTGATTAATGTTGAGGTCATAGAAAAGTATGTATATAAAAATAGCTAAAACTGACAAGCCACTATAAATCCTGATAATCAATAATTCATCAAACTAGCGATTCTTCATTCCGATGGAAATATAGAAGTGAGGGAAATAATCGCAATTCGTCCAATGAAATTTTCCCCGCAATTCTTCCTTTACACCAAATATTTCTCCATATCATATGGATAAAATTGTATTAGATGTTTTATGTGATTATTACAATTAGCAAACTCATTGTAAAAAGCCGGCTACAGATGGTCATGAGATACTTATAACAAATATGAAACAGCTCAATTTTTCTTATAAAATCCATTCGAAGCAGGGAGTACGACTGCGAACTGCTGGACATTCTTTTGGATCAGGATGGATTATAATTAACTCTCCCATCGCTGACGAACGAGTAATCCTTTCTTATTAAATGCTAATGCGTCTACAACAAGAAAATTGGTGAATTTTTACTAAAAATACCATATTTTAATTTTACTTTTTCGATTTCTTTAAAAGAGAGGGTGATTTCTCCTGTCCGAATGAGTGGTTTAAATCTTTGGCATCTGAGTATTTCCTTCGTATTTTGTATTTTTCTTTGCGGAAAAGTACAAAATAATGATCCATATTAATAAAAGTTTTAATAAATACTCTTCAAAAAAGTTACATGAAAATGAATACATGTCGACTAAGGTGACGATGACATCGGTGTGAATGTAAATAGTAGGAATACTCTGGGATCATTATATCAAAAATTTCATCAGCCAGAGGTAGAGTGGGAGAGCAAATTTTTATAGAAAACACTCAGATTTTGGCCTATACCTTCCAAGTTGGCTTTTAAAATCGCGGAGAGGTGTTACAATAATATTATATTATTCTCATCATAGTAGATTTAAACCTGATGCACACCAAATTGCTGCCCTGAATACTGACGCCAATATTACCTTCATATAGACTACTGTGGCATTCAAAAATCAATAAAGTTTGAGATGATTCACCTTGACCCATGAATAAACCATCCCAAAATTGTAATCGGCCAACCTGGTTTGTGCCATGCCCCGGCATCTCATTTTGTCCAGAGAAAAAGAAAGAATTTTATACCTGAGGTTTTATATTAATATGTGATATGTTTTTAACTTGAATTCGTCGAACTGAGGTTGATGGCTTGTTACACTCTGTCCGTATCATACCTCACATTCATTTGTTTATTCACGTCATATATTAAATCTTATTTACGTATTAGGTTTCTCATTCGATGCATATTTTTATTTTCTAAATAAAGAATGCCACCTTCACCTAAGATAACTCCGTTAACATTGTCCATTATATTTATATTTATTTTTTTAGCGTTTAATATTGATTGTAAAATCTTGAAGTGGCGAAATTCGATAATAAGCTAAAATTTTTATTTCTTGCATTGTTTTCTCTATATCATTTCATTCATTTGATATAAATTTCCTCCTGTGTGGTAAGAATCATAATATGTGTGTTATATTCTACAAATAGACAAAGATAAGAGGTTTTTCCTAACTGGCAAAAATTCTCTGTATTAATGTAGGCACGCGAGGTAGAAAAGTTTTTCAAGCCTGCTCTAGGGGGTTTGCGAACCATGATTCGGGACCCCTGTATTACAGCCATCTGAGAATAACTGAAGCCGCGAGTATCCTTGCGTTTATACCAATTGCAGTGTCTCACCGTGTGTTGTGTCGCCTACATTCAAGGCTTTTTTGTTTCCATTTTGTTTCCATTAATAAATCGTAAGTTTGAATTTTGGGGCGGCACCGGTAGTTTCCTTCCAAAGATGCACCGCAACAAATTTGTTTCTTATCCATCCCTTTTACCTCTTCTACCCTCACAAGACCTACTTCTCGTATCATTCAACCCAAAAATGACATTTGGTGCTGCTCGAATATTAGAGGAATAAGATTTCATAATATTTATCGCGCTTCCACCACAGTACTAATAAAGTTTATCTGTGTTTCATGTTTTTCCTAATAAGGAGCATAATAATTGATTTTTCGTTTGAACATCCAATGCACTACGTAGCCTCTTAGGTCAACTTGGTTTCATTTATTACGAGCGCTTACTCTTAGGTGGCAGGACGTATCTTACATTGAGTTACTCATTTCACTGCAGGTATTTAAAAAAATTGATTATTTGAACTCCTTCAGATAATATAGTCGTCCAATTTGCCATTTCTGGGTGATCTCTATAAGTTTGTTTTTGACATAGCAAAGCAACTGTCCAGGCAGGATATGAGCCGATAGTTCCATGGATGGGGTTAAATATAAAAGAATAATAAAAATGTTCAAAAAATTTGTAATTTTTTCATGGAGTTTACTCAGTAACTCGTTTATAATCAGGTGACGGCTTTTTGAAAATATTTACCATAGAAGCAATTTTGAAAAAAATACTGTATTTATCGCTTAAAATTTGAATAAGTAGATCTCGTTAAAATGTGTAATGCAATCTGTTGCAATAGGAGGATTTGTGTGTAAAGGTATGCAATAGAATAAGAGCCCTCAATCGAAAGTAGTGAGTGGATGGGAGTTCTATATTTCCTAACAATGATTTGAAAAAGCGACCACTTCTTCCGAGAGAAATAAAAAACAAAGTGTTTCTCGCTGCCAAATTCAAATATGTACTCGCTTAACTTTTTCTAGTGTTGCTGTACCAATTAAAGTTTAAAAAATAAGATATTTATGAATGTGAAATCCATTGGGTTTTATATTTACAATCCGTCATTATCAACGCACAGCCCTGTAATATAAGCTCCAAATTAATTTCATCATTTTATATTGTAACGCTTGAACGCCTTCGCGCGGGTCAACCCGCAATGTTTTGTTTTCCTTTTTTTTCGAGGAGTCAGCGAGTGTCGCCGCGTTGTCGCATGTAGAGAGTCCTCGAAGGGGGTGTTATCGCTCACATGCGTTCGAGTTCTTGGGTATGTGCGAGATAGAAGTTAGTGCTCGTCTGTGGGGAGTGTTAGGCTTTAATTACTCCCGTGGTATTTGTTTGCCTTTCATGTTTCATTTCCTTTACCCCGGAAATAAATCTTTTCCTTCCCTACTCCCCTCATTTTGTTCTCGATGATGATCGGTGTTGGAATCATTAAGTAAATGATTGTCACCTACCGAACTGAGAGAACTATTATTCTAAAGAATATTTTTCCTTTCTCTCCCTCTCCTCCCGTCTCCATTCCGAGTGCGGGCAGAATTTTTCCCTCCTTCCGATTTTACCCGCACTGTCGCCCAACCATCCGTCATTACCTCGTTGACCCGCGACCTGTGGCTAATCTTGGGGAGAAAACGTCATATTTTGGCGTCCAACGTTGGGCACGAAAAAAATTTTTGTTGTTTCACCAAGAGATTGGCAGTGTCAGATTAGGAGTGTTAGAAACAACGTAGTTTTTACTCTCCTATTGCTTGTACCTTACTACGGTGCTCCCTGGCCTGTAAATTCATATCCCGTCGGACCTGGGGAAGAGAAGAATAGAACCTGATTATTCCCTTCCTTTTGTTGTTTGAATGATTGGGGATGGAGAGAAAGGTAGGAACCTCGTGGATAAACCATCTGTCGAAGGCAGAGACAGTTGCGTATTGTGAGCAATTTGGACTCTCTTCGCAGGGCAATTTAGATCAGTTGCGTACTGAATTACGCGAATACTATAGGAATCTACCGGCAGAGGAGACCTCAGAGGTCTCGCCTGACGAAGAGAATTTGTTAAGTTGTTTATTACGTCACCTGGTAGAAGCCGCGAAAGTCAGAGAAAGACGGTATTCAGACGCGGAGAATTTGGCTTAGTTTGTAACTCGGAAAGGAGTTTCTTCGCCGGGGAAGAAATGGAGAGAATAGTTTCATTTATCGAATAGTAGGAAGAGATTTAGATTTCCAATGATATTTTCGATGACGCTATGTAATATTGCCCCAAAAATTTTAAACGGAAAGAGTTGCAGTGGTTTTGTGTCAACAGGAACTCGTTTTATTCGAATTCTGCTTTCCGGGAAGCGTATTAATTGATTACTAATTATAATTAATTGTAATAATAGAGATAATTAAAATTAATTATTAATTATAATTAATTATTAATTAAATTTTCACTGTGAAAATTGAAATGTCGCTATGCTATGACGGAAACCTTTATTTACCCGAGTCATTTGGCCTCGATTACATGGTCGGTGACGGTAAATACCCTCCTGACTTCGCGACAAGGGAGCTTCCCTCCATATCTAATGTGTTTTCTCCAAGGGGATAACATCGCGGCTGAGGGTAGCGGTTTCCAGGTTTGGCTTCGTTTAATTTTGGGATCTTGGTAGTTCCAACTAAACATTCGGCGCATCCATGGCCCAGCGCTAATCACAGTCGCGCCGAAGAATAAGCGGACGTATAAACTAATATAATAAACAGTTAAATGAAATGGGGGAAAATGCGGAGGACACCCCAAGTTCCCAGGCGTTCGGTCACCCATTCAATCACGATCAAGGACATACGAAGCTTAAGTTCGGTGATCGGCCGAGAACCGGTGTTTTCATCGAGGTTTTTTTTGTAAATATCATTTGATTTTTTTAACATATGCAGCATATTTCCAGAAAAAATTATTATTATATAATTATACTCTCGCTCCAATCCTCGCTATGTGGACTTTTTTTCAGAGAAGCAAAATATTTTTCGTTGGTTCTGGCATCTTTACCTCCGACCTACGGACCATTTCCAAAGACAAAGAATTTTAACGTTCCTCCCGGAATTTCTTTCGGGGGTTCCAAAATTTCTTTTCTAGGCGATGCACTCAGCGTTCACAACCGGCTTCCTCATTCGCGACTCTCCAGGGGATGCGGATTTTCTCCGCGTTTCCCGAGATTTTACGTGGATATCGTACTCTATAACCTACAGCCCGTCGCCGAAGACCAGGAATTTGGTTGGCATTCCCGGATTATTTCCCGGAGCTCCATGATTTTTCCTCGAGGCCGACGCAGTCCTCTGCGTGCGGATTATTTCCATGTCCATGGATTCTTTCACCGGGTCCAGGTATTTTTAGTTCGCGTCCCCGGATCTTCGCCGACGGAACGGAGATTTTCAGGGCCTCCTGAAAGATATTCGCGGTTCCGAGATATGTCTCCTGTACCACCAGTCCGACCGCGACCGCCGGGCTCCATCTCAGGCGCATCCCGGAATGCGGGATTTTCCTTCAAGATTTTCGGTTTATCCAAGAGTGCCGACCTCTTTATTTAGACTGCCGATCGAGGCCTTCGGCTAAGAGGATCCTGAATCGTTTGCCAAATAATCGTTCGCGGGTCACCCATACATCCAACGCGCACACGAAAATTGTTTTTTCGCCGAATTACTCTCTCTGATCCGTCTCTTCGGACGCCACTATCCAATAAATAGAGCCCCATCCCACGCGAAATCGTCCGACGTGTTTTCGGAGGCACGAAAATCCCCGAAAACAGACACCGACTGCAATCCGAGCCAGGCCTCTTCCACTTGACGTTGCCCCGCTCTCTGCTCCGCCGAACGAGCCTCTCTCCGCCTCCGACGGCCCCCCTACGTCTCCGACAAGTCGGCCCTGCGCTCGCCCACGCGGACGCCCCGCGGCTCTTTGCGAAATTTCCACTCCATGTCCCTGTCCGGCTCCAATAAACCCTCACGAGACCTTATCCTTAATGCTTACCCGGGTTTGATTAATTTTTTTAACGTTAAAAAGTTGAATGGAGGCATGTTATGACGGTAGACTTTTTTGCCAGCTGCCACTCTCCAATAAATCGAGCCCCATCCCTCGCGAAATCGTCCTACGTGGTTTCGGAGGCACGAAAATCCCCGAAAACGGCCACCGACTGTCAAAGATGCCGGCCTCCTTATCTTCGACAGCCGAGCTAGGCTTTTGGCTACGAGGAGCCGGAATCGTTCGCCGAAAAATCGTTCCCGGGGACCCCATATATCCCACGCGCTCCCGAAAACTTTTTTTTTGCCGAAATACCCCCTTGGATCCGCCTCTTCGGACGGCCAGAGGCCCCTCCCCACGAAAACGAGCTGGCTCCCCCGCGATGTCACCCCACGTGTTTTCGGAGGCCCGAAAATCTTCGAAATCCGACACCGACTCCCATCTAGGCCACCCATCGCATCTTTCGACGATGCCCCGCTCTCTGACTCGCCAAACGAGCCTTTTCTCGCCCCCGACTTCCCCACCACGCCCCCGAAAGGCTGGCCCCGGCACTCGGCCAGGTGGTCCCTCCACGTCACTTCGCGAAATATCGCCTTCCAACAATAAACCCTCAGGAGGTCTTCTCCTTATCTCCATCCCGGGATTATTTTCCATTTATAACGGTGAAATGTGTAATGTCGCTATGCTATTACGGAAACCTATATTTGCCCTGGTAATTTGGCCCCGACTACCTGATCGATGACGATAAACACCCTCCGGACCTCGCAAGAAGTGAGGCTTACCTCCATATCTCATGCTTTTTTCCAGGGTGATAACATCGCGGCTGGGGGTCGCAATTTCCATGTAGTTTTCATTTAAGTTTTGGCTCTTTGTAGCTCCAAGTAAAACATTCGACGCATTCATGGCCCAGCTCACGTCGTAATCGCGCCGAAGACTAAGCGGACGTATATTAATAAAATAAACTGATAAAAATGAAATGGTGCAAAAATGCGAAAAACGCACCGTATTCCCAGCCGGTCGGTCACCCATCCAAGCCCTATCCAGTACATACGATCTTTAACTTCGTTAATCGGACGAGAACCGGTGTTTTCATGGTGGTATTTTTTTGTAAATATCATAGCATTTTTAAAATATTTTTTTAACATATGCAGCATGTTTCCAGAAAATTTTTTTAAACTATCGCCCCAATCCTCGCGATTCGGACTTTTTTCCCGAGACGCACGACTTTTTTCGTGGGTCCTGGCGTCTTTATCTCCGTGCTACGAAGCATTTTCAAAGACAGGGAATTTTTCCCGATCCGCCGGTAATTTCATTCAGGAGTTCCGAAATTTCATTAATAGGTGATGTACTCCGCGCTCAAAACCGGCTTCCTCTCTCGCAACACTCCACGGGATACGGATTTTTTCCGCGGTTCCCTAGCTTTTACGTGGACATCGTACTCTGTAAGCTACGGACAGTCGCCGAAGACCCGGAATTTGGTTTGCATTCCCGGATTATTTCCCGGGGCTCCATGATTTTTCCTCGCGACCTACGCAATCTTCGAGAAATGACAGTCGAGTTTCCTCTCAAGCACGCCGCGGTTCCCTGGGTGCGGATTTTTTTCGGGTCCATCGATTTTGTCGCCGGAACCAGGTATTTTTTCATTGTGACTGCGGATCTTCGCCGACGCCCCGGAATATTTCAGGTCCTCCACAAGAATGATTTTCGCGGTTTCGAGATATTTCACCTGTGTCACCGATCCGACCACGACCGTCGGCCTCCCTCTCAGGCGCACCCCAGGATGCATGATTTTCCTTGGAGATTTTCGATTTGCCCAGGAGTGCCGACCTATTTTTCTTCGACTGCCGATGAAGTCCTTCGTCTACGAGTATCCTGGATCGTTCGCCAAATAATCGTTCCCGAGACACCCATACATCTCACTCACCCCCGAAATATTTTTTCCGCCAAAATACCCCTTCTGATCCTTCTCATCTTACGGCCAGCGGCACATACCCACGAAATCGAGTCCTCCCACGCAAAATCTTCCGACGTGTTTTCGGAGGCACGAAAATCCCCGAAAACTGAAACCGACTGCAATCCCAGCCACGACTTTTCCCGTCGACAATGCCCCGCTCTCTACTCAAACGAACGAGCCTCTCCCCTCCCACGACGGCCATGCCATGCCCCCGACAAGTTGGCTCGGCCACGCATACGTCCAGCGGATCTTGGCGAAATTTCCCCTCCCCCAGCCTGTCCGGCTCAAATAAACCCTTAGGACGTCATCTCCTTATCGCTTTCCCGGGTTTGTTTTATTTTTTTAAAGTTGAAAAGTTGAATGGCGCCTTGCTGTGAGGGAAACCTATAATTGCCAGTGTGATTTGGTCCAGACTAGCAGCTGGATGACGGTAATTGCCCTCCTGTCCTCGCGACAAAGAAGGCTTCCCCCATATCTCATGAGTTTTCTCAGGGTTGATTACAACTCGGCTGAGGGTCGCGGTATTTAAGTGGGTGTAAATTAAGGTTCGACTAGCGGTAGCTCCGAGTAAACATTAGGCGCATCCGTAGCCCAGCGCAAATCGCAGTCGCGCCGAAGAATAAGCGAACGTATAAACTAATAATATTTACAGATAAGATAAAATGTTTGGCTCCAATAAACCCTCAGGAGTTCTTCTCCTTAACGCTTACCCGGGTTTGTTTTAATTTTTAACGTTGTAAAGTAAATGGCGCCATGCTATGACGGTAACCTATTTTTGCCCTGGTCATTTGGCCCCGACTACGTGGTGGGTGACGGTAATTATCCTCCTGACCTCGCGGCTAAGGAGACTTCCATCGTATCACATGCGTTTTCTCCGGGGGGATAACATCGCGGCTGAGGGTAGCGGTTTCCGGGTAGGATTCGTTTAAGTTTGGGCACGCGGTAGCCCCGAGTAGACATTAGGCGCATCCGTGGCCCATCGCAAAGAACAGTCTAGCCGAAGAATAGGCGGACGTAAAAACTAATAAAATCAACTGATAAAATGAAATGGTGCAAAACTGCGAACGACAGCCAGTGTTCCCAGGCAGTCGGTCACCATTCCAAGCACTATCCAGGACTTACGATGTTTAACTTCACTGATTGGACGAAAATCGTTGTTTTACGTGGTATTTTTTTTGTAACTGCCATAGAATTTGTTTAATCTTTTTTTTTAACATATGAAGCATATTTCTAGAAAAAATTTTAAATCACATAAGTAGAGGACTGCGGGTATTACATAATCACAGAAAAAGCAGATTGAACAAACAACGCGACACTCCATGGGATGCGGATTTTTTCCACGGTTCCCGAGCTTTTACGTGGACATCGTACTATGTAGGCTACGGACCGTCGCCAAAGACCCGGAATTTGGTTTGCATTCCCGGATAATTTCCGGGGGCTCCACTATTTTTCTTCGTAACCGACGCAATCTTCGAGAAATGACAGTCGAGTTCTCTCTCAAGCACACCGCGGTTCCCTGGCTGCGGATTTTATGCGGGTTCACCGATTCTTTCGCCGGATCAAGGTATTTTTTCTTCGCGACTCCGGATCATCGCCGACGCCCCGGAGTTTTTCAGATCCTCCACGAGAATGATGTGGCCCCGAATACCTGGTGGGTGACGGTAATTGCCCTCCTGACCTCGCGAAAAAAAAGGCTTCCCCCATATCTCATGCCTTTTCTTAGGGGTGATAGGGTCGCGGTTTTTAAGGAGGTGTAAATTAAGGTTCGGCTAGCGGTAGCTCCGAGTAAACATTAGGCGCATCCGTGGCCCAGCGCAAATCGATGTCGCGCCGAAGAATAAGCGAACGTATAAACTAATAAAATTTACAGATAAGATAAAATGGTGCAAAATAGCGAACGACATCCGGTTTCCCAGGCGGCCGTTCACCCATCCAAGCACTATCGATGACCTATGATTTTTAAATTCCGTGACCGGACGACAACCTTTGTTTTCATCCTGGTATTTTTTTTATAACTAAAAAAAAATTTGTTTAATCGTTTTTTAACATATGAAGCATATTTCCAGAGAGAATTTTAAACCCCATTAAGTAGAGGACAGCGAGTATTACATATGACCTGAAAAATTTGATTGAACAAACAATATCCATATAAAACTGTTCTTTGGTCTTGTTTCATTTTCGTTCAATCACTTCACCCCTGTCGCCACCATCGTATTCTTAATCACTTTCGTGAATATGTTGAAGTCTAATTATTACAGTTTCTTGTTTCGTATGCCACTTTCCCGGAAGATATTGATCCTCTTATATATTCGTCTAATCACAACCTAGAGGTCTTTCGATGCATCGCATGGCTGGTATATGTGTATGTCTATGACTTCTCTTTAACAGATACAGTTTTTTTTGTCGACCTTCCGTCCTATTTGCCATTTTCTGTGGTTCGTCATTTGTATTCTGTTTACGAAGGCCCGGAATTTTTTCAGGGCCTCCACGAGAAAGATATTCGTGGTTCCAGGATATTTTCCCTGTGCCATCGATCCGAACGGGACCGTCGGGCACCCTCTCAGGCGCTCTTTGGAATGCGGGATTTTCCTTCAAAATTTTCGGTTTGTCGAAGAGTGCCGACCTCTTTATCTTCGACTGCCAATCGAGGCCTTTGGCTACGAAGAGCCGGGATCGTTTGCCAAAAAATCGATCTCGGAACCCGCGGCACTTGGCGAAATTTCCCCTTCTCGTCTCTGTTCGGCTTCAAAAATCACTAAGGAGGTCATCACCTTATCGCTTTCCCGGGTTTGTTTTATTTTTTTAAAGTTGAAAAGTGGAATGGCACCTTGCTATGAGGGAAACCTTTAATTGCCACTGTCAATTGGTCCAGACTACTTAGTGGATGACGGGAATTGCCCTCCTGACTTCGCGACAAAGGAGGCTTTCCCCATATCTGATTCCTTTTCTCAGGGGTAATGACACCGCGGCTGAGGGTCGCGGTTTTTAGGTAGATGTAAATTAAGGTTCGGCTAGCGGTAGCTACGAGTAAACATTAGGCACATCCGTGGCCGATCGCAAATCGCAGTCGCTCCGAAGAATAAACGAACGTATAAACTAATAACATTTACAGATAAAATATAATAGTTAAAGAATGCGAGCGACATCCGGTTTCCCAGGTGGCCGGTCACCCATCCAAACACAATCGAGGACCTGCTATGTTTAAATTCCGTGATCGCACGAGAACCTTATATAAAGCATATTTCCAGAAAAAAATTTAAACCCCATTAAGTGGAGGACAGCGAGTATTACATATGACCAGAAAAATCTGATTGAACAAACTATATCCATATAAAAATGTTCTTTGATCAAGTTTCAATTTCGTTTAACCACTTTACCACTGTCGCCCCCATCGCATTGTTCATCATTTTCGTGAATATTTTGAAGTCTATAAATAACAGTTTCTTGTTGCTTATGCCACTTTCCCCGAAGACATTGATCCTCTTATATATTCGTCTTATCACATCCCAGATGTTTTTCGATGTGTCGCAATGGCGTGTATTTGTGTACGTCTGTGTCGTCTCATTCATAGATACTGCACTTTTTGTCGGCCTTCAGTCAAATTTTTTATTTTCTCTGGGTCGTCATTTGTAGACTGTATACGACGGCCCGGAATTTTTTCAGGGCCTTCTCGAGAAAGATATTACTGGTTCCAGGATATTTCCCCTATGCCACCGATCCGATCGCGACCGTCGGGCTCCCTCTCAGGCGCTCCACGGAATGTGGGATTTCCTCCGAGATTTTCGGTTTATCCAACAGTGCCGACCTCTTTATCTTCGACAGCCGAGCGAGGCTTTCGTCTACGAGGAGCCGGGATCGTTCGCCAAAAAATCGTTCCCGGGACGCCCATGCATCCCACGCGACCCCTAAATTTTTTTTCCTCCGAAATACTCCCTCGGATCCGCCTCTTCGGACGGCCAGAGGCCCCTCTCCACGAAATCGAGATGCCTCCCTCGCGATACCACCCCACGTGTTTTCGGAGGCCCGAAAATCTTCGAAATCTGACACCAAATCCCATCTAGGCTTCCTATCCCCCCCTCGAGGACGCTCCGCTCCGTGCCCCGCAGAACGAAACTCTCCCCGCCCCCGACATATTGGCCCCGGTGCTCGGCCACGCGGTCCCTCCTCTGCACTTCGCGAAATTTCGCCTTCCCACAATGAACTCTCAGGAGGTCTTCTTCGTATCGCCTTCCCGTGATTATCTTCCTATTTTAACGGAAAAAAATGTAATTTTGTCTTGCTATGACGGAAAACATTTCTTTGCCCATATCAAATAGCCACAACTACGTGGTCTATGACGATATATACCCTTATGATCCCGCGACAAGTGATGATTCCGTTCATATCTCACGCGTTTTCTCCAGGGGGATAATATCGCGGCTGAGGGTCGAGGTTTTCAACTAGGTGTCGTTTAAATTTGGGCTCTTGGTAGATCCGAGTAAACATTAGGCGCATCCATGGCACAGCGCAAGTCGCAGTCACGCCAAAAAATAAGCGGACGTATTAACTAATAAAATAAAGTACTAAAATAAAACGGTGCAAAAATGCGAATGACACACCGTATTTTTAGGAGGTCGGTCACCCATCCAAGCACTATCCAGGTCATACGATCCTTAACTTCGTTGATCGGACGAGAACCGTTTTTTTATCCTGGAATTTTTTTGTAAATATCATAGCATTTTTAAAATCTTTTATAACATATGCAAAATGTTTCCAGAAAAAAAATTAAATTATCGCCCCAATCCTCACGAAGTGGACTTATTTTTCGAGCCGTACGATTTTTTTTTTGGGTTCTGTCATCTTTATCTCAGAGCTACTAACCATTTCCAAAGACGGAATATTTCCTGATCCGCCGGTAGTTTCATTCTGGGGTTCCGAAATTTCTTCTATAGGCGATGCACACCAGCTCATAACCGGCTTTCTTTCCCGCGACACTCCACTTGATGCGGTTTTTATTTGCGGTTCCCAAGCTTTTACGTGGACATCGTACTCTGTAAGCTACGGACCGTCGCCGAAGACCCAGAATTTTGTTTGCATTCCTAGATTATTTGCCGGGGCTCCATGATTTTTCCTCGAGACCGAAGCTATCTTCGAGAAATGACAATCGGGGTCTCTCTTGAGCAAGCCGCGATCCCCTGGGTGCGGAATTTTTCCGGGTCCATCGTTTCTTTTGCCTGGTCAAAGTATTTTTTCTTGGAGACGCCGGATCTTCGCTGACGCCCCGGAGTTTTTTAGGGCCGCCTCGAGAATGATTTTTGCGGTTCCGGGATGTTTCTCTGTGCCACCGCTCCGACCGCGACAGTTGGCCTCACTCACAGGTGAACACCGGAATGCAGGATTTTCATTCGAGATATGCGTTTCTCCCAAATGTGCCGACTTCTTTTTCTTCTACTGCCGATCGAGTCCATCGGCTAAGAGGATACTGAATCATTCGCCAAATAATAGTTCCCGAAACAACCAAACATCTCACAAGCCCTCGAAAAATTTTTCCGCCCAAATACCCCCTCTGATCCTCCTCTTCTTACGGCCAGCGGCCTATATCCACGAAATCGTGTCCTCCCACGCAAAATCCTCCGACGTGTATTCTGAGGGACGAAAATCCCCGAAAACGGCCACCGAATGCAATCCCAGCCACGCCTCTTCCCCTCGACAATGCCCCGCTCTCTGCTCAAACGAACGAGCCTCTCCCCTCCCCCGACGGCCCAGCCATGCCCCCGACAATTCGGCCCTGCGCTCGGCCACGCAGACGTCCTGCGGCACTTGGCGAAATTTCCCATTCTCGTCCCTGTCCGTCTTCAAAAAACACTAAGGAGGTCATCTCCTTATCGCTTTCCCGGGTTTGTTTTATTGTTTTAATGTTGAAAAGTGTAATGGCGCCTTGCTATAAGGGAAACCTTTATTTGCACAGGTTATTTGGTCCAGACTACCTGATGGATGACGGTAATTACCCTCCTGACTTCGCGACAAAGGAGGCTTTCCCCATATCTGATTCCTTTTGTCAGGGGTAATGACACCGCGGCTGAGGTTCGCGGTTTTTAAGTAGATGTAAATTAAGGTTCGGCTAGCGGTAGCTACGAGTAAACATTAGGCACATCCGTGGCCGATCGCAAACCGCAGTCGCTCCGAAGAATAAACGAACGTATAAACTAATAACATTTACAGATAAAATATAATAGTTCAAGAATGCGAGCGACATCCGGTTTCCCAGGTGGCCGGTCACCCATCCAAACACAATCGAGGACCTGCTATGTTTAAATTCCGTGATCGCACGAGAACCTTATATGAAGCATATTTCCAGAAAAAATTTTAAACCCCATTAAGTGGAGGACAGCGAGTATTACATATGACCAGAAAAATCTGATTTAACAAACTATATCCATATAAAAATGTTCTTTGATCAAGTTTCACTTTCGTTTAACCACTTTACCACTGTCGCTCCCATCGCATTGTTCATCACTTTCGTGAATATTTTGAAGTCTATAAATAACAGTTTCTTGTTGCGTATGCCACTTTCCCCGAAGACATTGATCCTCTTATATATTCATCTTATCACATCCCAGATGTTTTTCGATGTGTCGCAATGGCGTGTATTTGTGTACGTCTGTGTCGTCTCTTTCACAGATACTGCACTTTTTGTCGGCCTTTAGTCAAATTTTCCATTTTCTCTGGGTCGTCATTTGTAGACTGTATACGAGGGCCCGGAATTTTTTCAGGGCCTTCTCCAGAAAGATATTAGTGGTTCCAGCATATTTCCCCTATGCCACCAATCCGATCGCGACCGTCGGTCTCCCTCTCAAGCGCTTCCCGGAATGCGGGATTTCCTCCGAGATTTTCGGTTTATCCAAGTTTTCCGACCTTTTTATCTTCGACAGCCGAGCGAGGCTTTCGTCTACGAAAAATCGTTCCCGGGACGCCCATGCATCCTACGCGCCACCGATAACCTTGAAGTTCATATTGAGAGATATCATACGTTGCTGTTTATTGTCGGATTTAAAATCATAAACTATGACACAATTATAATCATAATAAACAGTAGCAATAATCGTGCGTGCCAAGAGGATTTTTAGAAATACATCATTTTTACGCGCTTTTAAGTTATCATTATTTTATTTTATTTTTATATAGTTTTATCTACCTTATATCCTGTTGTATCTGTATTGATGAAAGGCAATGTGTGTGTGGACAGCATATCTTGAAGACCAAGAAATTTTGAGAACTCTTTTTTGATCCCGTATATTTAAAAAAATAAATTTTAAGTTATTTACCAAAACATAGGTTTTGTGATAAATAAGATTATGGTGGTTTTTTAAAAAGCACGCACGCATTAACGGGCGGACGGACTGACGCACGCACGTACGCACGCACGCTCGCTCGCACGCACGCACGAATGCAAAATGTGACGATACGAATTAAAAAACTTATTTATTATTCTTTAAATAGGTAAATGCCCTAAGATTGTAGGCCAATTATTTCTAATTTTAATTTGAAAAATTAAAATTAAATTAATTGGTGACAAATATTATCAAGCTTGATATATATTAATTTATGACTGTTCTTGTTATTGTAGTATGATATCATACGTTGCTGTTTTTTGTCGGATTTGAAATCATAAACTGACACAATAATAATCATAATAAACTGTAGCAATAATTTTTAGCGTGCGTGCCAAGAGATTTTTTCGAAATACATCATTTTCACGTGCTCCTACTTTATCATTATTTTTATTTAATTTTTATATAGTTTTCTTCTTACTTATATCCGGTTGGTATCTATATTATTGAAAGGCAATGTTTGTGTATGGACAGCATATCTTGAAGTCCAAGAAACTTTAAGACTTTAAAACTTGATACACTTACTAATGGAAGCATGAGGATGTGTAATTAGGGGGCAGAATTGTTTTTTGGTGAGAGGAGGTAATTAGAGGGATTTGCCATTTTCCATAAGATATCACGTAAAAATAAATTTTTTCGACTTACAGGCTTGTACTCTTTTTCAAATTAAAATTAGGTAAGTTTTTTAATTCGTATCGTCACATTTTGCCCTCGTGCGTGCGTGCGAGGGAGCGTGAGTGCGTACGTGCGTGCGTCCGTCCGTCCGCCCGTCAATGCGTGCGTGCTTTTTAAAAAACCACCATTATCTTATTCATCACAAAACTTATGTTTTGGTGAACAACTTGAAATTTACTTTTTTATTATAAGGGATCAAAAAAAGTTTTGTGTATCATTTATACTAACAGAAACCAAAATTTTCAATTTTTATCTAGTTTAAGTCATTTAGTGTATATATGAAAGTTCAAACATAAAACACGTGTATTTTTTATTTTTATTTATCGTACTACTTCACTTCAATTAAAATTAATTTTATTGCCCGTAAATGTCGCTTGTTATTATCCTAAAAATTCTTCCGTCAATAATATAGTGTTCTTTATATAAGCCACTCGATTAAAGAATAAAGATGAAATTTTCCAAATAATCATACCCTGAGACCAAGATATTAACAATTGGTACTACATACTATTATATATGTTACAATAAAAAAGTAAAGATGGAGACTACGGCGAAATTGATATTAAATAGAAATTAACTCCTTAACCGTAAAATTACAAATTAAAGACACACAATGAAATAAGGAGAAAGAAAGGAAGAAAATGGCAACAGACAATAAAAATTATAACCTTACCGGTTTAGGGGTTGTTACCCCACGCCAGGGACCTAATGTCACTCACACATTCTCTCACTCAATTGCACAAGCACTAATCCTGAATGTGGAAAGGAAACGGGACCAGGTTTGCGAGAAATTACCCTGCGCCTGGGACCAAAAGAATAACACCATTGCTAGAAGGTTTGTGAGTCAGTACGACCGCGACAGAAACCTACAAAGCAACCACAAACACACGCACACATACACGCCAAGATGTAAGGGGAAAAAAATAAAGGGGAAATAATACTAGCTTTATGGGAGATTAAACTACGCCAGGGACCTAGTATCGCACACAGCGGCCTGTAGGTTTATGTGCCTTCCGGCATCGACAGGGACCTAACAGACGAAACAATCACGCACGCAAGCACTCGAATACACGCGCACAAGATCTCTAAAGATGAGGGAAACGTATTAAATATATTTTTCGAGAGCAATACTCTCATCATCAGTAGCTGATGTGTTATGAGGGGTACAATGGAGGCAATCAAGTAATTACTTTTAATTTGGCAGCCCTGCTTTGTATATCTATTGTAAAAAACTTATTCTTCGGTGTTTTTATCTTACCCAACTCCTTCATACCAAATATTTTTTGAAATCAGTTCTGCTGATTCCTTCCAAATTCATATTTATCGAAAAGTTTAACTTTACAATTTTGGCATCACAACTTAGTTAAGTCGATATAAGGCATTTTGGCCATCAATTTCTTGGAAAATTATGTTTACCTAATTTGTTTGAAATTTCCTTCCAAATGCATAACTACAGAAAATTTTGTTTTGCGACTGTGGCAACTTTGCTTGGTCTGTCCGGTCCAAATATGTCATTTTGGTCGTGTATTTATGTGAAGATTGTCCATATTTGAAGTCACCCATGCCTTTTTATTAGCTGCATATTCAACGGGAAGCTTCTTTACATTTTTTAAACAACGAGGGTTTTGTGACTTACCAATAACAAAAAGTTTTTTTTTGTCAGTCCCATTTATGTTTGCGCACATTAAATCTGTTAAACGATTCTTAGGTCTTTTGCCACCTACACATTTGTCACCTTTGAATTTAAACGTTGCATCAGGCATCATGTTGTAAAACAGTCCAGTTTCGTCGGCATTGTAGATGTCTTCTTCTCTGTAACCTTTTCGACACTCCTCCCAGACACTTTTCACCCATTCACTTGCCGTTTTTGAATCTGCTGACAGGGCCTTTCGCATAAACAATGTTATGCCGATTTTTAAAACGATCAAGCCACCCGTTATTGCATGTGAAGTTCTCGTGTCTTAACTGTTTTGCAAATTTATCTGCCTGTACCTTGATGGGGAAACCAGCATTTCTCTGCCTCTTAAATCACTCCAGAAGTGCTTGATCAACTGTACCCAAGTAGCACTTCCTCATTTTCTTGTTCGTTGTTAGGTTTTTCTCTAGTGCAGATAAAATCGCTTCTTTGTTTTTCCATAAAGTTGAAACCGTAGATGACGATAAATTAAATTTTTTACACACTTCAACATTTTTTTACCACGTTCTAACTCTCGAATAATATCAACCTTTTCGCGAATAGACAAACACTTCCTTTTATATACGGACATGTTACTCGTTCAAGGGCAAAATCTCAACTGATTTTTGTGATCAACGCTACAAACTTTCTTTGCAAACTGTGAGCATACCAATTCCAGGAAGAGTTAATGAAGAGACAGATTTAACGTGGGATTTCCCATCTTTACGTGGGAAAGGGTGTTGGGTGCATTCGGCCGAGCGACGGGGGTGGGCGCCATTGTACATGCCCTCAGCCCCTTCCAAACACAACCTCCTGGCTGTAAAAGAGCTGGGGGTTGGGAGGAGAGGACAAAGGACCTCCGCGAGTGCCACTGTACCTGCAAGTTGGGAATTCTTGGTTTGGACGAAGGGATTATTTTTTAACAACAACGCCACGGTCTTTATCCTCCCCGAGGGATAGGGTGTAGAGGCTGGACTCGAGAACACAAGGTTACATATTTTGGGTCACTATGAGGATTGAAGGGGCTAACCGCCGCCGCGTTTGAGACAGTGAGAAGTGGTCAAAGTTTGCTCGATATATCCGTGAAGCGTGCTCGTTATATACGTGAAATATTTGTATGTAAATGCTCGTAAACTTATCTTGGAGGTAGCATTTGCTCACTATAGCCGTGAACTCGTTACAACCGTGCTCGTTATAAACGAGTTTGACTGTATATATAATTATATATATATATATATATATATGGATGTCAACAAGGTGTTGGGATCAGTTCTCTCTCTGTAGCTGAAGAAGGAGTAGTTCCGAAAGCTTTACGTTTGTGATGTTTCTGTGTTTTTGTGTTATTTTACGTGTGTCGCTTCGACATCCCCGGAGCCTCGCCAACCTGAAGTCGTCTGATTGGTGAGTGCTCACTGGGTTTCCTCATCCCAACACCTTGTTGACATCCATATATTCATTTTACCTTTCCTTTTCCGTAAGTTGTTATATATATATATATATATATATATATATATATATATATATATATATATATATATATATATATATATTAACTAAAGGAAAAGAAAAGGTAGTGATGAGGGTGGCAACAAGGTGTTGAAGGAAGCCCAGCGGACACCAAGTTGATATATATATATATATATATATATATATATATATATATATATATATATATATCATTATATATCGACGTTTCTTACAGAGGAGGATATAACATCTTTATATATATACGTTTCTTACAGAGGAGGAGGATGTAACATACATCTAGGAGGATACTAATGTTTAGGCACTTCCAGATGTGATGGAGATTCGAAGTTTTTTTCTCAAGTAGGATTTTGTGCAAAACTGACTAGAAAAAACGAAAATCATGAAAAAGTGCAACAATGCGGTCGATAAAAATTCGCAGTTGTTTAAACAATTTTTCAAGGTTTATGTATTTCCGCATGTGCTACGGAGTTGAAATTTTTTTATAAGTAGAATTCGTAAAAAAACGAAATAGGGATAATACAAATTTTGATATTTTTATTTGTTTAGCATTTAAAAATTCTTAAAGTTTAAACAAATAGATTACTGTATAAACATTACGCCATGAGCTAGGAAGCTGAAATTTTTAAGTTATGTACAGAGTATTGCATTTGCACAAATAAATATTTGAATATCTCCATAAACATATTGAGGTGGCCGTTAAAAATGTTTAAAATTTAAACAATTGGAAAAATATTATTTCACTTCTAGAAGTACTACATCTTTAAAATTTGGCAGAATTGGTGCATTCCTTAATTATCGAGGTATGCTATGTAGACGAAGGTAATATATGCCTTAGTAGATGTTTCTGCCAGATCAAGCGACAGATGAATTCTGCCATACGCAATTTAATCATGAGCTAACAACATCATAATGAACCAAGTTCCTTCCGACTTCTCGATACTTGGTGGATAATATGCCAAAAATGACGCCAAAATACATTTAATAATGTGAGACGAATATTATGCGCATAACATTCATGGACTTATTCATATGATGATTGACAAAAAAATATAAAAGTTTTAAAGAAACTAATTATTAGTACTATTAAGGCTCTTGGATTTACAACTGAAAATTTTCGAATATTTAAAGAAATTCCATTCAAATATTTCACTTCGGTAAATTAATTTCCTATATTTCCAAATTCTTTGGTATTCAGAAAATAATATTTGATTTTTCTTGTTAAATAATCAGAAGATTTTCACTTTAAACACCGTAGGTTAATTAAATTAAGTTAATACCGCTTCACCGAATATCATATTTAATTAAGACGGGGTCCTCAGTTTGGTATTTTTGGTCAAATTGGCCTTATGTGACCTTTAAAGGTCTCTGATTGATGAACATTTATCGAGACAAGCTTAAAACACAAAATTCACACATTCTATACATTACTAAACATACTAAACATAAAGTATAACATAATCACAGAAAAAGCAGATTGAACAAACAACGCGACACTCCACGGGATGCGGATATTTTCCAGGGTTCCCGAGCTTTTACGTGGACATCGTACTCTGTAAGATACGGACCGTCTCAGAAGACCCGGAATTTGGTTTGCATTCCAGGATTATTTCCCGGGGCTCCATGATTTTTCCTCGTGGCCGACGTAATCTTCTAGAAATGACAGTCGAGTTCCCTCTCAAGCAAGCCGCGGTTCCCTGGGTGCGGATTTTATCCGGGTCCACCGGTTCTTTAGCCGGATCCAGGTATTTTTTCTTCGCGACTCCGGATCATCGCCGACGCCCCGGAGTTTTTCAGATCCTCCACGAGAATGATGTGGCCCCCAATACCTGGTGGGTGACGGTAATTGCCCTCCTGACCTCGCGAAAAAAAAGGCTTCCCCCATATCTCATGCCTTTTATCAGGGGTGATAACACCGCGATTGAAGGACGCGGTTTTTAAGTAGGAGTAAATTAAGGTTTGGCTAGCGGTAGCTTCGAGTAAACATTAGGCGCATCCGTGGCCCAGCGCAAATCAAAGTCGCGCCGAAGAATAAGCGAACGTATAAACTAATAAAATTTACAGATAAATTAAAATGGTGCAAAAATGCGAAAGACATCCGGTTTCCTAGGCGGCCGGTCACCCATCCAAGCAATATCGATGACCTACGATTTTTAAATTCCGTGATCGGACGAGAACCTTTGTTTTCATCGTGGTATTTTTTATAACTGACATAGAATTTATTTAATCGTTTTTTAGCATATGAAGCATATTTCCAGAAAGAATTTTAAACCCCATTAAGTAGAGGACAGCGAGTTATACATATGACCTGAAAAATTTGATTGAACAAACAATATCCATATAAAACTGTTCCTTGGTCTTGTTTCACTTTCGTTTAACCACTTCACCGCAGTCGCCACCATCGTATTCTTAATCACTTTCGTGAATATGTTGAAGTATAAATATAACAGTTTCCTGTTGCGTATTCCATTTCCCCGGAAGATATTGATCCTCTTATATATTCGTCTAATCACATCCCAGAGGTCTTTCGATGCATCGCATGGCTGGTAAATGTGTACGTCTTGTGTCGTCTCTTTCACTGATACTGTTTTTTTTGTCGACCTTCAGATCTATTTGCCATTTTCTATGGTTCGTCATTTGTATTCTGTTTACGAAGGCCCGGAATATTTCTGGGTCTCCTCGAGAAAGATATTCGTGGTTACAGGAAATTTCCCTTGTGCCACAGATCCGAACGCGACCGTCGGGCTCCCTCTCAGGCGCTCTTCGGAATGCAAGATTTTCCTTCGAGATTTTCGGTTTGTCGAAGAGTGCCGACCTCTTTTTCTTCGACTGCCAATCAAGGCCTTTGGCTACGAAGAGCCGGGATCGTTTGCTAATCTCGATCTCGGAACCCGATCATATCCCAGGCGAACACGAATTATTTTTTCCGCAGAAATACCATATCGGATCCGCCTCTTCGGACGGCCAGAGGCCCCTTCCCAAGTAATCGAGCCCCCTTCCCGCGAAATCACCCAACGTGTTTTCGGAGGCCCGAATATCTTCGAAATATGACACCGATTCCCATCTAGGCCACCTCACGCCCTCGTTAACGCCCCGCTCCATGCCACGCCGAACGAGACTTTTCCCGCCCCCGAAGTCCCCGCCGCACCCTCGACAAGTTGGCCCCGGCGCTCGGCCAGGCGGTCCCCCCACGGCACTTCGCGAAATTTGGCCTTCCTCCAATAAAACCTCAGGAGGTCTTCTTCGTATTACCTTCCCGAGATTATTTTTCTTATTTAACGGTGAAAATTTTAATGTCGCTATGCTATGACGGAAACCTTTATTTGCCAGGGTCAGTTTGCCACAACTACGTGGTAGATGACGGTAAATACCCTCCTGACCTCGCTCAAGGGAGGCTTCCGTCCATATCTCATGCGTTTTCTCCAGGGGATAACATCGCGGCTGAGGATCGCGGTTTTTAAGTAGGTGTAGTATAAGTTTGGGCTCTTGTTAGATCCGAGTAAACATTCGGCGCAAGTCGCAGTCGCGCCGAAGAATAAGCGGACGTATAAACTAATAAAATAAACTGATAAAATAAAACGGTGCAAAATTGAGAACGACACCCCGTGTTCCCAGAAGGTCGGTCACTCATCCACGCACTATCCAAGACATACGATCCTTAACATTATTGATCGGACGAAAACCGGTTGTTTACATCGTGGTATTTTTTGTAAATATCATAGCATTTTTTAAATATATTTTTATACATATGCAGCATGTTTTCAGAAAAATATTATACTATTGCATCAATTCTCGCGATACGGAGTTTTATCCGGAGCCGCACGATTTTTTTCGTGGGTCCTTGCGTCTTTTATCTCTGAGATACGAACCATTTCCAAAGACGGAATTTTTCCCGATCCGCCCAGAACTTCATTTGTGGGTTTCGATATTTCTTAAATAGGCGAAGCACTCCGCCTTCACAACCGGCCTCCTCTCTCGCGACACTCCACGGGATGCGGATCTTATCGCGGTTCCTGAGCTTTTACGTGGACATCGTACTCTGTAAGATACGGATCCTCGCCGAAGACCCGGAATATGGTTTGCATTCCCAGATTATTTCCCGGGGCTCCATAATTTTCCCTCGACGCAGACCTCTAGAAATGACACTAGGGCTCCCTCTCTGGCACGCCGTTTTCCCCTGCGTGCGGATTTTTCCCGTGTCTATGTATTCTTTCGCCGGGTCCAGGTATTTTTTCTTCGCAAGTCCGGATCTTCGCCGACGGCCCGTAGTTTTTCAGGGCCTTCTCGAGAAAGATTTTCGCGGTACCAGGATATTTCCCCTGTGCCACCGGTCCGACCGCGACCGTCGTGCTCACTATCTGGCGCTCACCGGAATGTGGGATTTTCCTTCGAGATATTCGGTTTTTCCGAGAATTGCGAACTCCTTATTTTCGACATCCGATCGAGGCCTTCGGCTACGTGGATCCTAGATCGTTCGCCAAATAATCCTTCCCGGGACACCCATACATCCCACGCGCCACCGAAAATGTTTGTTCCGCCGAAATACCCCCTCTGATCCTTCTCTTCTTAGGGCCAGCGGCCCCCAATAACGAAATCGAGTCTTCCCACGCAAAATCTTCCGACGTGTTTCTGGAGGCACGAAAATCCCCGAAAACTGAAACCGACTGCAATCCCAGCCACGACTTTTCCCGTCGACAATGCCCCGCTCTCTACTCAAATGAACGAGCCTCTCCCCTCCCACGACGGCCATGCCATTCCCCCGACAAGTTGGCTCGGCCACGCATACGTCCAGCGGATCTTGGCGAAATTTCCCCTCCCCCAGCCTGTCCGGCTCAAATAAACCCTTAGGACGTCATCTCCTTATCGCTTTCCCGGGTTTGTTTTATTTTTTTAAAGTTGAAAAGTTGAATGGCGCCTTGCTGTGAGGGAAACCTATAATTGCCAGTGTGATTTGGTCCAGACTAGCAGCTGGATGACGGTAATTGCCCTCCTGTCCTCGCGACAAAGAAGGCTTCCCCCATATCTCATGAGTTTTCTCAGGGTTGATTACAACTCGGCTGAGGGTCGCGGTATTTAAGTGGGTGTAAATTAAGGTTCGGCTAGCGGTAGCTCCCCTCCCCGACGGCCCTGCCATGCACCCGACAAGTCGGCCCTGCTCTCGGCCACGCAGACGTCCAGCGGCACGTGGCGAAGTTTTCCTTTCTACAACCTGTCAGGCTCAAATAAACCTTTAGGAGGTCATCTCCTTATCGATTTCCCGAGTTTGTTTTATTTTTTCAAAGTTGAAAAGTTGAATGGCGGCTTGCTATGAGGGAAACCTTTATTTGTCCGTGTCATTTGGCCCCGACTACCTGGTGGGTGACGGTAATTGCCCTCCTGACCTCGCATGAAAGATGGCTTCCCCCATATCTCATGAGTTTTTTCAGGGGTGATAACACCGCGGCTGAGGGTGGCGGTTTCCAAGTAGGTGTAATTTAAGTTTGGGATCGCTGTAGCTCCGAGTAAACATTAGGCGCATCCGTGGCCCAGCGCAAATCGATGTCGCGCCGAAGATTAAGCGAAAGTATAAACTAATAAAATTTACAGATAAAATGAAATTGTGCAAAGATGCGAAGGACAGCCGGTGTTCCCGGGCGGCCGGTCACCCATAAGCACTATCCAGAACCTACGATGCTTAAATTCTGTGATCGGACAAGAACCGTTGTTTTACGCGGTATTAATTTTTCTAACTCTCATAGAATTTATTTAATCTTTTTTTTAACATATGAAGCATATTTCCAAAGAAAAATTTAAACCCCATTAAGTGGAGGACAGCGAGTATTACATATGACCTGAAAAATTTGATTGAACAAACAATATCCATATAAAACTGTTCTTTGGTCTTGTTTCACCTTCGTTTAACCACTTCACCGCTGGCGCCACCATCGTATTGTTCATCACTTTCGTGAAAATTTTGAAGTCTAAATATAACAGTTTCTTGTTGCGTGTGCCACTTTCCACGAAGGTATTGATCGTCTTATATATTTGTCTAATCACATCCCAGAGGTCTTTCGATGCGTCGCATGGCTGGTATATGTGTACGTCTGTGTCGTCTTTTTCACAGATACTGCATTCTTTGTCGACCTTCAGTCCTATTTTCCATTTTCTGTTGTTCGTCATTTGTATTCTGTTTAAGACGGCCCGGAATTTTTTCAGAGACTTCTTGAGAAAGATATTCGTGGTTCCAGGATATTTCCCTTGTGCCACCGATCCGACCGCGACCGTCGGGCTCCCTCTCAGGCGCTCCTCGGAATGTGGGGTTTTCCATCGAAATTTTCGGTTTGTCGAAGAGTGCCGACCTATTTTTCTTCGACAGCCAATCGAGGCCTTTGGCTACGAGGAGCTGGGATCGTTCGCCGAAGAATCGATCCCAGAACCGCATTATATCCCAGGCGACCACGAAATTTTTTTTCCGTCGAAATACCCTATCGTATCCGCCTCTTCGGACGGCCAGATGCCCCTTACTACGAAATCGAGCCGCCTCCCTCGCGATATCACCCCACGTGTTTTTGGAGTCCCGAAAATCTTCTAAATCTGACACCGACTCCCATCTAGGACACCTATCCCCCCCTCGACGACGCCCCGCTACGTGCCCCGCAGAACGAAACTCTCCCCGCACCCGACAAGTTGGCCCAGGCGCTCGGCCACGCAGTCACTCCACGGCACTTCGCGAAATTTCGCCTTCCCCCAATAAACTCTCAGGAGGTCTTCTTCTTATCGCCTTCCCGTGATTATCTTCCTATTTTAACGGTGAAAACTGTAATTTCGCTATGCTATGACGGAAACCTTTATTTGCCCAGGTCAAATTGCCACAACTACGTGGTCGATGACGGTAAATACCCTCATGATCTCGCAATAAGGGAGGCTTTCGTCCATATTTCATGCGTTTTCTCCACGGGGATAACATTGCGGCTGAGGGTCGCGGTTTTCAAGTAGGTGTCGTTTAAGTTTGGGCTCTTGGTAGATCCGAGTAAACATTAGGCGCATCCATGGCACAGTGCATGTCGCAGTCGTGCCGAAGAATTACCGGACGTATAAACTAATAAAATAGACTACTAAAATAAAACGGTGCAAAAATTAGAACGACACTCCGTGTTTTTAGGAGGTCGGTCACCCATCAAAGCACTATCCAGGACATACGATCCTTAACTTCGTTGATAGGACGAGAACCGGTTTTTTTATCCTGGAATTTTTTTGGAAATATCATAGCATTTTTTAAATCTTTTTTTAACATATGCAGCATGTTTCCAGAACAATTTTTAAACTATCGCCCTAATCTTCGCGATGCGGACTTATTTTCCGAGTCGTACGATTTTTTTTGTGGGTACTGGCGTCTTAATTTCCGAGCTACGAACCATTTCTAGAGGCGGATTTTTTCCGATCCTCCGGTAATTTCATTCTGGGGTTCCGAAATTTCTTCTATAGGCGATGCACACCAGCTCATAACCGGCTTTCTTTCCCGCGACACTCCACTTGATGCGGTTTTTATTTTACGTGGACATCGTACTCTGTAAACTACGGACCGTTGCCGAAGACACAGAATTTGGTTTGCATTACAGGATTATTTGAAGGGTCTCCATGATTTTTCCTCGAGGCCGACGCAATCTTCGAGAAATGACAGTCGTGCACCCTCTCGAGCGCGCCTCGGTCCCCTGGGTTTGGATTTTTTCCGGGTCCATCGATTCTTTCGCCGGTCAGGTATTTTTTCTTCGAGACACCGGATATTCGCCGACGCCCCGGAGTTTTTCAGGGCCTCCTCGAGAGTGATTTTCGCGGTTCCGGGATATTTCCCCTGTGCCACCGGTCCGACCGCGACCGTCGGCCTCCCTCTCAGGCGCACCCCGGAATGCAGAATTTTCATTTGAGATTTGCGGTTTTCCCAAGAGTGCCGACCTCTTTTTCTTCGACTGCCGATCGAGTCCTTCGGCTACGAGGATCCTGGATCGTTCGCCAAATAATCGTTCCCGACACACCCATACATATTACACCCCCCCGAAAATTTTTTTCCGCCAAAAAACCCCCTCTGATCCATCTCTTCTTACGGATAGTGGCCCCTACCCATGAAATCGAGTCCTCTCACGCAAATTCTTCCGACGTGTATTCGGTGGAACGAAAATCTCCGATAACGGCCACCGACTGCATTCCCAGCCACGCCTCTTCCTCTCGACAATGCCCCGCTCTCTGCTCAAACGAAAGAGCCTCTCCCCTCTCCCGACGCCCCTGCCAAGCCGCATAACGAAACTCCCCGCTCCCGACAGGATGGCCCCGGCACTCAGCCACGCGGTCCCTCAAGAGCACATCGCGAAATTTCGCCTTCCTCCAATAACCTCTCAGTAGGTCTTCATCGTATCGCCTTCCCGTGTTTATCTTCTTTTTTAACTGTGAAAACAGTAATTTCGCTTTGCTATGACGGAAACATTTATTTGCCCAGCTCAATTTGCCACAACTACGTTTTCGATGACGTTAAATACCCTCATGATCTCGCGACAAGGGAGGCTTCCGTCCATATCTTATGGGTTTTCTCCAGGGGGTTAAACTCGCGGCTGAGGGTCTCGGTTTTCAAGTAGGTGTCGTTTAAGTTTGGGCTCTTGGTAGATCCGAGTAAACATTCAGCGCATCCATGGCACAGCGCAAGTCGCAGTCGCGCCTAAGCATAAGCGGACGTATAAACTAATAAAATAAACTATTAAAATAAAACGGTGCTAAAATGCGAATGACACCCCGTGTTCCCAGGCGGTCGGTCACCCATCCAAGCACTATCCAGGAAATTAGATCCTTAACTTCGTTGAACGGACGATAACCGCAGTTTTCACGGTGTATCTTTTTTCTAAATATTATAGCATTTTTAAAATCTTTTTTTAACATATGCAGCATGTTTCCAGAAAATATTTTAAACTATCGCCCCAATCCTCGCGATGCAATCTTATTTTCCGAGCCGTACGATTTTTTTGTGGGTTCTGGCGTCTTTATCTCTGAGCTACGAATCATTTCCAAGGACACGGAATTTTTCCCGATCCGCCGGTAATTTCATTCAGGGGTTCCAAAATTTCTTTTATAGGCGATGCACTCCGCGCTCACAACTGGCTTCGTTTCACGCGACACTCTACGGGATGCGGTTTTTTTTCGCGGTTCCCGAGATTTTTCGTAGACATTGTACTCTGTAAGCTACGGACCGTCGCCGAAGACCCGGAATTTGATTTGCATTCCAGGATTATTTTCCGGGGCACCATGAATTTTCCTCGAGGCCAACGCACTCTTCGAGAAATGACAGTCGGGCTCCCTCTCTAGCACGCCGCACTCCCCTGGGTGCGGATTTTTTCCGGGTCCTTCGATTCTTTCGCCGGGCCCTGGCATTTTTTCTTCGCGACACCGGTTCTTCGCCGACGCCCCGGAGTTTTTCAGGGCCTCCTCGAGAATGATTTTCGCGATTCCGGGATGTTTCCCCTGTGCCACCGGTCTTACCGCGACCGTCGGCCTCTTTCTCAGGCGCACCTTGGAATGCAGGATTTTCATTCGAAATTTGCTGTTTTCCCAAGAGTGCCGACCTCTTTTTCTTCGACTGCCGATCGAGTCCTTCGGCTACGAGGATCCTGGATCGTTCGCCAAATAATCGTTCCCGACACACCCATACATCCCACACGCCCCCTCCAAAATACCCCCTCTGGTCCTTCTCTTCTTACGGTTGGCGGCCGCTACCCACGAAATCGAGTCCTCCCACGCAAAATCTTCCGACGTGTTTTCGGAGCGACGAAAATCCCCGAAAACAGCCACCGACTTCAATCCCAGCTACGCCTCTTCCCCTCGACGATGTTCCGCTCTCAGCTCCGCCGAACTAGCATCTGCCCGCCCCCGACGGCCCCGCCACGCCCCCGAAAAGTCGGCCCCGGCGCTCGCCCACGCGGACGCTCCACGGCACTTCGCGAAATTTCGCCTTCTTACAATAAACCCTCAGTAGGTATTCTCCTTATTGCCTTCCCGGTTTTATTTTCCTTTTTTATCGGTGTAAAGTGTAATTTCGCTATGCTATTACGGAAATCTTTATTTGCCAGGGTCATTTGGCCCCGACTACGTGGTCGGTGGCGGTAAATACCCACATGATCTCGTGACAAGGGAGTCTTCCCCCCATATCTTATGCCTTTTTTCAGGAGTATACGCCCCCGACAAGTCGGCCCTACCATCGGCGCGTCGACGCCCCGCGGCACTTGGTTTTTCTACAAGTTTTCCTTTTGTGAGCCGAGAGTCATCCTTATAAATATAATTCTTACGCATGTTTTACACTATATTATGATGTAAAGGAGAAAAATTGATAAACGTGATATTTTTTCAATAGGTGCAGTTTTTGAAACGGCCGACGAATGGGCGGAAACAGTAATAATTTTATTTTGCTTAATATCAAAATACATGAATGATAAAACATTCATGTAGGTAAATGAGATGGGTAATTCTAATTTCTACGCTAACAATTGCAACAGAAACGTTGACTACGCTAAATGATTTAGTTTCAGTTTTAAAATTTATTTCCTACAGAAGCAAAGAGTGGTGGCAAAAAAATTAAGCATTAACGAATAACATGAGCTAATCTCGTCTCGTTATATTCTCTTGTGTATTATAGCCATAAAAAATATGAATTCATTTTAGATTATAACTGTTTTGAAGAGACGGTCGTTGATATATTAAAAGTTATTAAAACTTTCCTTTTGATAGTCTTTCATAGGCCCTTTTCTACTAATGCCAATAGCGGAAGTTAAAGAGTTATAGCTAATTACAAGGGTTCGATCAATACCAGCCACCAGTTAACCATTTTGACATGAAATATTTCGGCAGCAGCCACAGTATTTCTAAACTTTACCCATAAATCTATTTTATAAAAGTCCATCTCATTTTTCGTTTAAGTGTAAGATTAAAAGCATACATGTGTTTCCGGTATGTAGAAATTATATTCTCACTCTTTCTTAAATCAGCCCTGGCTCTAATATTTTGGCGCAGAAGCCAATTTCAAAAGCAAAGTTCTCCTTTCCTGGTGTATATTTATAGTTTTATGTAATCAATTGCAGTACAGCAAAGTTTACATTTGTGCCGTGTAAATGTTAACCGTCATTTAAAACAGTTAAATAAAGGAAAAGTGTTTATCTAAATCATTGAGTTAAGTGTCCTTATGATAATCACAAATAAAGAACTATATATTTTTTCACGTGGTAAAAGTTCAACAGTAAGAATAAAGGGAAGTAATAGACAAAATATTTAATTTTGTTCAATAACGATCAGCGATTTAATAAGAGAGTTATTTTAGACAACTTATTTCTGCAGTCTTACATTTGTTACCTTTTCTTAAAAAGGGGAAAATTGTCTCATTTTCATGATATTAAAGGGGTTTTCGTTCTTGAATATATTTTTAAAATACTAACATGCTACCGACAAGAAATCATAGACCAGAGAGACTAAATCAGCTATACGGACTGACTTCTCAGAGTAATCAGATGGATAAACATGTGGATTAAATATTACTTTAAACTTTTAAGACGAGCGGTTTATATATCCGCGCAGGTATTACAGGAATTTACATTGATTAAATGTTGATGGAATCCATAATACATTAGTATTAACGAATTAATCAAACTGTTGGAAATATTAAATTGTTGAAAGATTTCTCTTTCATGCATTCATCTCGTTGCTAGTGTTGTGCAAATCTTATAATAAAACCTAATTGAAATTCGTTCAGCCAATTTCTTCCATCTCCATTAAAAGTGAAAGAATTTAATTTGTAATTGTGGCATCCCTGATTGGCCGACTCAGTTATATCTGTGTTTCTGGTTTTCTATATATGTGTACAATATAAATATTAAATTTGTTAAAATTAGTGGAGACATTTCAACAATAGTATATGTAAAAATATGTTTTCATTTGTTGTATTGTGACAGCCCTGATTTTTGTATCTATACTAAGAATGTTGATTTTGTTTCTATATGTTATACGACTCCATACAGAATCTCATTGAAATCAGTTCAGCCAATTCTTTCCAAATTCATAATTACCGAAAAGTTTAACATTGCAATTGTGGCACCCCTGCTGAGTCGATCTTGTCCTAATATTTTGTTTTCGCCATTAATTTATGTGAATATTATATTTAATAAATAGGGTTGTAATCGGTTCAGCCAATTCTTCCATGATATATACTCGATCGGAAGTACGGACGGACGGACGGATATCACAAAGATAATAGTGCTTTTCAGAAATGACGAAAAGTACTAAAAACTATTTACTCAGTATGCCTTATCACTCGAGTATTATTATAAAAAATACGCTACACATTGCTGTTCATTCTCGAAAATGTTAAATAATGCTTAATAAAATCCTCATTGCTTTTTTGTTTCCATTAATAATTCGTAAGTTTGAATTTTGGGGTGGCACCGGTAGTTTCCTTCCAAAGATGCACCGCTACAAATTTGTTTCTTATCCATCCCTTTTACCTCTTCTACCCTCACAAGACCTACTTCTCGTATCATTCAACCCAAAAATGACATTTGGTGCTGCTCGAATATTAGAGGAATAAGATTTCATAATATTTATCGCGCTTCCACCACAGTACTAATAAAGTTTATCTGTGTTTCATGTTTTTCCTAATAAGGAACATAATAATTGATTTTTCGTTTGAACATCCAATGCACTACGTAGCCTCTTAGGTCAACTTGGTTTCATTTATTACGAGCGCTTACTCTTAGGTGGCAGGACGTATCTTACATTGAGTTACTCATTTCACTGCAGGTATTTAAAAAAATTGATTATTTGAACTCCTTCAGATAATATAGTCGTCCAATTTGCCATTTCTGGGTGATCTCTATAAGTTTGTTTTTGACATAGCAAAGCAACTGTCCAGGCAGGATATGAGCCGATAGTTCCATGGATGGGGTTAAATATAAAAGAATAATAAAAATGTTCAAAAAATTTGTAATTTTTTCATGGAGTTTACTCAGTAACTCGTTTATAATCAGGTGACGGCTTTTTGAAAATATTTACCATAGAAGCAATTTTGAAAAAAATACTGTATTTATCGCTTAAAATTTGAATAAGTAGGTCTCGTTAAAATGTGTCATGCAATCTGTTGCAATAGGAGGATTTGTGTGTAAAGGTATGCAATAGAATAAGAGCCCTCAATCGAAAGTAGTGAGTGGATGGGAGTTCTATATTTCTAACAATGATTTGAAAAACCGACCAATTCTTCCGAGAGAAATAAAAAACAAAGTGTTTCTCGCTGCCAAATTCAAATATGTACTCGCTTAACTTTTTCTAGTGTTGCTGTACCATTTAAAGTTTAAAAATAAGATATTTATGAATGTGAAATCCATTGGGTTTTATATTTACAATCCGTCATTATCAACGCACAGCCCTGTAATATAAGCTCCAAATTAATTTCATCATTTTATATTGTAACGCTTGAACGCCTTCGCGCGGGTCAACCCGCAATGTTTTGTTTTCCTTTTTTTTCGAGGAGTCAGCGAGTGTCGCCGCGTTGTCGCATGTAGAGAGTCCTCGAAGGGGGTGTTATCGCTCACATGCGTTCGAGTTCTTGGGTATGTGCGAGATAGAAGTTAGTGCTCGTCTGTGGGGAGTGTTAGGCTTTAGTTACTCCCGTGGTATTTGTTTGCCTTTCATGTTTCATTTCCTTTACCCCGGAAATAAATCTTTTCCTTCCCTACTCCCCTCATTTTGTTCTCGATGATGATCGGTGTTGGAATCATTAAGTAAATGATTGTCACCTACCGAACTGAGAGAACTATTATTCTAAAGAATATTTTTCCTTTCTCTCCCTCTCCTCCCGTCTCCATTCCGAGTGCGGGCAGAATTTTTCCCTCCTTCCGATTTTACCCGCACTGTCGCCCAACCATCCGTCATTACCTCGTTGACCCGCGACCTGTGGCTAATCTTGGGGCGAAAATGTCATATTTCGGCGTCCAACGTGGGGCCCGAAAAGAAATTTTCGTTGTTTCACCACGAGGTTGTCGGTATCAGATTAGGGGTGTTAGGAACAACGTTGTTTTTCCTCTCCCGCATGCAGACACGGGGAATTTGGCTTAGTTTTGAACTCAATAAGGACTTCCTTAGCCGGGGAAGAAAAGGAGAGAATACCTTCTTTTATAGAATAGTAGGAAGAGTTTCAGATTTCCAATGCTGCTTTCGATGACGCTATGTGGCGTCTTGCCCCAGAAATTTTAAAAGGAAAAGATTTGCAGTGGTTTTGAATCAACAGGGACTTGTTTGATTCGTATTCTTCTTTCAAGGATGGTCTCCGGGCTGATCCCGTGGCGAAAACGTCACATTTTGGCGTCCAACGTTGGGCACGAAAAAAATTTTTGTTGTTTCACCAAGAGATTGGCAGTGTCAGATTAGGAGTGTTAGAAACAACGTAGTTTTTACTCTCCTATTGCTTGTACCTTACTACGGTGCTCCCTGGCCTGTAAATTCATATCCCGTCGGACCTGGGGAAGAGAAGAATAGAACCTGATTATTCCCTTCCTTTTGTTGTTTGAATGATTGGGGATGGAGAGAAAGGTAGGAACCTCGTGGATAAACCATCTGTCGAAGGCAGAGACAGTTGCGTATTGTGAGCAATTTGGACTCTCTTCGCAGGGCAATTTAGATCAGTTGCGTACTGAATTACGCGAATACTATAGGAATCTACCGGCAGAGGAGACCTCAGAGGTCTCGCCTGACGAAGAGAATTTGTTAAGTTGTTCGTTACGTCACCTGGTAGAAGCCGCGAAAGTCAGAGAAAGACGGTATTCAGACGCGGAGAATTTGGCTTAGTTTGTAACTCGGAAAGGAGTTTCTTCGCCGGGGAAGAAATGGAGAGAATAGTTTCATTTATCGAATAGTAGGAAGAGATTTAGATTTCCAATGATATTTTCGATGACGGTATGTAATATTGCCCCAAAAATTTTAAAAGGGAAAGAGTTGCAGTGGTTTTGTGTCAACAGGAACTCGTTTTATTCGAATTCTGCTTTCCGGGAAGCGTATTAATTAATTACTAATTATAATTAATTGTAATAATAGAGATAATTAAAATTAATTATTAATTATAATTAATTATTAATTAAATTTTCACTGTGAAAATTGAAATGTCGCTATGCTATGACGGAAACCTTTATTTACCCGAGTCATTTGGCCTCGATTACATGGTCGGTGACGGTAAATACCCTCCTGACTTCGCGACAAGGGAGCTTCCCTCCATATCTAATGTGATTTCTCCAAGGGGATAACATCGCGGCTGAGGGTAGCGGTTTCCAGGTTTGGCTTCGTTTAATTTTGGGATCTTGGTAGTTCCAACTAAACATTCGGCGCATCCATGGCCCAGCGCTAATCACAGTCGCGCCGAAGAATAAGCGGACGTATAAACTAATATAATAAACAGTTAAATGAAATGGGGGAAAATGCGGAGGACACCCCAAGTTCCCAGGCGTTCGGTCACCCATTCAATCACGATCAAGGACATACGAAGCTTAAGTTCGGTGATCGGCCGAGAACCGGTGTTTTCATCGAGGTTTTTTTTGTAAATATCATTTGATTTTTTTAACATATGCAGCATATTTCCAGAAAAAATTATTATTATATAATTATACTCTCGCCCCAATCCTCGCTATGTGGACATTTTTCAGAGAAGCAAAATATTTTTCGTTGGTTCTGGCATCTTTACCTCCGAGCTACGGACCATTTCCAAAGACAAAGAATTTTAACGTTCCTCCCGGAATTTCTTTCGGGGGTTCCAAAATTTCTTTTCTAGGCGATGCACTCAGCGTTCACAACCGGCTTCCTCATTCGCGACTCTCCAGGGGATGCGGATTTTCTCCGCGTTTCCCGAGATTTTACGTGGATATCGTACTCTATAACCTACAGCCCGTCGCCGAAGACCAGGAATTTGGTTGGCATTCCCGGATTATTTCCCGGAGCTCCATGATTTTTCCTCGAGGCCGACGCAGTCCTCTGCGTGCGGATTATTTCCATGTCCATGGATTCTTTCACCGGGTCCAGGTATTTTTAGTTCGCGTCCCCGGATCTTCGCCGACGGAACGGAGATTTTCAGGGCCTCCTGAAAGATATTCGCGGTTCCGAGATATTTCTCCTGTACCACCAGTCCGACCGCGACCGCCGGGCTCCATCTCAGGCGCATCCCGGAATGCGGGATTTTCCTTCAAGATTTTCGGTTTATCCAAGAGTGCCGACCTCTTTATTTAGACTGCCGATCGAGGCCTTCGGCTAAGAGGATCCTGAATCGTTTGCCAAATAATCGTTCGCGGGTCACCCATACATCCAACGCGCCCACGAAAATTGTTTTTTCGCCGAATTACTCTCTCTGATCCGTCTCTTCGGACGCCACTATCCAATAAATCGAGCCCCATCCCACGCGAAATCGTCCGACGTGTTTTCGGAGGCACGAAAATCCCCGAAAACAGACACCGACTGCAATCCGAGCCAGGCCTCTTCCACTTGACGTTGCCCCGCTCTCTGCTCCGCCGAACGAGCCTCTCTCCGCCTCCGACGGCCCCCCTACGTCTCCGACAAGTCGGCCCTGCGCTCGCC
The DNA here is from genome assembly GCA_028673005.1 of Tanypteryx hageni. Taxonomy (NCBI): domain Eukaryota; kingdom Metazoa; phylum Arthropoda; class Insecta; order Odonata; family Petaluridae; genus Tanypteryx; species Tanypteryx hageni. The sequence goes on along the minus strand of CM054120.1, from coordinate 136,534,977 downwards.
CACGCGGACGCCCCGCGGCTCTTTGCGAAATTTCCACTCCATGTCCCTGTCCGGCTCCAATAAACCCTCACGAGACCTTATCCTTAATGCTTACCCGGGTTTGATTAATTTTTTTAACGTTAAAAAGTTGAATGGAGGCATGTTATGACGGTAGACTTTTTTGCCAGCTGCCACTCTCCAATAAATCGAGCCCCATCCCTCGCGAAATCGTCCTACGTGGTTTCGGAGGCACGAAAATCCCCGAAAACGGCCACCGACTGTCAAAGATGCCGGCCTCCTTATCTTCGACAGCCGAGCTAGGCTTTTGGCTACGAGGAGCCGGAATCGTTCGCCGAAAAATCGTTCCCGGGGACCCCATATATACCACGCGCTCCCGAAAATTTTTTTTTGCCGAAATACCCCCTTGGATCCGCCTCTTCGGACGGCCAGAGGCCCCTCCCCACGAAAACGAGCTGGCTCCCCCGCGATGTCACCCCACGTGTTTTCGGAGGCCCGAAAATCTTCGAAATCCGACACCGACTCCCATCTAGGCCACCCATCGCATCTTTCGACGATGCCCCGCTCTCTGACTCGCCAAACGAGCCTTTTCTCGCCCCCGACTTCCCCACCACGCCCCCGAAAGGCTGGCCCCGGCACTCGGCCAGGTGGTCCCTCCACGTCACTTCGCGAAATATCGCCTTCCAACAATAAACCCTCAGGAGGTCTTCTCCTTATCTCCATCCCGGGATTATTTTCCATTTATAACGGTGAAATGTGTAATGTCGCTATGCTATTACGGAAACCTATATTTGCCCTGGTAATTTGGCCCCGACTACCTGATCGATGACGATAAACACCCTCCGGACCTCGCAAGAAGTGAGGCTTACCTCCATATCTCATGCTTTTTTCCAGGGTGATAACATCGCGGCTGGGGGTCGCAATTTCCATGTAGTTTTCATTTAAGTTTTGGCTCTTTGTAGCTCCAAGTAAAACATTCGACGCATTCATGGCCCAGCTCACGTCGTAATCGCGCCGAAGACTAAGCGGACGTATATTAATAAAATAAACTGATAAAAATGAAATGGTGCAAAAATGCGAAAAACGCACCGTATTCCCAGCCGGTCGGTCACCCATCCAAGCCCTATCCAGTACATACGATCTTTAACTTCGTTAATCGGACGAGAACCGGTGTTTTCATGGTGGTATTTTTTTGTAAATATCATAGCATTTTTAAAATATTTTTTTAACATATGCAGCATGTTTCCAGAAAATTTTTTTAAACTATCGCCCCAATCCTCGCGATTCGGACTTTTTTCCCGAGACGCACGACTTTTTTCGTGGGTCCTGGCGTCTTTATCTCCGTGCTACGAAGCATTTTCAAAGACAGGGAATTTTTCCCGATCCGCCGGTAATTTCATTCAGGAGTTCCGAAATTTCATTAATAGGTGATGTACTCCGCGCTCAAAACCGGCTTCCTCTCTCGCAACACTCCACGGGATACGGATTTTTTCCGCGGTTCCCTAGCTTTTACGTGGACATCGTACTCTGTAAGCTACGGACAGTCGCCAAAGACCCGGAATTTGGTTTGCATTCCCGGATTATTTCCCGGGGCTCCATGATTTTTCCTCGCGACCTACGCAATCTTCGAGAAATGACAGTCGAGTTTCCTCTCAAGCACGCCGCGGTTCCCTGGGTGCGGATTTTTTTCGGGTCCATCGATTTTGTCGCCGGATCCAGGTATTTTTTCATTGTGACTGCGGATCTTCGCCGACGCCCCGGAATATTTCAGGTCCTCCACAAGAATGATTTTCGCGGTTTCGGGATATTTCACCTGTGTCACCGATCCGACCACGACCGTCGGCCTCCCTCTCAGGCGCACCCCAGGATGCATGATTTTCCTTGGAGATTTTCGATTTGCCCAGGAGTGCCGACCTATTTTTCTTCGACTGCCGATGAAGTCCTTCGTCTACGAGTATCCTGGATCGTTCGCCAAATAATCGTTCCCGAGACACCCATACATCTCACTCACCCCCGAAATATTTTTTCCGCCAAAATACCCCTTCTGATCCTTCTCATCTTACGGCCAGCGGTACATACCCACGAAATCGAGTCCTCCCACGCAAAATCTTCCGACGTGTTTTCGGAGGCACGAAAATCCCCGAAAACTGAAACCGACTGCAATCCCAGCCACGACTTTTCCCGTCGACAATGCCCCGCTCTCTACTCAAACGAACGAGCCTCTCCCCTCCCACGACGGCCATGCCATGCCCCCGACAAGTTGGCTCGGCCACGCATACGTCCAGCGGATCTTGGCGAAATTTCCCCTCCCCCAGCCTGTCCGGCTCAAATAAACCCTTAGGACGTCATCTCCTTATCGCTTTCCCGGGTTTGTTTTATTTTTTTAAAGTTGAAAAGTTGAATGGCGGTAATGACGGTAATTGCCCTCCTGTCCTCGCGACAAAGAAGGCTTCCCCCATATCTCATGAGTTTTCTCAGGGTTGATTACAACTCGGCTGAGGGTCGCGGTATTTAAGTGGGTGTAAATTAAGGTTCGGCTAGCGGTAGCTCCGAGTAAACACTAGGCGCATCCGTAGCCCAGCGCAAATCGCAGTCGCGCCGAAGAATAAGCGAACGTATAAACTAATAATATTTACAGATAAGATAAAATGTTTGGCTCCAATAAACCCTCAGGAGTTCTTCTCCTTAACGCTTACCCGGGTTTGTTTTAATTTTTAACGTTGTAAAGTAAATGGCGCCATGCTATGACGGTAACCTTTTTTTGCCCTGGTCATTTGGCCCCGACTACGTGGTTGGTGACGGTAATTATCCTCCTGACCTCGCGGCTAAGGAGACTTCCTTCGTATCACATGCGTTTTCTCCGGGGGGATAACATCGCGGCTGAGGGTAGCGGTTTCCAGGTAGGATTCGTTTAAGTTTGGGCACGCGGTAGCCCCGAGTAGACATTAGGCGCATCCGTGGCCCATCGCAAAGAACAGTCTAGCCGAAGAATAGTCGGACGTAAAAACTAATAAAATCAACTGATAAAATGAAATGGTGCAAAACTGCGAACGACAGCCAGTGTTCCCAGGCAGTCGGTCACCATTCCAAGCACTATCCAGGACTTACGATGTTTAACTTCACTGATTGGACGAAAATCGTTGTTTTACGTGGTATTTTTTTTGTAACTGCCATAGAATTTGTTTAATCTTTTTTTTTAACATATGAAGCATATTTCTAGAAAAAATTTTAAATCACATAAGTAGAGGACTGCGGGTATTACATAATCACAGAAAAAGCAGATTGAACAAACAACGCGACACTCCATGGGATGCGGATTTTTTCGACGGTTCCCGAGCTTTTACGTGGACATCGTACTCTGTAGGCTACGGACCGTCGCCAAAGACCCGGAATTTGGTTTGCATTCCCGGATAATTTCCGGGGGCTCCACTATTTTTCTTCGTAACCGACGCAATCTTCGAGAAATGACAGTCGAGTTCTCTCTCAAGCACACCGCGGTTCCCTGGCTGCGGATTTTATGCGGGTTCAACCGATTCTTTCGCCGGATCAAGGTATTTTTTCTTCGCGACTCCGGATCATCGCCGACGCCCCGGAGTTTTTCAGATCCTCCACGAGAATGATGTGGCCCCGAATACCTGGTGGGTGACGGTAATTGCCCTCCTGACCTCGCGAAAAAAAAGGCTTCCCCCATATCTCATGCCTTTTCTTAGGGGTGATAGGGTCGCGGTTTTTAAGGAGGTGTAAATTAAGGTTCGGCTAGCGGTAGCTCCGAGTAAACATTAGGCGCATCCGTGGCCCAGCGCAAATCGATGTCGCGCCGAAGAATAAGCGAACGTATAAACTAATAAAATTTACAGATAAGATAAAATGGTGCAAAATAGCGAACGACATCCGGTTTCCCAGGCGGCCGTTCACCCATCCAAGCACTATCGATGACCTATGATTTTTAAATTCCGTGACCGGACGACAACCTTTGTTTTCATCCTGGTATTTTTTTTATAACTAAAAAAAAATTTTGTTTAATCGTTTTTTAACATATGAAGCATATTTCCAGAGAGAATTTTAAACCCCATTAAGTAGAGGACAGCGAGTATTACATATGACCTGAAAAATTTGATTGAACAAACAATATCCATATAAAACTGTTCTTTGGTCTTGTTTCATTTTCGTTCAATCACTTCACCGCTGTCGCCACCATCGTATTCTTAATCACTTTCGTGAATATGTTGAAGTCTAATTATTACAGTTTCTTGTTGCGTATGCCACTTTCCCGGAAGATATTGATCCTCTTATATATTCGTCTAATCACAACCTAGAGGTCTTTCGATGCATCGCATGGCTGGTATATGTGTATGTCTATGACTTCTCTTTAACAGATACAGTTTTTTTTGTCGACCTTCCGTCCTATTTGCCATTTTCTGTGGTTCGTCATTTGTATTCTGTTTACGAAGGCCCGGAATTTTTTCAGGGCCTCCACGAGAAAGATATTCGTGGTTCCAGGATATTTTCCCTGTGCCATCGATCCGAACGGGACCGTCGGGCACCCTCTCAGGCGCTCTTTGGAATGCGGGATTTTCCTTCAAAATTTTCGGTTTGTCGAAGAGTGCCGACCTCTTTATCTTCGACTGCCAATCGAGGCCTTTGGCTACGAAGAGCCGGGATCGTTTGCCAAAAAATCGATCTCGGAACCCGCGGCACTTGGCGAAATTTCCCCTTCTCGTCTCTGTTCGGCTTCAAAAATCACTAAGGAGGTCATCACCTTATCGCTTTCCCGGGTTTGTTTTATTTTTTTAAAGTTGAAAAGTGGAATGGCACCTTGCTATGAGGGAAACCTTTAATTGCCACTGTCAATTGGTCCAGACTACTTAGTGGATGACGGGAATTGCCCTCCTGACTTCGCGACAAAGGAGGCTTTCCCCATATCTGATTCCTTTTCTCAGGGGTAATGACACCGCGGCTGAGGGTCGCGGTTTTTAGGTAGATGTAAATTAAGGTTCGGCTAGCGGTAGCTACGAGTAAACATTAGGCACATCCGTGGCCGATCGCAAATCGCAGTCGCTCCGAAGAATAAACGAACGTATAAACTAATAACATTTACAGATAAAATATAATAGTTCAAGAATGCGAGCGACATCCGGTTTCCCAGGTGGCCGGTCACCCATCCAAACACAATCGAGGACCTGCTATGTTTAAATTCCGTGATCGCACGAGAACCTTATATGAAGCATATTTCCAGAAAAAATTTTAAACCCCATTAAGTGGAGGACAGCGAGTATTACATATGACCAGAAAAATCTGATTGAACAAACTATATCCATATAAAAATGTTCTTTGATCAAGTTTCAATTTCGTTTAACCACTTTACCACTGTCGCCCCCATCGCATTGTTCATCATTTTCGTGAATATTTTGAAGTCTATAAATAACAGTTTCTTGTTGCTTATGCCACTTTCCCCGAAGACATTGATCCTCTTATATATTCGTCTTATCACATCCCAGATGTTTTTCGATGTGTCGCAATGGCGTGTATTTGTGTACGTCTGTGTCGTCTCTTTCATAGATACTGCACTTTTTGTCGGCCTTCAGTCAAATTTTTTATTTTCTCTGGGTCGTCATTTGTAGACTGTATACGACGGCCCGGAATTTTTTCAGGGCCTTCTCGAGAAAGATATTACTGGTTCCAGGATATTTCCCCTATGCCACCGATCCGATCGCGACCGTCGGGCTCCCTCTCAGGCGCTCCACGGAATGTGGGGTTTTCCATCGAAATTTTCGGTTTATCCAACAGTGCCGACCTCTTTATCTTCGACAGCCGAGCGAGGCTTTCGTCTACGAGGAGCCGGGATCGTTCACCAAAAAATCGTTCCCGGGACGCCCATGCATCCCACGCGACCCCTAAATTTTTTTTCCTCCGAAATACTCCCTCGGATCCGCCTCTTCGGACGGCCAGAGGCCCCTCTCCACGAAATCGAGATGCCTCCCTCGCGATACCACCCCACGTGTTTTCGGAGGCCCGAAAATCTTCGAAATCTGACACCAAATCCCATCTAGGCTTCCTATCCCCCCCTCGAGGACGCTCCGCTCCGTGCCCCGCAGAACGAAACTCTTCCCGCCCCCGACATATTGGCCCCGGTGCTCGGCCACGCGGTCCCTCCTCTGCACTTCGCGAAATTTCGCCTTCCCACAATGAACTCTCAGGAGGTCTTCTTCGTATCGCCTTCCCGTGATTATCTTCCTATTTTAACGGAAAAAAATGTAATTTTGTCTTGCTATGACGGAAAACATTTCTTTGCCCATATCAAATAGCCACAACTACGTGGTCTATGACGATATATACCCTTATGATCCCGCGACAAGTGATGATTCCGTTCATATCTCACGCGTTTTCTCCAGGGGGATAATATCGCGGCTGAGGGTCGAGGTTTTCAACTAGGTGTCGTTTAATTTTGGGCTCTTGGTAGATCCGAGTAAACATTAGGCGCATCCATGGCACAGCGCAAGTCGCAGTCACGCCAAAAAATAAGCGGACGTATTAACTAATAAAATAAAGTACTAAAATAAAACGGTGCAAAAATGCGATTGACACACCGTATTTTTAGGAGGTCGGTCACCCATCCAAGCACTATCCAGGTCATACGATCCTTAACTTCGTTGATCGGACGAGAACCGTTTTTTTATCCTGGAATTTTTTTGTAAATATCATAGCATTTTTAAAATCTTTTATAACATATGCAGAATGTTTCCAGAAAAAAAATTAAATTATCGCCCCAATCCTCACGAAGCGGACTTATTTTTCGAGCCGTACGATTTTTTTTTGGGTTCTGTCATCTTTATCTCAGAGCTACTAACCATTTCCAAAGACGGAATATTTCCTGATCCGCCGGTAGTTTCATTCTGGGGTTCCGAAATTTCTTCTATAGGCGATGCACACCAGCTCATAACCGGCTTTCTTTCCCGCGACACTCCACTTGATGCGGTTTTTATTTGCGGTTCCCAAGCTTTTACGTGGACATCGTACTCTGTAAGCTACGGACCGTCGCCGAAGACCCAGAATTTTGTTTGCATTCCTAGATTATTTGCCGGGGCTCCATGATTTTTCCTCGAGACCGACGCAATCTTCGAGAAATGACAATCGGGGTCTCTCTTGAGCAAGCCGCGATCCCCTGGGTGCGGAATTTTTCCGGGTCCATCGTTTCTTTTGCCTGGTCAAAGTATTTTTTCTTGGAGACACCGGATCTTCGCTGACGCCCCGGAGTTTTTAAGGGCCGCCTCGAGAATGATTTTTGCGGTTCCGGGATGTTTCTCTGTGCCACCGCTCCGACCGCGACAGTTGGCCTCACTCACAGGTGAACACCGGAATGCAGGATTTTCATTCGAGATATGCGTTTCTCCCAAATGTGCCGACTTCTTTTTCTTCTACTGCCGATCGAGTCCATCGGCTAAGAGGATACTGAATCATTCGCCAAATAATAGTTCCCGAAACAACCAAACATCTCACAAGCCCTCGAAAAATTTTTCCGCCCAAATACCACCTCTGATCCTCCTCTTCTCACGGCCAGCGGCCTATATCCACGAAATCGTGTCCTCCCACGCAAAATCCTCCGACGTGTATTCTGAGTGACGAAAATCCCCGAAAACGGCCACCGAATGCAATCCCAGCCACGCCTCTTCCCCTCGACAATGCCCCGCTCTCTGCTCAAACGAAAGAGCCTCTCCCCTCCCCCGACGGCCCAGCCATGCCCCCGACAATTCGGCCCTGCGCTCGGCCACGCAGACGTCCTGCGGCACTTGGCGAAATTTCCCATTCTCGTCCCTGTCCGTCTTCAAAAAACACTAAGGAGGTCATCTCCTTATCGCTTTCCCGGGTTTGTTTTATTGTTTTAATGTTGAAAAGTGTAATGGCGCCTTGCTATAAGGGAAACCTTTATTTGCACAGGTTATTTGGTCCAGACTACCTGATGGATGACGGTAATTACCCTCCTGACTTCGCGACAAAGGAGGCTTTCCCCATATCTGATTCGTTTTCTTAGGGGTAATGACACCGCGGCTGAGGGTCGCGGTTTTTAAGTAGATGTAAATTAATGTTCGGCTCGCGGTAGCTACGAGTAAACATTAGGCACATCCGTGGCCGATCGAAAATCGCAGTCGCTCCAAAGAATAAACGAACGTATAAACTAATAACATTTACAGATAAAATATAATAGTTCAAGAATGCGAGCGACATCCGGTTTCCCAGGTGGCCGGTCACCCATTCAAAGACAATCCAGGACCTGCTATGTTTAAATTCCGTGATCGGACGAGAACTATATATGAAGCATATTTCCAGAAAAATTTTTAAATCCCATTAAGTAGAGGACAGCGGGTATTACATATGACCAGAAAAATCTGATTGATCAAACAATATCCATATTAAACTGTTCTTTGATCATGTTTCTCTTTCGTTAAACCACTTTACCACTGTCGCCACCATCGCATTGTTCATCATTTTTGTGAATATTTTGAAGTCTAAATATAACAGTTTCTTGTTGCGTATGCCACTTTCCCCGAAGATATTGATCCTTTTATATATTCGTCTTATCACATCCCAGATGTTTTTCGATGTGTCGCAATGGCGTGTATTTGTGTACGTCTGTGTCGTCTCTTTCACAGATACTGCACTTTTTGTCGGCCTTTAGTCAAATTTTCCATTTTCTCTGGGTCGTCATTTGTAGACTGTATACGACGGCCCGGAATTTTTTCAGGGCCTTCTCCAGAAAGATATTAGTGGTTCCAGCATATTTCCCCTATGCCACCAATCCGATCGCGACCGTCGGTCTCCCTCTCAAGCGCTTCCCGGAATGCGGGATTTCCTCCGAGATTTTCGGTTTATCCAAGTTTTCCGACCTTTTTATCTTCGACAGCCGAGCGAGGCTTTCGTCTACGAAAAATCGTTCCCGGGACGCCCATGCATCCTACGCGCCACCGATAACCTTGAAGTTCATATTGAGAGATATCATACGTTGCTGTTTTTTGTCGGATTTAAAATAATTAACTATGACACAATTATAATCATAATAAACAGTAGCAATAATCGTGCGTGCCAAGAGGATTTTTAGAAATACATCATTTTTACGCGCTTTTAAGTTATCATTATTTTATTTTATTTTTATATAGTTTTCTTCTTACTTATATCCGGTTGGTATCTATATTATTGAAAGGCAATGTTTGTGTATGGACAGCATATCTTGAAGTCCAAGAAACTTTAAGACTTTAAAACTTGATACACTTACTAATGGAAGCATGAGGATGTGTAATTAGGGGGCAGAATTGTTTTTTGGTGAGAGGAGGTAATTAGAGGGATTTGCCATTTTCCATAAGATATCACGTAAAAATAAATTTTTTCGACTTACAGGCTTGTACTCTTTTTCAAATTAAAATTAGGTAAGTTTTTTAATTCGTATCGTCACATTTTGCCTTCGTGCGTGCGTGCGAGGGAGCGTGCGTGCGTACGTGCGTGCGTCCGTCCGTCCGCCCGTCAATGCGTGCGTGCTTTTTAAAAAACCACCATTATCTTATTCATCACAAAACTTATGTTTTGGTGAACAACTTGAAATTTACTTTTTTATTATACGGGATCAAAAAAAGTTTTGTGTATCATTTATACTAACAGAAACCAAAATTTTCAATTTTTATCTAGTTTAAGTCATTTAGTGTATATATGAAAGTTCAAACATAAAACACGTGTATTTTTTATTTTTATTTATCGTACTACTTCACTTCAATTAAAATTAATTTTATTGCCCGTAAATGTCGCTTGTTATTATCCTAAAAATTCTTCCGTCAATAATATAGTGTTCTTTATATAAGCCACTCGATTAAAGAATAAAGATGAAATTTTCCAAATAATCATACCCAGAGACCAAGATATTAACAATTGGTACTACATACTATTATATATGTTACAATAAAAAAGTAAAGATGGAGACTACGGCGAAATTGATATTAAATAGAAATTAACTCCTTAACCGTAAAATTACAAATTAAAGACACACAATGAAATAAGGAGAAAGAAAGGAAGAAAATGGCAACAGACAATAAAAATTATAACCTTACCGATTTAGGGGTTGTTACCCCACGCCAGGGACCTAATTTCACTCACACATTCTCTCACTCAATTGCACAAGCACTAATCCTGAATGTGGAAAGGAAACGGGACCAGGTTTGCGAGAAATTACCCTGCGCCTGGGACCAAAAGAATAACACCATTGCTAGAAGGTTTGTGAGTCAGTACGACCGCGACAGAAACCTACAAAGCAACCACAAACACACGCACACGTACACGCCAAGATGTAAAGGGAAAAAAATAAAGGGGAAATAATACTAGCTTTATGGGAGATTTAACTACGCCAGGGACCTAGTATCGCACACAGCGGCCTGTAGGTTTATGTGCCTTCCGGCATCGACAGGGACCTAACAGACGAAACAATCACGCACGCAAGCACTCGAATACACGCGCACAAGATCTCTAAAGATGAGGGAAACGTATTAAATATATTTTTCGAGAGCAATACTCTCATCATCAGTAGCTGATGTGTTATGAGGGGTACAATGGAGGCAATCAAGTAATTACTTTTAATTTGGCAGCCCTGCTTTGTATATCTATTGTAAAAAACTTATTCTTCGGTGTTTTTATCTTACCCAACTCCTTCATACCAAATATTTTTTGAAATCAGTTCTGCTGATTCCTTCCAAATTCATATTTATCGAAAAGTTTAACTTTACAATTTTGGCATCACAACTTAGTTAAGTCGATATAAGGCATTTTGGCCATCAATTTCTTGGAAAATTATGTTTACCTAATTTGTTTGAAATTTCCTTCCAAATGCATAACTACAGAAAATTTTGTTTTGCGACTGTGGCAACTTTGCTTGGTCTGTCCGGTCCAAATATGTCATTTTGGTCGTGTATTTATGTGAAGATTGTCCATATTTGAAGTCACCCATGCCTTTTTATTAGCTGCATATTCAACGGGAAGCTTCTTTACATTTTTTAAACAACGAGGGTTTTGTGACTTACCAATAACAAAAAGTTTTTTTTTGTCAGTCCCATTTATGTTTGCGCACATTAAATCTGTTAAACGATTCTTAGGTCTTTTGCCACCTACACATTTGTCACCTTTGAATTTAAACGTTGCATCAGGCATCATGTTGTAAAACAGTCCAGTTTCGTCGGCATTGTAGATGTCTTCTTCTCTGTAACCTTTTCGACACTCCTCCCAGACACTTTTCACCCATTCACTTGCCGTTTTTGAATCTGCTGACAGGGCCTTTCGCATAAACAATGTTATGCCGATTTTTAAAACGATCAAGCCACCCGTTATTGCATGTGAAGTTCTCGTGTCTTAACTGTTTTGCAAATTTATCTGCCTGTACCTTGATGGGGAAACCAGCATTTCTCTGCCTCTTAAATCACTCCAGAAGTGCTTGATCAACTGTACCCAAGTAGCACTTCCTCATTTTCTTGTTCGTTGTTAGGTTTTTCTCTAGTGCAGATAAAATCGCTTCTTTGTTTTTCCATAAAGTTGAAACCGTAGATGACGATAAATTAAATTTTTTACACACTTCAACATTTTTTTACCACGTTCTAACTCTCGAATAATATCAACCTTTTCGCGAATAGACAAACACTTCCTTTTATATACGGACATGTAACTCGTTCAAGGGCAAAATCTCAACTGATTTTTGTGATCAACGCTACAAACTTTCTTTGCAAACTGTGAGCATACCAATTCCAGGAAGAGTTAATGAAGAGACAGATTTAACGTGGGATTTCCCATCTTTACGTGGGAAAGGGTGTTGGGTGCATTCGGCCGAGCGACGGGGGTGGGCGCCATTGTACATGCCCTCAGCCCCTTCCAAACACAACCTCCTGGCTGTAAAAGAGCTGGGGGTTGGGAGGAGAGGACAAAGGACCTCCGCGAGTGCCACTGTACCTGCAAGTTGGGAATTCTTGGTTTGGACGAAGGGATTATTTTTTAACAACAACGCCACGGTCTTTATCCTCCCCGAGGGATAGGGTGTAGAGGCTGGACTCGAGAACACAAGGTTACATATTTTGGGTCACTATGAGGATTGAAGGGGCTGACCGCCGCCGCGTTTGAGACAGTGAGAAGTGGTCAAAGTTTGCTCGATATATCCGTGAAGCGTGCTCGTTATATACGTGAAATATTTGTATGTAAATGCTCGTAAACTTATCTTGGAGGTAGCATTTGCTCACTATAGCCGTGAACTCGTTACAACCGTGCTCGTTATAAACGAGTTTGACTGTATATATAATTATATATATATATATATATATATATATATATATATATATATATGGATGTCAACAAGGTGTTGGGATCAGTTCTCTCTCTGTAGCTGAAGAAGGAGTAGTTCCGAAAGCTTTACGTTTGTGATGTTTCTGTGTTTTTGTGTTATTTTACGTGTGTCGCTTCGACATCCCCGGAGCCTCGCCAACCTGAAGTCGTCTGATTGGTGAGTGCTCACTGGGTTTCCTCATCCCAACACCTTGTTGACATCCATATATTCATTTTACCTTTCCTTTTCCGTAAGTTGTTATATATATATATATATATATATATATATATATATATATATATATATATATATATATATATATATATTAACTAAAGGAAAAGAAAAGGTAGTGATGAGGGTGGCAACAAGGTGTTGAAGGAAGCCCAGCGGACACCAAGTTGATATATATATATATATATATATATATATATATATATATATATATATATATATATATCATTATATATCGACGTTTCTTACAGAGGAGGATATAACATCTTTATATATATACGTTTCTTACAGAGGAGGAGGATGTAACATACATCTAGGAGGATACTAATGTTTAGGCACTTCCAGATGTGATGGAGATTCGAAGTTTTTTTCTCAAGTAGGATTTTGTGCAAAACTGACTAGAAAAAACGAAAATCATGAAAAAGTGCAACAATGCGGTCGATAAAAATTCGCAGTTGTTTAAACAATTTTTCAAGGTTTATGTATTTCCGCATGTGCTACGGAGTTGAAATTTTTTTATAAGTAGAATTCGTAAAAAAACGAAATAGGGATAATACAAATTTTGATATTTTTATTTGTTTAGCATTTAAAAATTCTTAAAGTTTAAACAAATAGATTACTGTTTAAACATTACGCCATGAGCTAGGAAGCTGAAATTTTTAAGTTATGTACAGAGTATTGCATTTGCACAAATAAATATTTGAATATCTCCATAAACATATTGAGGTGGCCGTTAAAAATGTTTAAAATTTAAACAATTGGAAAAATATTATTTCACTTCTAGAAGTACTACATCTTTAAAATTTGGCAGAATTGGTGCATTCCTTAATTATCGAGGTATGCTATGTAGACGAAGGTAATATATGCCTTAGTAGATGTTTCTGCCAGATCAAGCGACAGATGAATTCTGCCATACGCAATTTAATCATGAGCTAACAACATCATAATGAACCAAGTTCCTTCCGACTTCTCGATACTTGGTGGATAATATGCCAAAAATGACGCCAAAATACATTTAATAATGTGAGACGAATATTATGCGCATAACATTCATGGACTTATTCATATGATGATTGACAAAAAAATATAAAAGTTTTAAAGAAACTAATTATTAGTACTATTAAGGCTCTTGGATTTACAACTGAAAATTTTCGAATATTTAAAGAAATTCCATTCAAATATTTCACTTCGGTAAATTAATTTCCTATATTTCCAAATTCTTTGGTATTCAGAAAATAATATTTGATTTTTCTTGTTAAATAATCAGAAGATTTTCACTTTAAACACCGTAGGTTAATTAAATTAAGTTAATACCGCTTCACCGAATATCATATTTAATTAAGACGGGGTCCTCAGTTTGGTATTTTTGGTCAAATTGGCCTTATGTGACCTTTAAAGGTCTCTGATTAATGAACATTTATCGAGACAAGCTTAAAACACAAAATTCACACATTCTATACATTACTAAACATACTAAACATAAAGTATAACATAATCACAGAAAAAGCAGATTGAACAAACAACGCGACACTCCACGGGATGCGGATATTTTCCAGGGTTCCCGAGCTTTTACGTGGACATCGTACTCTGTAAGATACGGACCGTCTCAGAAGACCCGGAATTTGGTTTGCATTCCAGGATTATTTCCCGGGGCTCCATGATTTTTCCTCGTGGCCGACGTAATCTTCTAGAAATGACAGTCGAGTTCCCTCTCAAGCAAGCCGCGGTTCCCTGGGTGCGGATTTTATCCGGGTCCACCGGTTCTTTAGCCGGATCCAGGTATTTTTTCTTCGCGACTCCGGATCATCGCCGACGCCCCGGAGTTTTTCAGATCCTCCACGAGAATGATGTGGCCCCCAATACCTGGTGGGTGACGGTAATTGCCCTCCTGACCTCGCGAAAAAAAAGGCTTCCCCCATATCTCATGCCTTTTATCAGGGGTGATAACACCGCGATTGAAGGACGCGGTTTTTAAGTAGGAGTAAATTAAGGTTTGGCTAGCGGTAGCTTCGAGTAAACATTAGGCGCATCCGTGGCCCAGCGCAAATCGAAGTCGCGCCGAAGAATAAGCGAACGTATAAACTAATAAAATTTACAGATAAATTAAAATGGTGCAAAAATGCGAAAGACATCCGGTTTCCTAGGCGGCCGGTCACCCATCCAAGCAATATCGATGACCTACGATTTTTAAATTCCGTGATCGGACGAGAACCTTTGTTTTCATCGTGGTATTTTTTATAACTGACATAGAATTTATTTAATCGTTTTTTAGCATATGAAGCATATTTCCAGAAAGAATTTTAAACCCCATTAATTAGAGGACAGCGAGTTATACATATGACCTGAAAAATTTGATTGAACAAACAATATCCATATAAAACTGTTCCTTGGTCTTGTTTCACTTTTGTTTAACCACTTCACCGCAGTCGCCACCATCGTATTCTTAATCACTTTCGTGAATATTTTGAAGTATAAATATAACAGTTTCCTGTTGCGTATTCCATTTCCCCGGAAGATATTGATCCTCTTATATATTCGTCTAATCACATCCCAGAGGTCTTTCGATGCATCGCATGGCTGGTAAATGTGTACGTCTTGTGTCGTCTCTTTCACTGATACTGTTTTTTTTGTAGACCTTCAGATCTATTTGCCATTTTCTATGGTTCGTCATTTGTATTCTGTTTACGAAGGCCCGGAATATTTCTGGGTCTCCTCGAGAAAGATATTCGTGGTTACAGGAAATTTCCCTTGTGCCACAGATCCGAACGCGACCGTCGGGCTCCCTCTCAGGCGCTCTTCGGAATGCGGGATTTTCCTTCGAGATTTTCGGTTTGTCGAAGAGTGCCGACCTCTTTTTCTTCGACTGCCAATCAAGGCCTTTGGCTACGAAGAGCCGGGATCGTTTGCTAAAAAATCGATCTCGGAACCCGATCATATCCCAGGCGAACACGAATTATTTTTTCCGCAGAAATACCATATCGGATCCGCCTCTTCGGACGGCCAGAGGCCCCTTCCCAAGTAATCGAGCCCCCTTCCCGCGAAATCACCCAACGTGTTTTCGGAGGCCCGAATATCTTCGAAATATGACACCGATTCCCATCTAGGCCACCTCACGCCCTCGTTAACGCCCCGCTCCATGCCACGCCGAACGAGACTTTCCCCGCCCCCGAAGTCCCCGCCGCACCCTCGACAAGTTGGCCCCGGCGCTCGGCCAGGCGGTCCCCCCACGGCACTTCGCGAAATTTCGCCTTCCTCCAATAAAACCTCAGGAGGTCTTCTTCGTATTACCTTCCCGAGATTATTTTTCTTATTTAACGGTGAAAATTTTAATGTCGCTATGCTATGACGGAAACCTTTATTTGCCAGGGTCAGTTTGCCACAACTACGTGGTAGATGACGGTAAATACCCTCCTGACCTCGCTCAAGGGAGGCTTCCGTCCATATCTCATGCGTTTTCTCCAGGGGATAACATCGCGGCTGAGGATCGCGGTTTTTAAGTAGGTGTAGTATAAGTTTGGGCTCTTGTTAGATCCGTGTAAACATTCGGCGCAAGTCGCAGTCGCGCCGAAGAATAAGCGGACGTATAAACTAATAAAATAAACTGATAAAATAAAACGGTGCAAAATTGAGAACGACACCCCGTGTTCCCAGAAGGTCGGTCACTCATCCACGCACTATCCAAGACATACGATCCTTAACATTATTGATCGGACGAAAACCGGTTGTTTACATCGTGGTATTTTTTGTAAATATCATAGCATTTTTTAAATATATTTTTATACATATG
The DNA here is from genome assembly GCA_028673005.1 of Tanypteryx hageni. Taxonomy (NCBI): domain Eukaryota; kingdom Metazoa; phylum Arthropoda; class Insecta; order Odonata; family Petaluridae; genus Tanypteryx; species Tanypteryx hageni. The sequence goes on along the minus strand of CM054120.1, from coordinate 136,518,625 downwards.
CAGCATGTTTTCAGAAAAATATTATACTATTGCATCAATTCTCGCGATACGGAGTTTTATCCGGAGCCGCACGATTTTTTTCGTGGGTCCTTGCGTCTTTTATCTCTGAGATACGAACCATTTCCAAAGACGGAATTTTTCCCGATCCGCCCAGAACTTCATTTGTGGGTTTCGATATTTCTTAAATAGGCGAAGCACTCCGCCTTCACAACCGGCCTCCTCTCTCGCGACACTCCACGGGATGCGGATCTTATCGCGGTTCCTGAGCTTTTACGTGGACATCGTACTCTGTAAGATACGGATCCTCGCCGAAGACCCGGAATATGGTTTGCATTCCCAGATTATTTCCCGGGGCTCCATAATTTTCCCTCGACGCAGACCTCTAGAAATGACACTAGGGCTCCCTCTCTGGCACGCCGCTTTCCCCTGCGTGCGGATTTTTCCCGTGTCTATGTATTCTTTCGCCGGGTCCAGGTATTTTTTCTTCGCAAGTCCGGATCTTCGCCGACGGCCCGTAGTTTTTCAGGGCCTTCTCGAGAAAGATTTTCGCGGTACCAGGATATTTCCCCTGTGCCACCGGTCCGACCGCGACCGTCGTGCTCACTATCTGGCGCTCACCGGAATGTGGGATTTTCCTTCGAGATATTCGGTTTTTCCGAGAATTGCGAACTCCTTATTTTCGACATCCGATCGAGGCCTTCGGCTACGTGGATCCTAGATCGTTCGCCAAATAATCCTTCCCGGGACACCCATACATCCCACGCGCCACCGAAAATGTTTGTTCCGCCGAAATACCCCCTCTGATCCTTCTCTTCTTAGGGCCAGCGGCCCCCAATAACGAAATCGAGTCTTCCCACGCAAAATCTTCCGACGTGTTTCTGGAGGCACGAAAATCCCCGAAAACTGAAACCGACTGCAATCCCAGCCACGACTTTTCCCGTCGACAATGCCCCGCTCTCTACTCAAATGAACGAGCCTCTCCCCTCCCACGACGGCCATGCCATGCCCCCGACAAGTTGGCTCGGCCACGCATACGTCCAGCGGATCTTGGCGAAATTTCCCCTCCCCCAGCCTGTCCGGCTCAAATAAACCCTTAGGACGTCATCTCCTTATCGCTTTCCCGGGTTTGTTTTATTTTTTTAAAGTTGAAAAGTTGAATTGCGCCTTGCTGTGAGGGAAACCTATAATTGCCAGTGTGATTTGGTCCAGACTAGCAGCTGGATGACGGTAATTGCCCTCCTGTCCTCGCGACAAAGAAGGCTTCCCCCATATCTCATGAGTTTTCTCAGGGTTGATTACAACTCGGCTGAGGGTCGCGGTATTTAAGTGGGTGTAAATTAAGGTTCGGCTAGCGGTAGCTCCCCTCCCCGACGGCCCTGCCATGCACCCGACAAGTCGGCCCTGCTCTCGGCCACGCAGACGTCCAGCGGCACGTGGCGAAGTTTTCCTTTCTACAACCTGTCAGGCTCAAATAAACCTTTAGGAGGTCATCTCCTTATCGATTTCCCGAGTTTGTTTTATTTTTTCAAAGTTGAAAAGTTGAATGGCGGCTTGCTATGAGGGAAACCTTTATTTGTCCGTGTCATTTGGCCCCGACTACCTGGTGGGTGACGGTAATTGCCCTCCTGACCTCGCATGAAAGATGGCTTCCCCCATATCTCATGAGTTTTTTCAGGGGTGATAACACCGCGGCTGAGGGTGGCGGTTTCCAAGTAGGTGTAATTTAAGTTTGGGATCGCTGTAGCTCCGAGTAAACATTAGGCGCATCCGTGGCCCAGCGCAAATCGATGTCGCGCCGAAGATTAAGCGAACGTATAAACTAATAAAATTTACAGATAAAATGAAATTGTGCAAAGATGCGAAGGACAGCCGGTGTTCCCGGGCGGCCGGTCACCCATAAGCACTATCCAGAACCTACGATGCTTAAATTCTGTGATCGGACAAGAACCGTTGTTTTACGCGGTATTAATTTTTCTAACTCTCATAGAATTTATTTAATCTTTTTTTTTAACATATGAAGCATATTTCCAAAGAAAAATTTAAACCCCATTAAGTGGAGGACAGCGAGTATTACATATGACCTGAAAAATTTGATTGAACAAACAATATCCATATAAAACTGTTCATTGGTCTTGTTTCACCTTCGTTTAACCACTTCACCGCTGGCGCCACCATCGTATTGTTCATCACTTTCGTGAAAATTTTGAAGTCTAAATATAACAGTTTCTTGTTGCGTGTGCCACTTTCCACGAAGGTATTGATCGTCTTATATATTTGTCTAATCACATCCCAGAGGTCTTTCGATGCGTCGCATGGCTGGTATATGTGTACGTCTGTGTCGTCTTTTTCACAGATACTGCATTCTTTGTCGACCTTCAGTCCTATTTTCCATTTTCTGTTGTTCGTCATTTGTATTCTGTTTAAGACGGCCCGGAATTTTTTCAGAGACTTCTTGAGAAAGATATTCGTGGTTCCAGGATATTTCCCTTGTGCCACCGATCCGACCGCGACCGTCGGGCTCCCTCTCAGGCGCTCCTCGGAATGTGGGGTTTTCCATCGAAATTTTCGGTTTGTCGAAGAGTGCCGACCTATTTTTCTTCGACAGCCAAGCGAGGCCTTTGGCTACGAGGAGCTGGGATCGTTCGCCGAAGAATCGATCCCAGAACCGCATTATATCCCAGGCGACCACGAAATTTTTTTTCCGTCGAAATACCCTATCGTATCCGCCTCTTCGGACGGCCAGATGCCCCTTACTACGAAATCGAGCCGCCTCCCTCGCGATATCACCCCACGTGTTTTTGGAGTCCCGAAAATCTTCTAAATCTGACACCGACTCCCATCTAGGCCACCTATCCCCCCCTCGACGACGCCCCGCTCCGTGCCCCGCAGAACGAAACTCTCCCCGCACCCGACAAGTTGGCCCAGGTGCTCGGCCACGCAGTCACTCCACGGCACTTCGCGAAATTTCGCCTTCCCCCAATAAACTCTCAGGAGGTCTTCTTCTTATCGCCTTCCCGTGATTATCTTCCTATTTTAACGGTGAAAACTGTAATTTCGCTATGCTATGACGGAAACCTTTATTTGCCCAGGTCAAATTGCCACAACTACGTGGTCGATGACGGTAAATACCCTCATGATCTCGCAATAAGGGAGGCTTTCGTCCATATTTCATGCGTTTTCTCCACGGGGATAACATTGCGGCTGAGGGTCGCGGTTTTCAAGTAGGTGTCGTTTAAGTTTGGGCTCTTGGTAGATCCGAGTAAACATTAGGCGCATCCATGGCACAGTGCATGTCGCAGTCGCGCCGAAGAATTACCGGACGTATAAACTAATAAAATAGACTACTAAAATAAAACGGTGCAAAAATTAGAACGACACTCCGTGTTTTTAGGAGGTCGGTCACCCATCAAAGCACTATCCAGGACATACGATCCTTAACTTCGTTGATAGGACGAGAACCGGATTTTTTATCCTGGAATTTTTTTGGAAATATCATAGCATTTTTTAAATCTTTTTTTAACATATGCAGCATGTTTCCAGAACAATTTTTAAACTATCGCCCTAATCTTCGCGATGCGGACTTATTTTCCGAGCCGTACGATTTTTTTTGTGGGTACTGGCGTCTTAATTTCCGAGCTACGAACCATTTCTAGAGGCGGATTTTTTCCGATCCTCCGGTAATTTCATTCAGGTCTTCTGAAATTTCTTTTATAGGCGATGCACTCCAGCTCACAACCGGCTTTCTTTCACGCGACACTCCACGTGATGCGGTTTTTATTCGCGGTTCAAGAGTTTGTACGTGGACATCGTACTCTGTAAACTACGGACCGTTGCCGAAGACACAGAATTTGGTTTGCATTACAGGATTATTTGAAGGGTCTCCATGATTTTTCCTCGAGGCCGACGCAATCTTCGAGAAATGACAGTCGTGCACCCTCTCGAGCGCGCCTCGGTCCCCTGGGTTTGGATTTTTTCCGGGTCCATCGATTCTTTCGCCGGTCAGGTATTTTTTCTTCGAGACACCGGATATTCGCCGACGCCCCGGAGTTTTTCAGGGCCTCCTCGAGAGTGATTTTCGCGGTTCCGGGATATTTCCCCTGTGCCACCGGTCCGACCGCGACCGTCGGCCTCCCTCTCAGGCGCACCCCGGAATGCAGAATTTTCATTTGAGATTTGCGGTTTTCCCAAGAGTGCCGACCTCTTTTTCTTCGACTGCCGATCGAGTCCTTCGGCTACGAGGATCCTGGATCGTTCGCCAAATAATCGTTCCCGACACACCCATACATATTACACCCCCCCGAAAATTTTTTTCCGCCAAAAAACCCCCTCTGATCCATCTCTTCTTACGGACAGTGGCCCCTACCCATGAAATCGAGTCCTCTCACGCAAATTCTTCCGACGTGTATTCGGTGGAACGAAAATCTCCGATAACGGCCACCGACTGCATTCCCAGCCACGCCTCTTCCTCTCGACAATGCCCCGCTCTCTGCTCAAACGAAAGAGCCTCTCCCTCTCCCGACGCCCCTGCCAAGCCGCATAACGAAACTCCCCGCTCCCGACAGGATGGCCCCGGCACTCAGCCACGCGGTCCCTCAAGAGCACATCGCGAAATTTCGCCTTCCTCCAATAACCTCTCAGTAGGTCTTCATCGTATCGCCTTCCCGTGTTTATCTTCTTTTTTAACTGTGAAAACAGTAATTTCGCTTTGCTATGACGGAAACATTTATTTGCCCAGCTCAATTTGCCACAACTACGTTTTCGATGACGTTAAATACCCTCATGATCTCGCGACAAGGGAGGCTTCCGTCCATATCTTATGGGTTTTCTCCAGGGGGATAAAATCGCGGCTGAGGGTCTCGGTTTTCAAGTAGGTGTCGTTTAAGTTTGGGCTCTTGGTAGATCCGAGTAAACATTCAGCGCATCCATGGCACAGCGCAAGTCGCAGTCGCGCCTAAGCATAAGCGGACGTATAAACTAATAAAATAAACTATTAAAATAAAACGGTGCTAAAATGCGAATGACACCCCGTGTTCCCAGGCGGTCGGTCACCCATCCAAGCACTATCCAGGAAATTAGATCCTTAACTTCGTTGAACGGACGATAACCGCAGTTTTCACGGTGTATCTTTTTTCTAAATATTATAGCATTTTTAAAATCTTTTTTTAACATATGCAGCATGTTTCCAGAAAATATTTTAAACTATCGCCCCAATCCTCGCGATGCAATCTTATTTTCCTAGCCGTACGATTTTTTTGTGGGTTCTGGCGTCTTTATCTCTGAGCTACGAATCATTTCCAAGGACACGGAATTTTTCCCGATCCGCCGGTAATTTCATTCAGGGGTTCCAAAATTTCTTTTATAGGCGATGCACTCCGCGCTCACAACTGGCTTCGTTTCACGCGACACTCTACGGGATGCGGTTTTTTTTCGCGGTTCCCGAGATTTTTCGTAGACATCGTACTCTGTAAGCTACGGACCGTCGCCGAAGACCCGGAATTTGATTTGCATTCCAGGATTATTTTCCGGGGCACCATGAATTTTCCTCGAGGCCAACGCAATCTTCGAGAAATGACAGTCGGGCTCCCTCTCTAGCACGCCGCACTCCCCTGGGTGCGGATTTTTTCCGGGTCCTTCGATTCTTTCGCCGGGCCCTGGCATTTTTTCTTCGCGACACCGGTTCTTCGCCGACGCCCCGGAGTTTTTCAGGGCCTCCTCGAGAATGATTTTCGCGGTTCCGGGATGTTTCCCCTGTGCCACCGGTCTTACCGCGACCGTCGGCCTCTTTCTCAGGCGCACCTTGGAATGCAGGATTTTCATTCGAAATTTGCTGTTTTCCCAAGTGTGCCAACCTCTTTTTCTTCGACTGCCAATATAGTCCTTCGGCTACGAGGATCCTAGATCGTTCTCCAAATAATCGTTCCCGACACACCCATACATCCCACATGCCCCCTCCAAAATACCCCCTCTGGTCCTTCTCTTCTTACGGTTGGCGGCCGCTACCCACGAAATCGAGTCCTCCCACGCAAAATCTTCCGACGTGTTTTCGGAGCGACGAAAATCCCCGAAAACAGCCACCGACTTCAATCCCAGCTACGCCTCTTCCCCTCGACGATGTTCCGCTCTCAGCTCCGCCGAACTAGCATCTGCCCGCCCCCGACGGCCCCGCCACGCCCCCGAAAAGTCGGCCCCGGCGCTCGCCCACGCGGACGCTCCACGGCACTTCGCGAAATTTCGCCTTCTTACAATAAACCCTCAGTAGGTATTCTCCTTATTGCCTTCCCGGTTTTATTTTCCTTTTTTATCGGTGTAAAGTGTAATTTCGCTATGCTATTACGGAAATCTTTATTTGCCAGGGTCATTTGGCCCCGACTACGTGGTCGGTGGCGGTAAATACCCACATGATCTCGTGACAAGGGAGTCTTCCCCCCATATCTTATGCCTTTTTTCAGGAGTATACGCCCCCGACAAGTCGGCCCTACCATCGGCGCGTCGACGCCCCGCGGCACTTGGTTTTTCTACAAGTTTTCCTTTTGTGAGCCGAGAGTCATCCTTATAAATATAATTCTTACGCATGTTTTACACTATATTATGATGTAAAGGAGAAAAATTGATAAACGTGATATTTTTTCAATAGGTGCAGTTTTTGAAACGGCCGACGAATGGGCGGAAACAGTAATAATTTTATTTTGCTTAATATCAAAATACATGAATGATAAAACATTCATGTAGGTAAATGAGATGGGTAATTCTAATTTCTACGCTAACAATTGCAACAGAAACGTTGACTACGCTAAATGATTTAGTTTCAGTTTTAAAATTTATTTCCTACAGAAGCAAAGAGTGGTGGCAAAAAAATTAAGCATTAACGAATAACATGAGCTAATCTCGTCTCGTTATATTCTCTTGTGTATTATAGCCATAAAAAATATGAATTCATTTTAGATTATAACTGTTTTGAAGAGACGGTCGTTGATATATTAAAAGTTATTAAAACTTTCCTTTTGATAGTCTTTCATAGGCCCTTTTCTACTAATGCCAATAGCGGAAGTTAAAGAGTTATAGCTAATTACAAGGGTTCGATCAATACCAGCCACCAGTTAACCATTTTGACATGAAATATTTCGGCAGCAGCCACAGTATTTCTAAACTTTACCCATAAATCTATTTTATAAAAGTCCATCTCATTTTTCGTTTAAGTGTAAGATTAAAAGCATACATGTGTTTCCGGTATGTAGAAATTATATTCTCACTCTTTCTTAAATCAGCCCTGGCTCTAATATTTTGGCGCAGAAGCCAATTTCAAAAACAAAGTTCTCCTTTCCTGGTGTATATTTATAGTTTTATGTAATCAATTGCAGTACAGCAAAGTTTACATTTGTGCCGTGTAAATGTTAACCGTCATTTAAAACAGTTAAATAAAGGAAAAGTGTTTATCTAAATCATTGAGTTAAGTGTCCTTATGATAATCACAAATAAAGAACTATATATTTTTTCACGTGGTAAAAGTTCAACAGTAAGAATAAAGGGAAGTAATAGACAAAATATTTAATTTTGTTCAATAACGATCAGCGATTTAATAAGAGAGTTATTTTAGACAACTTATTTCTGCAGTCTTACATTTGTTACCTTTTCTTAAAAAGGGGAAAATTGTCTCATTTTCATGATATTAAAGGGGTTTTCGTTCTTGAATATATTTTTAAAATACTAACATGCTACCGACAAGAAATCATAGACCAGAGAGACTAAATCAGCTATACGGACTGACTTCTCAGAGTAATCAGATGGATAAACATGTGGATTAAATATTACTTTAAACTTTTAAGACGAGCGGTTTATATATCCGCGCAGGTATTACAGGAATTTACATTGATTAAATGTTGATGGAATCCATAATACATTAGTATTAACGAATTAATCAAACTGTTGGAAATATTAAATTGTTGAAAGATTTCTCTTTCATGCATTCATCTCGTTGCTAGTGTTGTGCAAATCTTATAATAAAACCTAATTGAAATTCGTTCAGCCAATTTCTTCCATCTCCATTAAAAGTGAAAGAATTTAATTTGTAATTGTGGCATCCCTGATTGGCCGACTCAGTTATATCTGTGTTTCTGGTTTTCTATATATGTGTACAATATAAATATTAAATTTGTTAAAATTAGTGGAGACATTTCAACAATAGTATATGTAAAAATATGTTTTCATTTGTTGTATTGTGACAGCCCTGATTTTTGTATCTATACTAAGAATGTTGATTTTGTTTCTATATGTTATACGACTCCATACAGAATCTCATTGAAATCAGTTCAGCCAATTCTTTCCAAATTCATAATTACCGAAAAGTTTAACATTGCAATTGTGGCACCCCTGCTGAGTCGATCTTGTCCTAATATTTTGTTTTCGCCATTAATTTATGTGAATATTATATTTAATAAATAGGGTTGTAATCGGTTCAGCCAATTCTTCCATGATATATACTCGATCGGAAGTACGGACGGACGGACGGATATCACAAAGATAATAGTGCTTTTCAGAAATGACGAAAAGTACTAAAAACTATTTACTCAGTATGCCTTATCACTCGAGTATTATTATAAAAAATACGCTACACATTGCTGTTCATTCTCGAAAATGTTAAATAATGCTTAATAAAATCCTCATTGCTTTTTTGTTTCCATTAATAATTCGTAAGTTTGAATTTTGGGGTGGCACCGGTAGTTTCCTTCCAAAGATGCACCGCTACAAATTTGTTTCTTATCCATCCCTTTTACCTCTTCTACCCTCACAAGACCTACTTCTCGTATCATTCAACCCAAAAATGACATTTGGTGCTGCTCGAATATTAGAGGAATAAGATTTCATAATATTTATCGCGCTTCCACCACAGTACTAATAAAGTTTATCTGTGTTTCATGTTTTTCCTAATAAGGAGCATAATAATTGATTTTTCGTTTGAACATCCAATGCACTACGTAGCCTCTTAGGTCAACTTGGTTTCATTTATTACGAGCGCTTACTCTTAGGTGGCAGGACGTATCTTACATTGAGTTACTCATTTCACTGCAGGTATTTAAAAAAATTGATTATTTGAACTCCTTCAGATAATATAGTCGTCCAATTTGCCATTTCTGGGTGATCTCTATAAGTTTGTTTTTGACAT